>CM021105.1:528071917-528541973 GCA_007115665.2 Sequoiadendron giganteum
GTGAGGTTTTATTGAAAGGGTTTGAAGCCTACAAGGATGCAGAAGGATTGATAAACGAGATGCATCAATACATCGAGGCATCATAAAAACAAGAAGAAGAGTATAAGGAATATAGTCAGAGGTTAGAAAAGGTAAGTGCATTTCCTCTAACAACTCTTCTAGAACAATCCATACTTGAGGAAGATAACAAAGATTTTGTGGAGAAAACTTCTCGCATACTCCGATTTAGGACTGGATTTTTGTGTAAACACAAGGATGAAATTCAGGAAGCAGTTAATAATTTGACTGAGCAGTTAGAAGAGTTGGAAGCAATCATTGCCATAATTGTAGATGTGAATGTAATGAAAAAAGATGGCATGCCTTTGAGTTAGGTTAAAGAGAAATGCAATGAAAGATTCAAAGGACTCATGCAAGAAAAGGATGATAGAGAAGATTTGGTAATAGATCGGCTTGTAGAAGTCAAAGAAGAGATAAAAGCTGCGGGGAGAGAATTGATAAAAATAAAGAGTATGAAGGAATTTGCTGCAGCAGAGTTGGATCAGATCAAATTTGAGGATAGTTGGATTGATGGGCCAGAGATGGATACATTACAACAAGTCTTCACCAGTTATGATGAGTTTATTGCGGATCGAGCTTCACATGCATGAAATCCTACATGCATGATGTTCTCCTTCTTTGCATTTTGCATGCAACATTGACACCCTTTTTGGACGCATGAATTCTTCTTCTCTTCTATCTTCTATTTTTAGATTAAACTGAATGTTTTAATGTAAGGACTCAAGATCGAATTGATCTGAGTTTCCAAGAGAGTTTAGTTCCTAAAAAGGTGGATAGCCTAAGATAGAAGTAGAGTTTGTACTTTTGTGTATCTATAAATACCCAATGGGTATCATATTGTAAAGGTCGGCTAATTGAGAATAGAATTGGCTTACCTAATGCTAGGAGATAGAATTTTGTAGTGATCATTTTGTTAGAGATACATTGTCACTTGATCTTTTTATAGTTAATAGAATTACAGGTTTTTACACAATATGGATTTACGATTGAGTTGTTTCATTTGATGAGGCTGATAAGTTATAATCCATCTGAATGCCAAATGCCAGTGATTGTGTTGAATCATGATAGTTTCTTATGTGGTGAAAGTCATTAGAAGAAACCAGATTTAAAGATTATCTTGTTAGATTGTCATTGAATTAAATTTGTTGAAGTTTGTTGATCTATAATCTTGATGATGAATGAATGTGTGTTGTACTGAAATCCTTGAAGTATTCATGATATTGTAAGTTTGGAATTAATTAAGCACCTAAAATGTATGCAATGGTATAGATTATTCTATAGATTGTGTCATCTTATGGTTTTCTTGATCTGATTGGAAAAGCATTCATTATTGAAGATATATGTCCGGACGTTAGATAAGGTTGATTGAAATCTACTGGTTACCCCTTTGTTCCATCTTTTTCTTTTGTTTAAAACTAATTTATTTATAGGAACCATTTTTATAAAAAGAGTCATTGCTTAAGTCTTTTGTTACCAGCACAGACCCCTTGAACATTATAGTTGCATGAACCAATTGAGTGACACCAGACAGTTGAGAACCAACTACCAGGACCTTGGGAGTTAGGCCTTATATGTTGTCTTTCTTTTTCAGGAGAAATAGAATAGAAATATTTTGTTTTAATGTTGTTTGTGTCATTTTAACCATCAACAAAACCTTCAACATACAAGATATCATTTGTGGGGGTTTTTCCATCTAAAATTAAGATTCCTTTACCACATATCTTAATCATGGTGTTATAACGCAAAATCATAGATCATCCATTGCATTTATTGAGTTTGATGAACTTATTCTTATCTATATTCATGTGTTTGGAGCAACCATTATCTATCACCCAGAGATTTTGCTTCTTGGAATGCAATGTTGTATGTGTAATCAATGATTGTGTGGAGCTTTCTCCCTTTTCTTTCCATACTTTGTTGGTTTTCCTTTCTGTCTTTTCTACTATCTCCTCCTTATTATATGGTTCTTTATTTGTATTAGGAGGTAAGATCATCTTTTTCTCATTCTGAACATTTGGTTTTGTAAAAAAAATTCTACAATTTTTTTCTATGTGACCAAAGTTATTACAATTATAGCACACTATATTCATGTCAAGTAAAGGAGAAAATGTATTTCTGCTTTCAAAAATTTCACTCCTTTTAGGAATGATTCTACACTCCCTAGCCCTATGACCAAACTAATTACATGAATAACAATATCCATAGTAATATGTGGAATACCTAGGCATGGAATTTAGTATTGGAGGAGGGGGTCTGGTGTGCATCCATCTTCTTGAGTCTCTCAACTTAGTAAACCTACCAACATCAGTCCTCTTGAAGCTTTACTTGTTCTCTTGGTGAACAGGGTCTGATTGGTTATCCTTCTTATCTACGACAGGCTTCTTTTCATCCTTGGTTTTCTCCTTCTCTACAAATTTCTCATTACAGTCATTTTAGACTTAGATTTTTTGTTTGCTCTAAACCTTTCATATAACTTCATAGAAGCATCAAGAAAGGAGCTTTGTCCTTTTTCTAAACCCAAACTTGATTTTTCTTTGTTTGTGGGCTTTTGAGTGCTCATAAATTCATTTAAAATAGTTGACCCACCTTTCAGTTTGAGTCCTTTCTCTATTTGTTCTTTTTCCTTTTCAAGATCTCCTCTTAGAGAAACAATATCTTCTTCAATATTCATGCATCTATCAACTTAAGCTTGGAGCTTGGATTGAATCACATCTTCTGGTCTCTTGGCTTCTTCTAGCTTCAACTTCAAATCTAGCACATTCTAGGTAGATTCTTCTAGTTCCTTGCTTAGTTTATTTGATTCTTTTTGAGAAAGTTTATTCTGCTTCTTGTTCTCCCTTTTTAACTTCTCAATCTCATCTTTGAGATCATCTATCTCATCTAGAGCACAAATGAGTTCTCCTTAGAAATCAAATACACCTTACTCTTCACCCTCTTTAGGAATATTTCCAACCTTTTCATTCTTTTGCTCCTCAGATTATTTTTCCATAAAGGGAAACTCATGGTTTCTAGCGATAAAGGCACAAATTATTTATCATCTGAACTATTACAATATGATACATCAATATCCTCTTGGATGTATAAAATTTTCTTTTTCTTTTGAAAGTTCCTTTTCTTAGAGTAGTAGGGTTTCTTCATCTTATCATCCTCTAGTTCAAAGTTTCCTTTCTTATTGTAAGGACATTTAGCAGTGAAATGACCTAATTTACCACATTGAAAACATTTAAATGGAAACTTACCTTTATATTTTTTGGAACCTCATCTTAGTCTTCTAATGAATTTTTACTCTTCTTCATCAGTTTCTTCATCCTCGATTGGAGTCATTACTGTCTTGTACCTTTTGGGAGACACATCCTTCTCCTTGTTGAGAGTCTTGAAATTAGCTTCTTTCTTGGATGGTTCTTCATCTCTCATCCTCATCTGATAGGTTGTGAATATGTTGTGTAGTTCATTTAGAGATAGTTTATCTATTTCTCTCCTTTATTCTATGGCCGAGAATTTTATGTCATTGACCTAAGAAATTTTAGAACAACCACATCCTCTTTCATCTCTTCTCCATATCCTTTGATATAGTTCACAGTATCATAAACTCTCATAAGATAGTCTGCAATCTTTTCTTCCCCTATCATTCTTAGACCTTTAAATCTAGCTTTCAATATTTGCAACTTTTCCAACTTAACTTTGTCATATCCTTCATAAATATTCTTTAATGTATCCCAAACATCTTGTACATTCTTACAATACATAACTTTTTTGTGCATAAACCTAGATAGGTTGTTCATAATAGTGAAACATGCCTTTTCATTGTTCTCAAAGTCCTTTTCAGCTGCATGATTTGTAGGAGGTGTGGCAAGTGGTGTTTACCCAGTTACTACTAACATCCAAACATCAAAACCTAGGGATCCCAAATACCCTTTCATTAATGAGCTATAATAGGAATAATTTGTTCCTTCAAACTTAGGTGGCTTGGTTGAGGAAGATATTTCTTGACTAGCCATTTGTTTTCACAAAGTCAAGGACCTATCCGAGATGATTAAGCTTCTCCTAGGGAACCTAGGGCTCTGATACCCATTGTTGGAACACAATAGTCTACTGAGAGGGGGGTGAATTAGTAGATATTAAAATTCAACCCTTCTTAAAGCTTTTTGTGCAGATTACTTTCTTCAACCCTTAATGTGCAAATATTAAGAATGTGATACAAAAATATAATCAAGCACACAACACATTACATACCACATAATATACATGGAAAACCCAAGATGGGAAAAAGCACTGTGAGAAATGCTGCTAGGATCTACTGTCTTAATCTAGCCTCAAAAGCAATGAAGTTCAGTTAAAATATTTTAGGGAACCAACCCAAAGAACCATCAAATCCCTAATTTAGGATCACCAACTCCAAAGAGACACCAATCCCCTACTTTGAGCACCAACTCAATAAAAATGAGGATACGACCTCTTACAACATTACAAGCTCAAGTATGCATATATTTGGTCCTACATAAATCTGAGATGCCTCAATACATATAATATATTATTGCACTAATTGCAACTTACACTCTGTTGTCGTAGCTACACTCTCAACAACATATACCTCTGCTCTGCACTTACTTCACTACTGCATTCTGATTTGTACTTCTATTTTTTCAGCACATAGTGTACTCACTAACTTCTCGCTCAACTCTTGCTTCACACCTTGATACATAGACAATACCTAATTAGTATTTATTTTTCACCAATCTATAATCACTATCTCAGGATCCACTTCATTTTCCATATCATCCCTAGAATCATATTAGGGTTTCCCTTATTCATTAGCTTCACCAACAAGCTACCAATTCATTGAGCTACACACCATCATCAAGACATCTAATAAGGTTTATTAGATATCACCATACCTATGCATCAAGCCAAACAACATTTAATTTGGTTACAAAGAATTTCCCTTCATTCTCTCTGCCAAACCCTGAAATTTGATTATCGATTCAATGCATTCTTCTAATTATTCAATCTGATCTTTATTTTTGCCTCTACAATCACCTCTAGAATCTGTGCCACCTTTGTGTGCATCAAATATCATTTATATTGGTTGTTGGGTGTATTTGGAGCAATTTATTTTTTCCTCTGTATCAGTTTCCAGTCGATACCCTGTTCACACAGACTTAGCTATTTAAGATCTTCATCTTTGAATCTAGGTCATTGATTTCTTTCTTCGTGCCACGATCCATTGGCTCTTGTTCATCATTGTATCTTTAAAACATATCCATCAAATCAATTACCTTTAAACATGTGCCATCGATCTCCACCATCTGATTATCACTGTTAGGTCAATCACCAAACAATCCGCATCATAGATCTCTTTATATACAACTTTCCATATGCAAGGTCCACCAAAACATACGTTCAAAATCCACTCCCCGTGAGCTTGAAAATGGTCCCACACAAACCTAGCAGGGTTAGCAGGCTTTGTCCATTTTTTTTCCACGACATTGCCACCTAATTCACAAAAATGATGTGAATTAGTATATCGAATAATCATTCATTGCCACCTATCATAGTCACCAACTTATCAAGTCCCACTAGACTTTGATGTCTTCATGTGTTGCCTTTTTAGGTCCCACCATTCATCAACAGTCAATATCTAACCATCATGGATTAATCTCCACCACTCCCCGCTGACCCTGCGGGTCTTGATTGGGCCCCATTGAAATCTCAGTGGGGTTGGCAGGCACTATTTGATCTTTGCTGACGTAACCATCACCATTGATCAATTGGAAACAAATATTTGCATGATATTTAGGAATTATTAATCACACAAAATATTTGGCTAGCTAGTAAATGCAAGGTGAAGGGGACAATCATCCTCATGACTTCAAAGGATTAAGAAGTAACTTATGCAACCTGTAACCACCTCAACCAATCAACAATGAATTAGAAGACCTTTCTACACTCATGACTGCAACCCTAGGGTTTAACTAGTAAACCCTAATTCTAACGAAGAGGAAACGTAATTTATTTATGAGAGTGTTATACATCCTCTGGACATACACATCATATTTATGAGAAGCTCTTAGAAAACCCATATCAGATCTGGTCTTTGATTTCTCTTCAGATGTCTAGAAGAATTTACTACAATTTCACGACAACAATGTACCACATTGAGCAACATTTTGTAATCTATACATCCCAACATTTCATGATCCTTTTTGGAATCAATGACATAACTCCCTTGGCTAGGATTAGTTCCATCGCACTCCTAATCCCCTTTTGACATGAATAAAAAACATAATGCCAATATATGTTATAAAAATCCATTGGTGCTACACCACATACTAACTCCTTAAATTGATTAATGGTATATAAAAATTAATATTGGAGATTGATGCACATATCTTGGGTGTTGTAGGAATCGAAACATTCCACTTTATAAGGTTGTGGATGGGCCATGGTTGGTGTCAAGAACCATTATTAGTCAATAAATCTAGTGTAGTAGGAGCATGCATTCAACTAAATGGACCTTAACATTCCTTTTCAAACAATTTATTGATTTAATATGCTATATTATAATATCAAATATTGGGATGTAGTGTTCTTGGATGATACCAGGATTGTATGTATGGATAAAAATTTATCGGGATATTTTAGGTAGTTACATCTAGGGAAATAAAATCTACATTCATAGGAAATATATCCTATGGATTTTAACCAAACAAGAATTATACAAAAGTTTCTACAAGCTATTTGTGATGTTGTAGGTTGATAGCTACTTTATTAATGAAAAGTTATAATGCTAATTTTTAACGTTTACTCCAATAATGATAAAAAAATTATTTATAGAAAATAAATCTAAGACTTATAAAATGATTAAACTATCAATAAATCTAATACTTCTATAATTCATTCATACCATATTGTCTGAAATGGAAAATAGTCTTGGATTATTGCTAAAAAAAAAGAACAATTTGCAAGAAAGTATTTATATCTTGATATACAAAATCCATATAATATATAAATCAATTTTAGTTATTTCAAACCGATTGGACTCTCAACAATTTAATCTACAATTGTCAAATTTATCCTCACACATAGGAGGAGGACTATTTATTCTAATACACAAATAAAAAACTAAATGAAAACAAATTTAAGGAAGTATAGTTCTAGTGCAACATTCCAATTAACCATTGAATCGAAAGAATGTGTTTATTGGAAATTGTTAATATTTTTGGCATCACCTTGGTCTAAATAATGCTATAGAGTTATTATTTTGTTTTATACATCTTTAGAGCCTTAGGTTCATGTCATAAAGGTCACACACTATTTTTAAAATGGATTTTAGGTGCTCAAAAGTAAAAATAAGCTTCAAATTTTGGTAAGTCTCCATGCCAAGAAAGGGGAGAATTGAATAGTTTCTCCTTTTAAAATTTTAAGAGCTTGAAATGGTGTGTTTCATGAGAAATCCTAGGGTTTATATTTTGCTAACATTAAAGGTGTCCTCAGTTTGGCATGGAAGTAGGACCTTGCTGCTTTGGTCTTATATTACAAGATATGAAAGAAGATTACCCACGTTGCAATGGTGTTGGAGGATTTCAAGGAGACCATTTATATTTCACTCACACTACAAAGACCAAGTAGAAGATATGGCACGTAGAATAAAGAATGGAGAAGTTTTAGAAGTTGATTTAGTCTCACCCACATTGCATCCCTACATGGTTACATTTATATTACCAGATGTCCTCTTCTAGCTTTGTGTAATTTTGTTAAAACGGTTTGTATATGCATTAAAAACCTATAGATTTTCAAGTATTGTGCCTTTGTTATGCTATATATAAGAAGTATTTAAACCCTAGTTAATATTCTCAAGCACCCTATGAGTGTGAGTATTCATAAAGAGTCTCTAAATAGTGCTAAGGCATTTCATGGGAGTTCAAAAAAGTCATAGGTATGACTATAATTTTATTTGTGAAAAAGTGTGCATGAAGATTAATCTGTCCATTCAAACCATGCAAGGTTACAAAATTCAGACAAAAAAGTAAAGGATACCATTTGTTAGCTATTAGATGATAGTATGATTATGTAATGACATTGTTGAAAGAAATGGTAGTCCTTCATAGAGCAGTCATCATGAATAATTTCAAGGTTTGTAATGCAAGTACATAGTTGTTGAAGGTCAGAAACACCATTGATAGGTCTTTGAATAATGTTGACCATCATAAAAACTATGAATTCCATAAATCAAAAGGGCAGGGTTAAAATGTGAAGAGAGTCCAAAGGACAAATTGAAGGAGGGTTGTGGTTGAGAATTTTTCATGATGAAGATAGGGTGTGGAAAAAATGGCTAAGGAGAAAATCCAATAAATTTCACTACAAAGTGAGGATAGTCAATAAAAATGAGCTATGGTAGACTTGGATATTTTTCATCATGGTTTGTACACGGGCACTAATAAAAATATAAGTAGAGTAAGTGATGATTTAAAATGGCAGTCCTCACAAGAGGTTGGCACTCAATTTTATGTTCTCTTAGCTTCTATTCTTGATGTATACCTTTGTCCTATTACATTCCAAGAAAACAATTATGACATGGTTACCAATAAAACTCATTATAAGGAGATAATGCAAGGTTTTAGTTAAAGATAAATGATAGATTTGTATGAATTGCATAGTTCCATACAAATTTGATGATCAAAAGATGAAGTAATATGATTTGTATGATTCATTATCATATTTTTCAAGGGGAAATACGAGGAAAAGATAGAACCCAAGCATGATAGGAATAGTAGAAAATTAAAAGTCAAAAATAGATAGAGAAATAATGGACAGAACTAATAAATATGATCCTTAACAAGTTACAGTCCTATAGAAAGATAATAAAGTTAGAATAAGTTTTAAGTCTTTGAGAGGAAAATAAATTCTTATCAAGAGCAAGGATAGTGAGATAGAAGGGAATGTAAGAGTAAAGGACAATGATATATGTGTTATAGTCATAATGAGACTATCACTAGGGTGATTTCCATTAAAAGTTTAGTACAGTCTAGATCTATGAAAGATAGAAGCCTTTCAAGACGTATGTTGAAGGGTGGCAGTCTTTAATAAAAGAAATATGAGCATGGAAATAATATTTAAAGCTTTATATAAAAATGTTGATGATTTTCACCTTGCCTAGGTTGACAATAGCAAGGCAAGATATGGAGTTTCTTTGTTAATAATCATGACCTTTGATAATAGGAACATGAGTACTAGAGGAAAATAATGAGGAGAAGAGTTGATACATTCATGCAAATGATGGATATCTAGGGTGAAAGTGTTAGAAATTAAGGTTTCATATAGTCATAATGTCTTTAGAGATTCAATGGAAATGAAAGTGTATTCGTGAAGATTCATAGCCCCACGTGTAATTCTAGTCACGAATGCACAATATACCCATGTATTGATAGAGGAAATAAGAGCCATGAATCTTGTGTTGGATTGGGTTGTCATTGATGTCAACACTTGGGGATATTGTTGTGATTTCAATACTTGGTGAGATTGGTATTTAACATTGGTTGTCATTGATGCTTGTATCTACACTTAGTTTGGGTTGTCATTGCTTCTTTCAGTTGTATGTTTTTGATACTCTATGATGATATGTTCATGTTTGGATGCCATCCCTTTTATGTTTCTTATGTTCTTGGTTGGATGTCATGCCTTGTTTGATGACAAGTAAAGATGTCATGTCCTATAGTTCCTAAGAAAGTATGTGTCACTACAAGGAAGTTCTGGAAGTTGGTGAAAGTTTATGATTTAGGAATTTTCTTAGAAGACTATTTGGGAGAATCATGCATATTTCTTTGCTTGTGGTATGCATGTCAAAGGTTGATATATTTTGGTGTTGTTTTATTGCATTGAGTTTTTTTTTTGGGAAATCTATGGATGACTAGCCGATAATTTTGTTCTCCTTCTTGTGCTATGTGCTTGGGGATTTGTGCCAACATATGAAGTTGTGTTAAGATGTATTTGGATCCTGACCTATCTTTTTGAGAGCCACATTGAGTAAATTCAGTTGCAAGTTTGTTTTTGGGCCGACTAGTAATGTGCTCCACATTCATCTACACATTTCCTTGTTTTCGACTTGGGTTGATGTGTTCCAGCATGTGTGTTGTTTGGGATCACATTGGAAGATGCAATGAGATTATTTTGGTCCTCTCCATCTTCTAGATAGGACCACATTATGTTTTTGTGGCAGAATTATTGGAATTATTTTTTATCTTCTATTTTGGATGAACTAATTAGTGTTTTGTGATATTACGGAGGATATAAATAAAAGAAAAAATATATTACAATATGTGTGAGCAAGTGGTGATGTGTGGGTATAGATTGGTGAAGTTGTGAAAAAGAAGATTCAGATGTGCTTTAATGCCTTTGCCAATAGAGTTTATTGTTGACAAGTGTTGTAAATTCATATTTCCATGTATCCTACTATTAAATAGTGAGTCTCTTCAGTAGGTCCTTGTAATGTGTATCTTTCCTTGGGGTTGTGTGCCTCAATACTGCAAGTCTTTTGTATCTTTCCCTAAGGTTGTGCACCTTACTATGCAAGTCCATATGCAGTGAGCTTCCTATTTTGAGATTTTTCTCTCTATGGTTTTCCCTTCTTTGGTTTCCACATAAATCTAGTGTTATCTCTGTGCATGTGTGTTCATTATCTTATCTTTAATTTTTGTTGATTTGATTAAGTTCTAGTAATCTAGTTAAGGTTTGTCGATCTTTTCAATAGTTTAAATTTGTATATTGTTGAAGGTTTTAAGATCTAAAAGGTTTAATTTTTTATATATACTGATCCACCCCCCTCTTAGTATTTGGGTGTGTTCAATAATTGGTATCAGAGCCAAGTTCCTATGAATAAGCTTAATTTATTGAGGAAAGTTCCAAGATGGAACATGATGGATCTTACAAGGGTCCTAGGTTTGATGGGAGATTTTGCACCTTTTGGAAAGAATGGAAGGCCATCTAAACTGTTTAGGTTTTGGTGTTTGCAAATCTATGAAGGATGGTTACACTGCACCTTCTATGAACTCCAACATACCCAACTAAGATTATATTGTATGGGAAAAACTCCAAGACAAATAATTCTATCATGTGTGGGTTAGCTGATTCAGAACTTCTGAAGGTGATGAGTTACAATTTTGCTAAGGATCTATGGGAAAATCTGAGCAACATTTATGGAGATAATAAAGTGAAGCAATCTAATATGAAAATTCTCAAGAGAATCTTTGAAACCCTAATGATGACAAAGGATGAAGACATTGTTAGTTATATGCTCTAGGTGGATGAAATAGTTACTAGCATTAAAGGTCTTGGTGGAAAAGTTAAGGAAGATGATATTGTGAAGAAAGTTTTGAGATCTCTGCCTAAAACTTGTAGTTATAAGCTATATAATTTTGAAGAGTCTATGGAATTGGATAAGTATTTAGTAGATTAAATTTTTGGTCATCTCACCGCCTTTAAAATGATATAATTTGACAAATATTTTCCAAATAAGGAAGCAACATCCAAAGTTAATAAAAAGATAGAATATGTTCTAGTTGATCAAAATGATGAATTTTATGAGATGCAAACAAAATTTGTAAGAAGATTGAAGAAAGGCACCGAAAAATACAAAGGTAAGTTACCTTCCAAGTATTTCAATTGTGGGAGGATTGGTCATTTTGCATCTAAATGTCCCTATAAAGAACAAAAGATGGCAACAAAAGAGAGAAGTTAAAAAAGAGTTTCTATTCCAAGGAGAGAAGATTTTATTTAGAAGATGAGGACAATAATTCAAGTGATGAAACCCTATTCATGGCTATGAAAAAAAAATATATGATATTGAAAAATATAATTATTCTAGTACTTTGCAAGTTGACAAAGTTAATGAAAGTTCAATGGCTATGTGGACTTCCTTTCATGCAAAGAAAGAATAAAATTATTGGGTTATTGAAAGTGATTGCTCTAACCACATGACTGGTGAAAAAGGAAGATTCATTAGTCTTATGAAATCTAATGGTGGAGCTATTATGTTTGGAGGTGATGAGTTAGCTCAAATTTATGGAAAAGGTGCTATAACAATTGATGTAAAGAATAGGACTGAGGATGTCCTCTATGCCAAATAATTGAAGAATATCTTCTCAGTGTTAGTCAAATGTGCAACAAAGGACATAATATTACATTTCATTTTAGAGGTTGTGAGATCAGGAAGGTAGGGTCCAAAATATTAGTTGTAGAAGGTACAAGGACAAATGGAATTTTCTATCATCAAATGGAAGAATCTACTTATTGGCTTAATCTGATGAGTGTTGGTTGTGGTACAAGAGAATGTGACATATCAATTTTGAAAATATGTTAAAGATCAGTTCTACCCATGGTGTGAGAGATATTCCTAAGATAACTAAGCCTAGAAACACATTGTGCAAGGAGTGTCAAATGGGAAAGAAAACAAAGAAAAAATTCAAGAGAAAGGAGTATTTCTCTACAATTCAATTGGAATTTATTCATGTTGACCTATGTGGACCTACAAGAACAAAGAGTCAAAAATGTGAAATGTATTTTGTGATCCTAATAAAATGCTACTCCTAATGTGAGATGTTAGATAAAAACTAATAATGCAATGAGAAGAAGTAACAAGATAAAAGGGCACCTTAACGATTAGCCTAAGAAAATGGACAATATGAAAGCAAGATAAAACAAATGGAATGCTTGTTATACCTTCATGTTGTTTCTTCCTTGGTTGGCCCTTGATTTTTGAAGTCTTGTGTGCTCCTTGGATGGCAATGGAGTTGAATGGATGCAAGATGAATTGATGATGCTAAATGCTATGGTAGATGAGAGCTTGAATGGCAATTTTGCAAGAGTTTTGTTGCAAAAGACTTGATCCCCCCAATTGAGGGAAATAAGGGAGTATTTATAGGCTAATTTGAATTCTCTAGAGAATTCAACAGTTGGGATTGATCCAACAAAGGTCAAGATGAAGGGCTATGGTGAGTTGAGGACTCACAAGCCCTTACATCTTGACATGTGGAAGGTGAGATGTCTTAGGGTGGAGTGTTGTGGAAATGAGGTGGAAGAGAAGGACAAGAGGTGGAAGGGAAGTACATGAGGTGGATGAAGGAAAAGTACCTTTGAGGTACCTTGGGGGATGAGAAGATTTCCTCAAAAAGGAACCTCTTGTCCCCAAATGAGGATGAAAGAGACTTTTGAGGAATTTTAGAATTTCTCAAAAATCTCCATGGGAAAAGGGGAAGTGTGTGGGAAAAATAAATGTAAATTAAAAATTTACATTCAATGGAGAGTTTATTGGATAAAAGGAAGTCTCCAAAAAGATGGAGATTTGTCACATGTGGGTGATGTGACAAGTCCAAGGTTCTAGAAGCCTTGGGCACATGTAAAATGACATGTCACATTTGCATGGGGGATGAGGAAGACCTTGGAAAGACAAAAGTGAATTAAAAATTCACATGGGGAAGAGAGGAACTTGGTTAAATAAATGTGAATTAAAAATTCACATGGGGAAGGGAGTCCAGGCTGGTAAGTGGGAAGGTTGACCAGAAAAAGTAAGTTAAATGTGGCTAATGATTTTGATTAAGGTTGTGCAAAAACATGATTAGGATAATTAATGAGAGATTAGAGGCAAGTGGGAGATATGGAGGATGTGACACTTAATCAAGATTAAGTGGTGCACATCCTAATCACAGATTAATTAATTTAATCTGGATTAGAAGAGGGTTATGGAGAATGTGACAAGGAGAGAGAAAAAAGGGGAATGAAAAATTGATTTTAATCCAAATGGGTTAAAAGACTAAATTAAATAATTTGTCATATTTATTTAATTTAGAGAAGAACAGGGTGTAAGGTAAAGTATTTAATTTATTTAATTACATACTTTAGGAACCTTAGGCAGAAATGAAATAATGATTAAATAAATTATTTAATCACTATTAATGGAATAGATGAATATAATAGACGATTTTGATCATATGGAAGTGATCAAATTTGGATGTCTACATATTTCATGATGCTTATTGATGACTACACTAGAATGACTTGGGTTAATTTTTTAAGAGAAAAAATAGAAGCCTTTGATATTTTTAAGGTTTTCAAAGAAAAATTTGAGAATAAAATGGATGCCAAGAAAAAATTCTTAAGATCTGATAGAGGAAGAAATTTTACTTCAAATGAATTTGAAAAGTTTTGTAAAGATCATGGTATTAGGAGACATCTTTCTCCTCCTAGAACCCCTTAACAAAATGGGGTAGTGGAAAGGAAGAATAGGACTATGCAAGAGATGGCTAGGACTATGTTGAAATATTGATCTACCTAATATGTATTGGAAGGAAGTAGTTCACATTGTTGTCTATTTTCTTAACATAGTATAGTTGAGGGTCAATATCACTAAGACCGCTTATGAGCTATGGTATGGCAGACCTCCTAATATACTTCAAGATCTTTGGTGGAAAATGATACATCAAAAGAGATGAAGAAGACCTTGGAAATTTTGATTCAAGGTTTTATGAAGGGATCTTTCTCGGTTACTCAATCAGGAGCAATACCTATTGATGCTACAAAAAGAGATTGGAAAAGATGATTGAAATTACAAATGTTCAAGTAGATGAAGACTTGTTTCAGACCTCACAAGAATCGGAGGTTTGTAGATTCGATATATCTCCTTGCATTTAATAAGAAGAAAAATAAGAGAAACAAGAATTAGAAAAGTTTCCTAATAATCTAGCAAAGTATGTGTAGAAGAACCATTCAATAGATCAGATCATTGGAGATAAAAATGATGGTGTGTTGACCAAGAGAAGTTTTGAAAAATAAAGTGAGCAAGTGAATTTGTGTTTATTTTCAAAGGTAGAGCCCAAGAAATTTGTGTATGCTAGAAAAGATTATGGTTGGATAAAGGCAATGGAAGCGGAATTAGACCAGATAGAAAATAATTAGACATGGGAATTGTAGAAAATAATTAGACATGGGAATTGGTTCCTTGACTAGCTGAAAATAATGTTAAAGGAAGAAAGTCGATGTTCTGGAACAAGCTAAATGAAGATGGTGAAGTTGTGAGGAACAAAGCTAGATTGGTATGTAAAGGTTATTCACAATTTGAAGATATTTATTTTGAGGAGACTTTTGCTCTGGTAGCCAGAATGGAGGCAATAAGGATTTTTTTTTCTTTTTTTGCTCACAAAAATTTCAAATTCTATTAGATGGATGTTAATTCACCCTTCTTGAATGGTGACTTAGAGGAAAAGGTATATATTGTTCAACTAGACGGTTTCTAGTTATCAAAAGATCTAAACATGTTGTGCAAACTCAAGAAACCTTTGTATTGACTCAAGCAAGCTGCTAAAGCTTGGTATGCTTAGTTTGATAAGTACTTACTTCAACAAGGTTTCAAGAAAGGTACTATAGATATAATATTTACATTAAGGTTCATGAAGACAAGATTTTGATTGCGGTTGTATATGTTGATGATATCATCTTTGGTGGAGATGATAATATGTGTAAAAGGTTTGCAGAAGAAAATGAAAAAAGAGTTTGAGATGTCTATGATTGGTGAGTTGTCTTTCTTCCTTGGGCTTCAAATTATGTATGTAGATGATGTTATCTTTATTTCTTAGACTAAGCATGTTAAATATATCTTGAGAAATTTTGTCATGGAGGATTTCAAACTAGTAAATACTCGTATAGTTATTGGTTGTCACTTGAGCAAGAATGATGAGTCTCATGAGGTTGATCAGACTCTTTATAGGTATGTTATTGGAGGATTATTGTACTTGACTACTTCTAGACTTGATATTATGCATGCAGTATGTTTGGTTTCCAAATTTCAGGCTAACTCTAAGAAAACTCATGAGAAGGCCCAGTAAAAAGGATATTTATATATTTGAAGGGAACTCTAGATTATGGTTTATGGTATAAGAAAGATGATAAATTTTCCTTGAGTAATTATACATATGTTGATTGGGAAGGATTTGTGGATGCCTGGAGAAGCACCAGTGGAAGTGCATTCTTCTTAGGAGACTGGTTGGTCTCTTGGTTTAGTAAGAAGTAGGACTCAATGTCCTTATCCATAGCACAAGTTGAGCATATTTCTGAAACATCTTGTTGGACCTAGGTACTTTGGATGAATAATACTTTGAAGGATATAAAATTGGTGTATGGTGAACCCATTCCCATATTGTGTGATAATACTAGTGTAATTAACATTTCCAAGAATCTAGTGATGCATTCAAGGACCGAACACATTTCTATCTGTTATCACTTTCCAAGGGGGAAGTTTGTGGAGCAAGAAATTAGATTGGAGTATGTGACTAATAAGGTCAGATTGAAGATATATTCAGTAAGGAACTTTCAAAAGATACTTTTGAGTATCTACAAAAAAATCTAGGGGTTATTGCTGCTCATTTTTCTATCTATATGCATAGACGATGCATCTATCTAGGGGGGATAAATTCATGTCATATCATTTTCTCCTAGATTGATGTGTGTTGCCTCTCAAGGGGAGTAGGTAGTTGGTTGGTTGCTACTGTTAGGGTGAGCTTGAGGAAAATATGCAATTGTTGTGCAAGTATAGTTGGTTGAAGAAGAAGTTTTTTTTTTCAAAGGGGGAGAATGTGCTAATTATTTAAATGAAGGTATTTTTCCCCTTTGTCCTTGATGTCAATGGGGGATAATGTGCTGGTGTGTGTTTCCATCAATGCCAAGGGGGGAGATTGTTGACACTATTTTTCATTGATGTCAACATTTGGGGAGATTTTTGTGATGTCAAAACTTTGTGAGATTGTTGCATATGTTGATTGGTGTTTAACATTGGTTTTCACTAATGCTTATATCTATACTCAGATTGGGATATCATTGGTTCTTTCAGTTGCATGTTGTTGATACTCTATGATGATATGTTCATGGTTGGATGTCATCCCTTTGATGTGGTTGATGTTAATGGTTGGATGCCATACCTTGTTTGATGACAAGTAAATATATATTGACTATGGTTGTTGTTAGCAGAGATTATATCATGATGATATATTAAGATGAGGATTAGAAGAATTAATATGAGGATTAGAAGTAATACTGAAGTTGGAGAGATGTTTTTGATGGTCTCTAATATGTTTTGTGCTCTCTCCTATTGTTCTTGAGAAATTATGTGTTGTTACAAGGAATTTTTGGTTTCCGCAAGTTGGTGAAAGTTTTTGATTCAAGAAGTTTCCTTGAAGACTATTTGGGAGAATGTTTTGCATTCATCCACTATTGAAGATATGATCTTGTGGTTTTGGATTTTTTGTTTCTACTATGTGGATGTTGCACTCCTATATTTTTAGGTCACCCATGTTGCTGAGGAGGTTTTTGGTATTTACAATGTATTGGTAGTTTTGTTGGTTGTTTGGATTGGTTTAGAAAATACTCCACATTTCTCCATATTGAATTTTTTGCTCTTGTGGCTTGGTGAGCATGCTCTTAGTGCTTGTGCAATATCTTAGTTCATTTTTCATGTGTTGGTGATTACTGCAAGTTGGGTTGTTAATATTCTATATCATGGTTGTGTATTCTATGATTTTGGAATGAAGTGTTCTAGCCCTATTTGACTTGTGGTGGTTGTTTGTGGCATGGCAATGTGAAATAAGTATCTGGAAGTGTTGTTGGATGTTCATGGAAAATATTTTTGTGGTCCTCATGTTAGTGGTTGATCTCTTCTGATGTCACATATTATGTTAAGTTGGTTTTCTCGATAATTTATGGATGTTGGGTTTATTCTCTTGCCTATGCTATGTGCTTGGGGGTTTATGTCAGCATATGAAGTTGTGTTAAGATGTATTTGGGTCTTGACCTATCTTTTTGAGAACCACATTGAGTAAATTTAGTTGCATGTGTGTTTTTGGGATGACTGGTAATGTGCTACACATTTCCTTGTTGCCGAATTGGGTTGATGTGTGTTGTTTGGGATCACATTGGAAGATGTAATAAGATTGTTTTGGTCCTCTCTATCTTCTAAATAGGACCAATTTATGTTTTTGGGATGACTGGTAATGTGCTACACATTTCCTTGTTGCCGAATTGGGTTGATGTGTGTTGTTTGGGATCACATTGGAAGATGTAATAAGATTGTTTTGGTCCTCTCTATCTTCTAAATAGGACCAATTTATGTTTTTGTGGCTGACTTGTTGCACTAGTAGAATTTAGAAAATAAATGACTACATGACTAAAAATTTTAGTCACAGCAACTAAAAATGACTATATTCTACTATTTTTTTGCAACTCGGTTATAAATGAGTAAATAAAAGACTAATTTGGTCGTTGACTAAAAATTATTTAGTCACACAAATGAAAATGACTAAAATTTAGTCATTTATTTAGCCACAATCCATTTGAATAAATCATTTAAGGAATCAAGAATATAGCCCACCAAAATAATCTAAAACTTTCATCAAAATCTTATTTTTAGGCATAGCCTGCCATAATGGAGTTTTTATTTTAATAAGCACACTCTAAAACCTTCATCGAAACATTATTTTCAGGCGTAGCCCACCAAAATGGAGAAATGTTTCAGTAAATAATGACAAAGAACAGTAAGGAGATGTGAGTGAAAAGAGGCATAGGATTGATTGTTGCTTATCTCATTCCTGATTTGACCAACAAGGGTTACATTTTTCATGCTACTATTTGTAATCTAGGTATATAATTGACATATATTTGCATAATCTCAAAATCCTTCAAATTATTTTAAAGTATCGATGTATCCTATATAGGGTTTAGAATTATTTATTTTAATTTTAAAAAATAAATAAATGATGTATTTTCCTGTGATTAGCTAATGTGGAGATCTCCTAAATCTTCCCTAGCACACTATCCTCTTTGGAACTATATTAATTACTCCAGCTGCTAGGTCTTTGCATGTGACATCTTTAATATCTTCATGATAATCTCTTTTAAATAGATCTCAGCCTTTGCTTTAATCCTTATCATGGTAACCCTTGAGTTCCAATAATCCACCTTCAATCTCTTTTAAGAATGTTGTATTAAGCTATACTAGATAGTATGCATATAAAGAAACTGCTTCATATCTGCCATTGTTCCAAACCACCACTCACTGCCTTGCTTAAAATGTTGCCTCCATAAGCGCAATAGCATGTTTTAAAATCATGGTTTCCAGTGATTGACCATTAAGGTTACTACTTTCATCAAGATACAATGATATTTTTGTCTTCAAATTCAAGCCATTATGCAAGATAACATTGTGAATTTTTTGTCATGTATGATTTTATTTTATTGCACATTTACTGCTTTGCTAACTGCCTTTATGACTAGATATTGCACCCTCAACTGCAGTATCAAACAACTCACTCACTTTCACTTTAAGATTTGTTTCATGAGCATCCTTCTATAAAATCAAAATATTCCCTATAGACTACCTACTTACTTACTATAGGGGACTCCTGTTTTCATGGTATTGTGGGTCTTAAGATCCTTCAGTCTTATTGTAACTAATTCACATTCCACAATGTATTATTCACTATTCTCCCATCTTTGATGAGTCTCAAAACACTGCTCAAACATGCAATCCACTACCACCATTATACAATGGCTAAGAAGAAATATTGAACCTGTGATTACCAATGTTACTTCATTTTGATAGTCATTTCTTGATTGCATTTTCCTTGTCTAACATTGCCAAAATTATTTGAAAAACCCTTAAGGTTAGCAAGGGGGTAAGTAAATACTATTAAAATCTCCAATTTACTATGCAAGGTTTGAGATTTATTATCTTGTCACTACTAAACCTCTTTTTGACTATCACACCTCAAGTTACTATCATTCTTCTTACCATAGATTGCATTATAAATGTCTTTGAGCTACATAGTGTGCTTGTTATTGGTTACAATCTTTAGATTGCAAGATTTTGTTATTGGCTACAATGTCTCAATATTTTTGGTATTGAAACCTCACTAATTAGCTAGAGTTATGGTTTATATTTCTATAGAGGCCTAGGATTTTTACCCTAGTCATGCTCTTACCAATGCTTCTATTGGTATTAAAAAATAACCTTAAATCTTGGGTCAAAAAATTAGTTGTCTTGACAGGGTTGTGGTATGATCTTGGATTGTATCGTAGAGTGTGTGGAAAGCTTTTGTTTGATCATTAAGGTATGCAAACCTAATCAAGGAAATGTATCCTATATAGCATGGGTCTTTGTTTAATACTTTCCAGAATGGTTATTAGCATATCACATTATTATATTTTGTGGTAACCCAAGATTGCATTCAAGTATGTAACAAAATTGGTTTGTAGTTTAAGTTGTACACTTTTAGGTAACATTCATAAGGTTTAGAAAATCTTGATCACTCTCTAGAATAGCCCATTAAACATGGGTTGTGCTTGAATGCACTACATAATTGATAGAACACAACCACTTTGTATATCAACCATAGTTGTAGGATCTTTATTGCAGCAAGAGGTAATCGCTCTTGGATCATGCTATCATTACATCGTAACTTGTTAAATTTGAGTCAATCTAAATGCACCCAATGATGATTGACACCTAATTGTGATTATAGTGATTTATACATGAATTATGCTCATATGAGTGCCTCCATTTCTATCACAGCAGAGCCACATTAAAATTGGTTCACACATGAAGGAATTATGTATTTTTTATTGCACAATTATGCCACATGACCAATAGAGTTATAGATCACATAATTACAGTCACAAGAATTGTTTCCTCAATTATGTTGTTATAGTGATTCCATTACCATTACAGCATAACCCTTTGGACTTATATTGCTCAAATCCATACATTTCTTATTTTCTCTTTGGAAGGGGTTAATATGTGGAATTTTTATGTGCAGGAAGAATAGATTGTGATGAAAAATTCAGGTATGGACAGTTCAAAAAAATTTGGATTGTTATTGGTGACATAACCAGGTTGGAGAGTACCTTGATTTAGTTCGAAACACTTTCGGGTGTTTTCATTGGGAAAAAAAACTTGAGTGTAGGAATTTTCGAATATGCAACAAAGGAAGTTCCTTTATTCTAAAGATAAAATCATAAATTTGTTGGTCCAATTTCACATCCAACCTGGGATCTTTAATATCTGATAGAGAAAGTTTCTACATTCTAAAGATAAAATCATAAATCTACAGGCCCAATTTCAAATCCAATTTGAGGTCGTGAAGCTTCGATATAGGAATTTCCTACATTCTAAAGATAAAATATTAAATTTTATTGGTCCAATTTGAGATCCAATTTGAGGTCATGAAGCTCCGATAGAGAAAGTTCCTACATTCTAAATAGAAAATCATAAATCTGCTTGGTCCAATTGTAAGGATTTCTCATTTTAGTTATACTTTTTGACATTTGGCTTGATACAAATTTTTACTTTATAATTATGGTATTTCTTTTCTTCTAATTTTTTCAACCCTGATTTCATGGAAGAGCTCTGAAGATGGTTCCTTTAGATGGAGACTACACTTTTCTGCTATAGGTTCCATCTAGAAACACCAGAAGCTCAGGTACAACAAAGTTTGAGGTGAATTTCACTTAGTATTTTATGTTGATATAGATATGTTCTAGCTTGTGGTTAATTGTTGTAGCATAACAGATAGGCTCAATAGTTTTTCATATACCATTCTTTCAAATTACAAATTTCTATACCTTATTCTAGGATAAAATTAGAGGGGGAGTCTATACATAAGACACCATTGTTTCAAATTCAAAATTGTTGGCTCTTTCACAATTATTTGCTTCATTTATTTGATCTAAGTCAACATGTTGTATAGAATATTCTCTCAAATCATAGTACAATCCTTTATTCTAGGATGATTGTTCAGAATCTTTCCCATCATAACAATGAACAAAACATTAGTCATTAACCTGAACTTTGCAAGAGTTTCATCAAATTCTAATTTTCCACTCTAAATTTTATTCCCAATTTAATCCATGAAGAACTTACTTAGCCTATAGATCCTTCTGCTAGCCATAACTTTACCAGGTGTTAAGAATAGCTTTGAGATTTTACCCAAGCAACAATTGAAAATATTTAGCCTTACTTGATTTTGATCTGGTAAAGTTACGATGCTTTTTTTATTGTTTTTTTTTTTTAGCCAAAGTGGACTAGCCACCATAATTATATTAATAATAAAAACTGATTCAAAGACTCATCCGTGGAAGAATCAGGAAGAAACCCCAGAATCATTGTCATATACAAGTAAAGTATCGATATTTTACATTTGATTTTCAGTCTGAAAACCATAAAATCCCTAAAAGATATACAATAAACCCGCTTATAGGGTAAATACAACTAAGGGTGCCAAATGCAAAAATTTCAAAAAATACCCAGTACAAAGAAGCCTTGTCATTCCTCCATAGCCACAAGAGAGGAAGCACACCACCTCAAATCCCATGCACAATCCCACCCAACTGGAGGAGACAAAGGGGATTCCAACACCCAAACATCAAGCTCCTCAGCTGAGCGAATAGTAGACATTTCCTTTGATGGATGAAAGGGAAGGTTAATCGGTGAAAGAGGCAGATTTAGATCAGGAAACAACTTAATAGTAGTGGGGGGCACAACACTAGTTGCTGGCGGTAGAGAGTGAAGCTTGTGACGAAGGTGGATGATTAGGAAAACTTAGCAAATCCAATGCTACATTGGAAAATCTTTGAATGTTATCAACTAACTCTTTACCAAGAGCCATACCCATGATTTGTAAATTGTTAGAAATTATATGAAAATTTGTCACTCCCTAGCCCATTTGAAGCAGTCATACACCATGAAATGCTCATGACTGGACATCAATTCATGTCACGAGAAAAGGCCACCCACCAAAGCCTTACCAGATCAAAGGTCATAATTTTGTAATGCAATCACAAACTTGTTATCAATGATCTAGCGAACAGCCCTATATAGTGGCATAGAATGGCACTTGAAAACAAGATCAAGTCGAGGACCATCAATTCGACCAGATATTGGAAGCTCAAAAGCTGAAATCGTAATAAGAGCCCTATAATTCTCAGGCAGTAATTCATCGTGAAGACTGCAAGTTAAACATCTTGGAAGCTCCATCGAAACCACACAGGCACGTCGATACATAGGAACCAGCAAGGAGGAAAACTTTCACACTGAGTACTATGAAACAAACGTGGCATGCCGAGACTGAAGAGAATGTGTAGAAGGACGTGAAGTTCAAATGCAAAATTTGGGAAGAATTTTAGTCATTAAACTCGACATCAAGTAACAGTGTACTGAATATGAAGGAATTCGTGTGGGGAAATTGAGCTTGTGAAAAGTATGATGCTACATCTATGGTTAGAACAAGTTGGAGAGAGAGGATGTCACTGAAGTGATTGTATGTACCTGCATACGCTAAGCTGATGTGGTTGTAGGTGACACAATTTTCTTTATGTCCTGTAACATCACTCTCTTGAATTCCCTGTTAGAGTTAATAAATGCCCTCGAATTAAGATCCTCAATATACAACCCGTCACATCCCATATTATCCAAAAAATATGCCAATAAATTCCCTTCTTGCAAAGTGTGTGAAATATGAATAATTTTAAATGAGTCAAAAAGCATCCAAATTTGTTGTAGGATATAGGAAAGCTTCCAGTTATGGGATTCCTATTTAATGCATGAATTTATGATCACCATAGAATCACCTTCAATTTGAATTGACTGTTGACCCCCTTTTTTTGCCAAGATTAATCCTTCAAATAGAGCATAGGCCTCAGCCATGTTGTTTGTTCCTATTGGAATAGGGGATGCTTTGATGGCCAAAACTTCTCCATGATAATTTTTGATGCAAATTCCAATCTCAGATTTTCCCGGATTGCCACGAGAGGCACCATCAAAGTTAATTCTGATTGAACCACATGTGGGAGGAAGCCATTTAACTAAATCCCTAAGAGTTGGGGAGGATGATTGTTTCTGATGTAGCCATCCAAAAGGAATATGAATGCCTTTCCAATCTCTGATGACCGAACTGTCCCATCTGGATAAAATTGGATTGCATTTGACTCTGTAGTGGCTAGCATTCACCACTTCCGAGATGGACTATTCAATTCCAATAAGAACATAATTAATTGATGAAGGTATCTTGTGGAAGATTCTTTTGTTTCGTTCCCACCAAATTGCCCAAACTACAATTGCAGGGATACATTTCCATAATTAGGCATAAAGTGAGGAAGAATGTAGTACTGGCCAGGCTTGAAAAAGATCCCAAAGTTTCTTGGAAGAGGAGAAGGAAATTAGAGTTTGCAAAGAACAAACATCCAAAATTGATGTGCAAAGGTGCAATTCAAGAAGAGATGATCTACATCTTCCAACTGAAGATCACATAAACAACAGCTGAAAGGTTGGGCAATATTAAGTTTGGCAAGGCGGTCATTGGTGAGAGCTCTCTTTTTCAATGCTATCCAGGCAAAACATCCAGCTTTGGGGAGAGTAACAAAATTCCAGCAAAATGAAAAAGCACAGTATTGAATGTTGGCTAAATCCTGCTGCTGAATAATCCTATATCCATCTTTAATACTGTAGGTGCCTAATTTACCCAAAGCCCAAAGCAGTTTATCCTCCTTTCCTGATAAGAAGGCTACTTTGTTTGACAAAATTGTACTAAATTTATTTCTATCCTAAGAAGAGATTGGTAACTCATTCAGATCCTTCCATATAATCTTTCTAGAATATAGACAAATTGTAGAGACATAATCCAGAAGTTTTCTACCCCAAACTCTTTCAGAAGAGTCTATTATATCATTCATGGAAGCTGTAAAAATGAGGGGTGGAAGTCCACTCCATGAATCACACCAGAAGTTGATCCTGTCACCACTATTCACCTCCCAAGAAATATATTGGGTCACAATATCTCTAGATGCCATCATGAAATCCCAAATGGCTGATCCTTTTGGAGGATTTTGAATGGACATGACTCTAGTCGGACAAGTATTATCAAGATATTTGTGTTGCATGATTTGACACCATTTGGTGTTTGGCTTCAGGTACATCTACCAAACTATTTTTCCTCCAAAAGCCTTATTCCTTTTTTCCATAACATGAATACCAGCACCCCCAAGTGTTTTGACTTGTGACATATCTTTGAGTGAGACCAATGGGATTTTCTTTTCCCCCTTTAAGTTTCCAGTCCAAAGAAAATCTCTCAAATTTTTTTGAATATTTTGAATGACTGAAGCAGGAGCTTTGAGGACTGAAAGATAGTAATTGAAGATGGCTGCAAGTACAATTTTGACTAGAAGAATTTTTCCTGCAAGAGATAGCCATCTGGCTTTCCAAGCCACTATCCTAGCCTTGATCCTATCAATAATAGGCATCCAATAACTGACTTTATTAGCTCCCATAAAAAAAGGGATACCAAGGTAAACCGAAGGCAAAAAACCTTCAGAGAAACCCAAAATTGAGATGATTTTATTGGAGATAATCGGATTAGAATTAAAAAGATAAACTTTAGACTTTTGTGGATTGATCTTTTGTCCTTAAGTTGTTGAATACAGGTCTAGAGTGTGTTTGATCCATTTGGCCTCCTTGACATTGGAAGCTCCAAAAAGAAGGGTATCATCTACAAACAATGAATGGGTGATCAAAATATTTGTTCCAATAATCAATGTACCTTGCCAAAAACCAAGCTCATGAGTATATTGGATAAGCCTGCTGAAAGCTTTTGTCATTAAAATAAAAAGGACCGAGGATAAGGGGTCACCTTGTCTAATCCCTTGAGTAGATCTAAAGAAGCCAGCTGGAGACCCATTTATGATTACTGAGAATCCTGCACCCGAAATGCAAGCACGAATCCATTTACACCAACCTTTTGCAAAGCCAAGTTTATGAAGAACTTTGAAAAGAAAGTTCCAGCACACTCTGTCATAGGCTTTCATCATATCCAATTTTATGATGAAATGTGAGGATTTGTTAGAATTAACAGAGTGTATAGCCTCATGTGCTACTAAAGCCCCTTCCATAGTTTCTCTACCTGGAACAAAGCCTCCTTGTTCTTGCGACACCAGATTTGGGATCAAATGATGAAAACACAAATAGATTGCCTTAGTAATGATCTTGTATATTGTATTACAAAGAGAAATTGGCCTGAAGTCTGAAAATGTTTTGGGAGACTTGGTTTTGGGAATGATGGCTATATTCGTGGTGTTGAAATATTTCAGCATTATTTTACTTTTTCTAGATTCTTCTAGAACACCAAGAAGATCCCACCCAATAGAGTCCCAACAAGCTAGATAAAAAATTGTTGTAAATCCATCTAGGCCAGGAGATTTATCAGGAGACAAGGAAGAAACTACTTTTCTAACTTCAAAAATTGTGAAAGGGGCTAGCAAATGCTCGTTATCAGAATCTGAGATAATGGAGGGAATAGCTTGAAGAATATCGGTAAGTTGTACTGTAGAGGGGGCAGGCAGATTTGTTGGTGCTAGGAGGTCTTTAAAGAATCTAACCCCTTCCTCCTGAATGCCCTGGGTATCCATGATAGTATTTTTTGATTGAGCATTTTGTATAGAGAAAATACGGTTAGCAACTCTTTTCTGTTTTGCAGAGGCATGAAAATATTGAGTATTTTTGTCTCCCTCACGCAACCATAGTTCCCTTGATTTTTGGCACTAGCAAATCTCTTCACGGGAACACAACTCTTCCCATTATGCCTGTAACAATTTTTGCCTGGAGAAAGATGCATTGTCTAAGCCTTGATTAATAGACTTGTCTAGAATATCCAATAGTTGCTGCCTGACAAGATCTTTTTCTTTAAAAATGTTTTTGAATGTCATCTCATTCCACTTTTTAATATGTTGCTTAATGAGCTTAAGTTTTTGTGCAAACTGGTACATTTTAGATCCATCACATTTAGGAGTAGACACCCACCAATTCTGCACTAGTGATAGAAATTATGGATGCCAAAGCCACATCCGCTCAAATTTAAAAGATGGCTAATGATGACATCCTTTATTAGTAGGTGGTAGACCAAGCTGCAAGGTAATAGGGAAATGATCTGAACCTGGACATGCCAAAATTTCTGCCAAGAATGTGATACCAAATAATTTCCAGTCCAAGGTAACCAAAAACCTATCCAATCTAACTGCAATCTGAGAGAAGTCTGCCCTTTTGTTTGTCCATGTAAAAGAACCCTTAATAGGCTCAATATCCATTAAATTATTATCTGCCACAAAGTTTGAGAAATATGAAATAGTTTTCACTGGAGGGGATATGCCCCCTAGCTTTTTTGAAGATTTTAAAATGGCGTTGAAGTCACCTCCTACAATTATGAGCTGGTTAGACTATGATTGTATAATTCCAGTTAAGGCCACCCAAAGAGCTTGCTTGTCATTTGTTGCCATAGGACCATAAACATTGATCATAATAAATTTTAAGTCATAAACAGTAACTTTCAAAATTTGATAGTTATCAGACTGATCTAAAGCTTGGGCCTGAGTAGTTTTGGAATCCCATAATATTGCCAATCCACCTGAGGCTCCATTACCCTGTTGATGAATCGACTGCCAAGATTTCCAATTTCCTATTGTCTTATCAAATGTTTCTTGGGACATTTTTGTTTCTTGTAGTAAGATAATATCCACCTTCATAGAATCAAGCTCCTGCTTGATTCTACATCTCTTGTCAGAGGCGTTCAGGCCTCTAACATTCCATGAGGCAATCTTCATATTGGACAAGGAGAACACTTAGTTCTCCTTGTCACTTGTTTTGCTAGTGAGAATTTTCCATCCAAGGTAGACTGAATACCAGCATCTATTTCTACCGTAGTTTGAGACTTCTTTGGTTTTCTTCCCCTCTTCTTAGGGGTGGGGGGATACTGAATCTTTTGGCTAGGAGTTTGTTCAATTGATAAAGTTAATTGCTGATCAAAACCACCAGGCAATTGATCTATATGTTGGTCATTATGCTCAAAAATCATTGAATTCAATTGGTCTTCCCTAATGGGATCAATTATAGAGTCATCACTAACTGACTGCGAGCAATGTGGATCAATGTTGCAATACTCTTTATGCACTAACGAGTCTCAAAGAGGAGCCTTAGCCTCAGCCCGTGCCACTAAGATAGTAGGAATATTTATTGTAGAAAATGCCATATCAAGAAAAAGATCAGAGACCGGATAAACATATTGTGGATAATCTTTATGAAAAATTACACTTTCTTCTTCTTCTATTTCATATATAATTTTAGTAGCCAATTCTGTAATTATCTTATCTGAAAGCTTCCTAGCTCAGAGATTTACTATGGCCTCTTTGTTAAGTACATATTTTGTAATTGACATCTTAATGGGGGAGACTTGAAACATAAGCTGATGAACTAAGTTATCAAGATTCTGATTAGGGCGAACTACAGGTTCCCAATCTATTAAGAGGACCTTACTGAAGTTATTCAGAATCATAAGAACATATCTCATTGCAAAAAAGAAGAAGATGGAAGCTTTATATGACTGGAAGAAAGCTTGTAAAGGTGTGTCTTGAGCAAGCTCTGGATTTTTAATTGGAGGAATCTGTGCATCCGAGTGCTGGGTACGTTGAAGTGATGATTTAAATGAACATTGAAGAGGATTTGTACAGTGATCCTCACATACCACCAGCGTTAATTGAGATTGTGAGGTACACTAAGCTGTGAAATGCCCTAGTTGATGTTGGTGTGAGAGGATAGTATCCTCATTCTGAAGAACTATTTGTTGAACCCAATGCCCCCATTTAGTTTTTAAGGTAATGTGATTTGGCAGTCCCTTAGCCGGATCAAGAAGAATGCATACTCTAACCTCTTGGTGTGGAAGCTCAAAAGGGATGAGGTCGTGCTTAGCAAAGATTCCAAGTCTATTAGCAATGATCTCAACTATTTCCAAATCCTTGTATTCCAGTGGCAATCGAGGCATTGCTATCCAAATGGGAAAAAATAAAGGAGATCTGCTATCTAACATTACATTAGGATTCCATAGCAAAGTAAAGAGACCCAACCCTTTGCAAAACCAAATTTTATATTTATGAGCAACATCCCTTTTTTCAGCAGAGTCAAACTTGGCCAAAAAGTAACCCAACTCAGCATTCAACCAAAAAACATCAGACAAACCCAACCAATACTGAAAGGCCCAAGAAGTAATGCCATCAATTGAAAGATCAATATTCGAGAACTTACCTATTAGAGCTCTGTCATGGAGATGATCAACTTGATCCTGAAGTAAGTGTTCTGGAAAAATTATAGTAGTCGAGGTGCGAGGACCATTACCATATGGGGGAATAACTGAATCCAAGCGAATGTGGGACTGTTTAACTTGCCAAGCTTGTGTAGACCTTTTTGGATTGAAGGGTGCTCTGCTAAAAAGTTGTTGTTGAACCTCAGGTCTAACCCCAATAGGAATCTAATTAATATTACTGATTTCAAGCTGATCTGGACTAGGGCCAAAAGAATACTGAATAATAGCAGGGGAGCCAGGCGGGGTGCCTTCACAAATGTCAAAAATTGGCTTTTTTTGTTTGATTCGCATCCTTCCCAACCCCTTTTGTTTGGAAAACTGACCTGACCTGTTATAGTGGAATCAGAAGGAATTTGAAATATTTTCCCGCCCATTTTCCTTTTTGAAAAAACCCTGATCTGAAGAGGTGAGATCCTATTTGAAAGAGACCGCTTGCTTCCTGGAAGCTTGCCTTGTCGATTCTCCAACCTCAAAAGTAGAGATGCCATTGAATATGGGAGGATTGATCATGAGATAAGATTTTCCTTGATGACCTTCATCGAAAAGCTTATTTTCGTGGTGAATCCCTTGGTTTTTGTGTGTAGATGACTTAACATGAAACCTGGGGTTAACAAAAAAAGGCTTCGCTAGTTTGACTGTCGCTTTGCCTCTGAAAATATTCATGAAGTCATCCACACCTGGCTGAGGTAATGAGACGGTTTTAGGTATATTTTTTTGAGCAAAGGGAAAAGCCTGGAACCCTCTGCTATAAGCTTGGTGGTGATTGTTCAAACTGTCAGGTTCATATTTCTGTGGATGTTGAAAACCCTTTTCATGGCAGTAATCCTTGAACTTCTGACTTTGCGCCTGCTGTTGACACCCTCTACCATAAGCTCACTGGTCTTGATCATCGATTCCCCTATCTTGACAGAACTGTTTGAACATTTGGTTCTGCGACTGCAACTGTGGCCTTCTTCCGTATGCTCACCATAATAAATAAATAAAATAATAACTTCAAATCACTTTTTTTTATTGTTATGATGGGAATATTTTGAATATTCATCCCAGAATAAAGGATTTCATTATGATGTTGAGACAATCTTCTATACAACAGGCTATCCTAGATCAAATAAATGAAGTAAACAATTTTGAAAGAGCCAACAATTTTGAATTTGAAATAATGGTGTCTTATGTATTGAATCCCCCTCTGATTTTCTCCTAGAATAAGGTATAGAAATCTAGAACTTGAAATAATGGTATATGAACAACTATTTAGCCTATCTATTATGCTACAACAATTAACTACGGGTTAGATCATATCCATATCAACATAAAATAGTAGGTGCAATTCACCTCAAATTTTTTTGTGGTAATTGCTTTGTAAGGAAGTTTGCACTCCATGAACATTCTTTGTTCACATCAGTATGTTGGTTATTATCTTGATCTCCTTTTTTATCAAAATAACAGTGAAGTTGATTACATAACTCATGACCATTTTGTAGTGCTATGATCCAATGGTCTTTTACTTCTTACTCACTATGTTCTCAATCACCATGTGTAAATAACTTAGAGGACAGATCTTTGTCACCATTTGACAGTAACTTTCATTATTTTTGGACGGTTTGTTATGATTCAATCACTGTTTGACAATGTTATTCCTTTCTTATTCCTATAAGACAAAGGACAATTCACAGTTTGCAACTCTATAACAATGGTAAATAGATATAGTAAAAATATTTAAAATTTTAGAAGTGGATTTTTTAAAAATTTCTAAAGCCTATTTATTAGTTTTATAACTTAAAATTATTTAAGCTATTTGAATAGATAAACTTCATATTATAAATATTTAAAGTACAATAGAATCACGTACTTAAAATGATCAAAGATAAGTTGAATGAAAACTAGTAAATTACTGTTGATTTAGCTTTTCCTTTTGTGTGTTTATAGGGTTATTTCTTCTAGCATTTGCTAGGCCTCTTTTGGATTCTATGGAAACAACAAAGGCAGTTCCGCATCCAAATCTAAGTGAGTTGATGACCCATCCTTCTATGATGAAGTTTGTAGGATACACCCAATAATAGTTCTAAAAATATCAAATTTTTAAACCTTTAGATCTTTGAGATCATTGAAGATTTGATTTGGTTTTTGTACAAATGGACGAATCTAAAAAACTATTTCTTGGAAATGATTTAAATGAAAATGTTATTTGTTCAGAATAATCTAAGGGTGTTATTTTTCAATTGCACATTTTTTTTGTCTACCTTAAGATAACCGTTAAAATTATCATTTTGTTAATCATAGTATTTCATTTTATATTTATATTTTGCTAGATTGTATTGGATAGTTAATGGTTAAGTTTTTTTTTTTAAAATTCAGCATAATATAATTTCCATGTACTTATTTTCATCACTTGCTGTAGACATGGAAAATGTACAAATTCGTTTTGGCATACCTGATCCCGATTTACTAACAACATTTCCTCCTAGATCACATTCTCAACGTTCTATCCCTTAACTTGATAAATCATTATTTATTAAATTAAGTCTTCTCTTTTCAATGATTACATTAATCAATTTAATTTAATCAACCTTTCATCGCTGTTTAATTAAATAAATCTTTTTATTTGATTAAATTCTCTAAAGTCCTCTTATTAAATTAAATGAATTAAACCTTATTTGATTTAATCTAACACCTTCCTCCTTTATTAAATAAATCAAATCCTTTATTTAATGAATCATTTCCTCTCAATTTCTGACTTAAATTAATTCATAAATTTGAGCTTAAATTGTCACATCTCCTAATTCCTTATTAAATTAATCAAAACATTGATTAAGTTAATCCTTCTCACTAAAATCTTCTAGAGAATGCAACTTGCACAATAAATCAAATACTTTGATTTATTAATTCTTCTATTTTCCCTCACAAAGCATCAAAAAGGGAATATTCCTCTTTTGAATTCAAAAAGTCCAAGTGGACTTGGTCCTTCCAACAAGACATTAAAAGCCTCTTACATGTCCTTGACCTTGAGCCAAGTGACAATAACTCCATTCATTTTCCCTCTTCAACATGTCATTTCTCAAGTTTGAAATGCCACCTAATTGCATTTATTGGCACATTGGCCAAAACTTGTACATTCCTCATCCAATCACATGTGGACAAGTGGCACAATGCCATTTGATGATCTTTGATCCCACATTGCTCAAACTCACTCTTCTTCCAATCTTTGGAATCTATAAATTGGAGACTCTTCTCCTCAATCTTCATCCACAACTCATATGCAAAGTTACTCTCTTCAAGTGAGAACTGATTTTGCACCATTGCACTCAATCATCTACCATTTTTCACAATTTAGTAACAAAGTTATGCTCAAATCTCTTTGAAGATTTGACCATTTCTTCATCAATCCACATTGCAATCATAGGAATTGGGAAAGGGCCAATTGCAACATATCATTGGCACCAATTCCCCCATAGGATCATAATGCTATTTGCTTAATTAGGATTTTAATGTTGTAATTTCATTGTGTTCTTCATTTCCTAAATTAAGTTTTAGATAGATGGATTTTATGGGGAATCCCTCTTTGTTACATGCATATTTGAACTAACACTAACAACATTTGACTTCCTTTGTGCATATGTAGGTTTAGGGGTTCACACTTGCAAATCTAATTATTTGTTACTTTTATGATCATAAAAAATCGAGATGATTTTAGTCTCTATGAAATATTTTCATCCATGTTTGAGATCTCTACAAGGTGATGAAAAAGGACCTAGGGTTTGGTAGGGTTTTGAGTATCCTTATTGTTTTGATGCTAATGTTGTCACTAAGTTCTCTCCTTGCCCAAATATAGTCATATGGAAAACTACCATGATGCTCTTGACTGTGAATTCCTTTGTTCTACCTACCTTCTCACTATAGGTCTAATTCTTCAACTCTACCAAGTTCCCTTCCATCTCAATGTCTTTTCATGCTCTTGCATCTATTCTCTTGTGAATTTATTCTTATGACTCTGAAAGTTATCACTAGCTCTATTATGACTATTAGTTCTTTGAGCGTATATGATTTTCTACTACGGACTCTTAGATAGTCATAATTTTGATGAAAATTCTCCAAGTATGTTTGCTCACTGACTTAACTCTTTGTATATTCTCCATTATGCATTGAAAATTCATGGTTTCTAGTTAATTATTTATTGGTGTAACCATTGCCATGTTTCTTGGGACTGTCATCCCTATAGGATAGTTTCCTTATAGATTTGAATATAATTTAAAAGGTGCCCATAAATATTGATAAGTTTCATAAGACTGTTGTGTCAAGGTAGTAGATGGTCATGACAAGTTTTATAATACTGCTATACTGCAAGAGCCAATAAAACATGATGTGGTGTAGCGGTAACATCCCACATTACCCCGAAGGTCGAGCAATAAATTTGCGGTATGGTGGTAACTCAAATACTTCTCCTGCATCCTCGCAAGAGCCAATAAGACATGGTGTGGTGTAACGGTAACATCCTACATTACCATGAAGGTCGAGCAATAATAATGTAGTATAGTGGTAACATCCCACATTACTGCAAAGTATGAGAAATAATGGTGCAATGTAGCAATAACATCATGCATAACCATAAGGATCATGTTAAAACGGTGTGGTATCGCGGTTAAACTATAAAAATAAATATCACATTTATTTGAGGATTTATTTTGAAATAGTTTGCTTGCCTTGTGTATATTGCTTCCACATTTTCATGTATTTCTAGCAGGCCACTTTTAACTAAAACATATGACAAAAAAATCCTTCTTGTTATGCTTTGATGGATGTATCTTCATTATTACTAGATATCTAATGTAGTTCTCATTATTATAGTGTAAGCCTATTTTTTAGATTGTTTCATTTAGCATCACCAATATTCCCCGTAAGAACATTATCCCTATTTAAAATGATGGAAATGGTTCACATCTCTCATAACAATTTCTCTTGCAACAATCTTGGAGATGAATTTAGATGTAGTGCGAAAATCAAAACATACTCGGAGGTTCTTAACAACTCTAATAGTTGTACTAGGGGCCATGTTTAACAAACAAAATGTAATTGCTAACTTTTCACTATGGTGGAAGATAAATGATTCTTTTTTCTTCTATTCCATAACATTGAGTAAAAGTCTTGAATCTGGAAATACCTTGCCACCTTCATTTTCCAATCTAATTTCTCCAATTTTGCATAGATCTCCCATGTTTGTGGATGTGATCTATCTCCTACAAAAAAATCATGTAACATTTTATGCCCTTTTATCCAACTACATGCAAGTATATTTTTAATTCCTTTATCTTTCATCAATCTCCTTACTATTTGAACCTCACCACACCTGCTCACTATTACATAGATGTTTTAGAGAACATAAGCTGCAACATTTTTAGGATCCAACTAAAAAATAAGTTTTACTAGAATACTCAGCCTATATTCATATATGATCTATAGGAACCAAAGTTTTAATTGACGGCTCAATAATAATATTTAGGGTGTCCTCAAGATAGCCAACACAGGCATGAAGGTCAACCATGCACACCTAATGATAAATTATATATGTAATGTAATAAGGGTTATTGACATGTGAAGTATGTGAAACCATCATCCACTAAACCTGCATGACTGCATGCATCTATAACACAAGAAAAGCTTATAATGTCAGTGTTCCAGAGTGCTTCATTAATTTAAATATTTTGAGAGCTTCCTTAAAAAATCCATTTTGTGCACATTCTGCAATCATATCATTTCATTCCATGAGATGACATCTCTTTGAGGCATTCTGTCAAAAAATTCATTTTGTACTACATTTTGGTGTCAAATCTTTGGTAATTATGGTTAGTTTCATTACAATCAAATTTTGAATTCTGGGAAAGTATGTACAGTAAATAGATTGATGGTTGTTTGGATAGTGAAATTATCTCTCTTAGAAATTAACTGAAATATCTAGAAAGATTATTTTAATTAAATAGGATTTTGTGGTTATTTTTGTAACATTGATTTTATAGTGCATCTAGCTTGCTATTTTCATTCAAGATACAAGTCATCAAAGTCAAGCACATACCAAGAAGATGGTACTCTACTTCAAACCCTCAACCTCACTTAGTTTAGTTTGTTTACATGGGGATATTAAGTAAGTTGGTAAAAAATTAATATATATCCATTTTTGTTTGGAGAATCTTGTAAGATTCAATATGGCAGTGGATCAATATTTGGTTTCTTAAGTAAAGATGATTTCATAGTTGGGAAACTTGTGAAACATCAAGTTAGTAATTTTTGGATGTTAAGGCTTCCCAGTTGGATATCAAAGATCTTTTCTCATCAACTTAATTTGGAATTTATGTATAAATGGATTCTTCCAAGGTGCAAGTCTTTACTAAGACAACACATGAACCAGGGTTGAAATTTTATTGTCTAATTAAGTTTTATGGCACTCTCGGGTGTGGTTTCAAGGAAATTTATTTTGATAATATTGTTCCAGTCTGGTTAGTGTTGATAGCCTTCATTCTATAATATGAGCATATCACCTTTCTTAAACTTTGAACAAGGTTCTGAAATCAAGGGTTCAATATGCATATTTCAGGCCTATGTTGAACACTCCATTTAAGGCATTTGTTGACAAGGCTACAGTTTTTTAATTGATTTATCTTTCTACTATGTTTTTATTTTTGTAAACTTGCAATATACAAAGCACTTTTATTCTTTCTAAATTGAGACTAATTGTAATTTTTTTTGTTGTATTGAGGCACAACTTCATTCATGGCAGAAAAGGAAACACCATGTTTCTCATATTAGATGGCATGTTACATATTTTGGAGGAAAGATTCTAGCTGTATTATTGTTGACTGCATTGGAGGAGAGAGCTTCATATATGGGAAACGATCAACACTCTCCTTCTTGGATTCTACACATTACAACTTGCTCCACGAAGATCACCCATGTTGTAGAAGTTTTAAGAGATGAAAGGGGAATGTTCTTGCATTGAAAGGCTTCAAGCATGTGTTTCCATCATTGTATAAGTATTTTGGAGAATTTTCTTCTTCTAGTCATTTTTGTGCAATATTGTAACTCAAATTTTCACTCTTCTGACTGAAAATAACAATTGTAATACTCTATTGCTAATCTGTAATTATAACACCTTTCTTTTATAAATAAATTTCACCATTTTTTCCTTCTCAATGGCTGTCTTATTATGTACAATTGATGATTGATGTATATTTATGTGTTTTATGCTTAAATCCTCAAATATGAGTCAATTAAAATGACTAACTATACTACTAATTGACATCAATTAATAGCTAAATTGAATAAATATACTACCAATTGATAGAAATCTTTGAATAGTGAATAAAAATGACTAAATAAGTGACCAGTTAACAACAATCAATGACTAAATAAGTGACCGGATTACAACAATCAATGACTAAATCAACAACTAAATAAGTGACCAGTTAAATATATTAGTGAATAAAAAATGACTAAATAAGTGACTAGATTACAACAATCAATGACTAAATATATCAGTGGAAAAAAGTGACTAAGTAAGTGACCATATCACAACAATGAATGACTAAATCAAAAACTAAATATACTACCAAATCGAACAATCAAAACCACCAATAAATGACTAAAAATGGTTTAGTCATCAATATCGTTGTGTTATATATGACTAGAAATAAACTACTAGTGGTCACATGACTAACTGTAGTCATTTATAAGAAGTTTTTAGTAGTTTTTTCAGTAGTTTATTGTTTTTTCTATACTAATGTTGGAATGATTATTTATCTTCTATTCTGCTGACCTAATTGGTGTTTTGTGATCTTGTGGATGATATAAATGAAAGAACAAATATTTTGCAAGATGTGTGAATGGGCGGTGATGTGCGAGTATGGATTGGTGAAGTAATTTGTAAAAAGAAGAGTTAGATGTGCAAGTAATTTGTGATGGTCTATTTCTTGTTGCATGTGAATATTTATAATTTTGGAGAAGGATTAATAAGTAGATATGGTTACTGAGTATCATTCCTTTTGTTATTATTTATTTCTTATTAATTTTTATGGCTAAATGTATCTATAAACCCAATAAGGAACTAACCTTCAAAACATTAAGGCTCCATATACATTAAAATTTCCCACATCATTTACCAATAGTTGTAGAATGTTGCAGTATGAAGGTGTTGTCATTGATGTCAACAAGATGTTAACAGGTTGGTGTTGTCATTGATGTCAACTATGTGTTGGTGAAGGTTGTTGCATGATGAATATGTTGAGGATATTGAGAAAATTATGGAAAAGCTGTAAATAGTATGTTGCAGGTTGTGCATGTATAGTTGAGATATTGAAGAAGTGTTGTGAGTATATAGAGATATCTTTATGTTGCAGTGTCTAGAGATGTGTTGGAATAATATAATGCACTAAGATGATGTCTTTGGTACTTGTAATTCCCCGCCACGCAACCCTAGAGGAAGTTTCAATTCACAATAAAAACATACTATTTTTTTTTTAAAAAACACAGAACAATTATTTTCGCCATTAATGCCAATGGAAATTTTTGCACGAAATTTTCCAGAATAAAAGAAATTCGCCAACAGCGTTTTCTCTTTAAAAGAAAGAATAAATAATCTATCATATAAGTATATATATTTTTATATATTATAAGTAAATACATATAATGTGTATATATATATATACATTTTACCAGAATTGATTTTACTGGTAAAATTGAGAAAATAAATAAAAATAACCAGTTACAAGAAATTAATAAAATTTTCCAATATGTTTTCCTAAATTCAAGAGGTTTAAAAATTAATTTCTTTTAAACCATTTCTTCAATTTTCATATAATATAAAAGTAGGAAAATTAAATAGATCTTGATTTTTCATTGAAGGTTTTCTAAGAGGGTTTGATTTGAAGAACAGATCTGATTGTTTTCAAAAGGGTAAAATCTTCATATAACAACCTAAATGTTTGAAGCACAATATAAGGTTTAAATTAAAGAATGTTTCAACAATTTCCCCATTTACTGAATTAAATCCTATAGTAAATTTATAAATCTTCCACAAATTTTAGATTCATTTAAATCTAGATTCAATTAACAAATCCTAATCCACAATGATTTCAACAACAGATTCATAAACAATTTATACTGTATTAAACAAAGCAAGAATCAGAAAAACACAGATCAAAACCTGGAATTCGAAGCTACAGTAAAAGATGAATTTCTGATGCAAGCTTCCTCCAAAGATCTCCTGAATTTTCATCAATCATGCAATAAACCCAAGCAATCAAACAATCCAAAAACTCAAACAATGTAACAGATTCTCCTCAAATCAATTCTCTATGCCAATTCTTTTCCCAAAAATTCTTCACTGCCTTCAAGAAGTCTTTTCCTTCCAAGATCTTCTTCTAGAATGAATTTTTCAACCAAAAAAAATATTCTTAATTCAACATGCAATCCCCTTTTATCAAAATATCTTAGACAACCAAATCTAATCCTTTGCATGCAATATTGACAATTACAATGTTAACCTAATTCCATTTTCGAAAACACAATTTGAATTTAAAATGCAATTTCAAATATCTTTCAATTTTAGATTTTATTTAATTTAATCCAAAATTAAACTTAATTAATTGATTTAATTATTTAATAGCTAAATTCAACCCTTTTGAGATTAAACTTAATTAATTAAATAATTTAAATTTAATTAAATTAAATTCTATTAATAACTTTAAATATAACTTCTAAGCATAATTTTAATTTAATATAAAATAATCATCACTTTTAACCAATGCAAATATTCTAAAAATTCATTTAATAAACAAGCACCTTTCAAAATCAAATAACATTAAAATAAAGTACACCATGACTCAACAAATGAAACTGATGACACACTAAGGCTAGGGCATAGACTTGACACATGTTACCTAGCTACTATCTCTCATTTAACTTAACTGTTGGATCGACATGCTCAAACCTGTGAAACCAAGTGGAGTCGATGTCATGTACCTGCAACCTGAAACCAAGTCAACAACATCATACAGTATATCCAGCATATATTACACACCATGAAGAATAATTAAGAGATTTGCAGGGCGCTCACAAGCAAGTGATGTGAAACTGTCCTCTTCACCAGTACACTATCAAAGACTGACATTAACATCATAATCAATAATCTCATAATAACATATCATGTTAACTCTAATAACATCATTAAACCATTAAAGCATGTGAAATAATAATCAGATAAACCACATCACATCACATAAAATAGTTCGTCGCTCTATAAATAGCGTTCAAAACATCATAACAAAATGTATCCAATATCAAAGTAACTGCAACCAAACATAGCATAAATCAAACCGAACAAGAAGCGAAATGGAGGGGTATTACAGTACTTGAATTCCAAGTTCTTTTGAGAAAATAGTGTTGTGAGTGTTCAAAACATGCTCCGGGATGTGCTCTGAACTTCTTCTATGTTGATTCTATGCTTGTGTAGATCTGGTATGTTGTTCAAGGTTCTCAGTAGTTGCTATATCCAAAATTTGGGTTCCTAGATTGTTGTGTAGAGCGAGATGTATTCACCAATGTGTAAACTAGATTTTTAGTGATATTTTCTATGGTCTAAGAGAAATGTATTTTCTCCATGTTTCTTTGCATTCTTGTTTCAGGTTGTGCAGATCTAGGAAGTTACTTATAATGTTTGTATATTTTAGAATTCAAGGTTTCACTTGATTTGGCATAGTATAATGTGTGTTCCATGCGTTAGTGTATGAATAAGGTTAATCAAATGTTTTGGGTTGAAGTATTTATATGATGTGAGTTTGGATGAAGTCTTTGTTGAATCCAATGTAACACCCCGCCATGCAACCCAAGAAATGTTACTCTATTTAACTAAATAATTTTTTTTTTTTTTAAAAAGATTTAAAATCAATAAGTAATAACAACCTAGCATAAACACTCGAGAGTTCCACAACAACGCTACTAAAGTAAGTAGTAAAAACATCACAACCTAAACCAAATAACTCAAATCATTAATATAGTCATTTATAGATTCCATACATCAATAGTAGTATTACAAGTTTTTTACAAAAATGAGATTGTGACCAATCTCGATACTTCATTAAATAATACAATAGAACCTCAATAGTGAGTACTGTAAAGATTAAGATCACAAGATGATGTCGACCACGAACTCATCTGATGATCAACTCCATGAACGATGCACATCTAGGAACCTACCAAGACAAATCATGACATGAACGATATCACCTATAGGGGACCCAATGGAGAATGTAGCACGTTCCTCCCAACCGTGTGGAGCTCGAAAGCCCACCCCCCGTGCTAGGAGATAGAACAGGTTCTCAAGTCGATCAGACAACAAAAAAGACAACATACAACACAAGGTCGACAATCATGACATCATAATGACAATAGATCCATATGACAATAGACATACTCCCAGTAGCAAAGGTATAAACATAGATGACCTTACACAAGAGAAATGATAGAAACCCAAGGATAGGAGTTACATCACTATAGCAAATACTTCCAAGAGGTTACCCCCACAACCTCTTCTAGGTCCGGCCCCTAACAGAAGCCACTCATCCTAAGGTACAACTCCACAAAAGACTATAACAAGAAGAAAATCATGCATGAACATGAACTTCTTACACAAGGATTCATAATCAACTGATCCAATAAATAACCAAAGTGACATAACATGCAAAATCCACGTTTCCACACAAAGATCTAAACAAGGTCTCTGTACTATAAACATAGCATATTTCAAAAACGACCAAACAACTCCTCTGGGAAAATAAAATACTTGAAAACTAACCTTTCAAACAAGGAATAGTAACAAGTCAATTCATAAAAAAAACATTTATACCAATCTTTCTCAAGAATTCAATAATATAACACCAACTTTAACATTCAAGTTAAATGATTACACAAACCCTAAAACAAACATTCCTTCACCATTGATATTTTAAATACAAAATCCTAGTTAGGATAAATTATATATTAATATTACCATTAACCGTACACAAATATAATTGATCATTTACGTAACAAATCAAATAACATAAGATTCATATTTAATAATTTGTTAAAATAATTCCATATCTCAATTAGCCACAACATTATACCTTTGATAAATTAACACATTCTACCATTACATCAAGCATCTATCTTAACATTCTAACCATGACCATTGAATTCAATAAACCAGCTAGTATTACAAGAGATACCTATGATAATAATTTAATATTATTAAAAAAAATATAATTCTAACTCTAAGAATATTTTAGTTTAAGAATATGATTATAAATCTATTTACACCCTATTTCAAATTTTATATATTCTTAAAGTATACATTACCATATTGATGATTTTCCATAAAGCGCTATAACAAAAATCACATCTTTATTATATTGTAGATTTTTGATTGACTTAACTTACGACAATGAAGGTTTAAACCCAAAATCATAACCGACTTTTATAAACAAGCGAACCAGTCGTTCAAATCTATGCTGACCCTAAACAAGGACTGATTTCACAATGACTCCAAGATAATCGTGCGTGCATGTGACATGCAACGGAGATGCCAGCTTGTTTATGGTTTAGAAAAACAGTTAATATCCAAATCTTGGAAAATAAAGTTAATATACCGATAATCGACGGGAGTTACTTGACTTAGATATCTCTTTCGACTGCAACCCAAAAGAATGCAACTAATGTCTCAGGTTAGAATCACTTGCAAGCAACCTAGGAAGAAAACTATAGAAAATATGTGATCATGTCTATACAGCATGATCACAAGGTTGCAAAGCTTATATCGAGCTTTTAACAAAAAAATTATAGACTTAATTCTTTGCCTCCGAGGGTAAGGTTTAATATGCTTACCAATTCAAATTTTATTGGACAAGGCCTTTCATGTCATTGATATCTTTTCTAGTGGGTTATAAGATGAATATGTTCCAAAAGGAAAAGCTAATAGAGGAACTACAAACGCATTCAGAGAGAAATAAATTGTATCTCAGCAAAGGCAATCATATGTAGGAGATGGTCTTCAGATTCAAATAAATCCACTTCAAACATACTGAGCTCCACAACCGTAGGAAATAGAATGAAAAATAAAGCTATAGAAAGGCTTGTTAAGATTATGATTTGATCTCTTTAGATTACTTTTTTTCAGGAACAATAAAAACAATGACCGACTCATTCTCACTGGTACGCAGATGATCTAGGGATCCATGGAAAAATAAGAATACTCGCATGAAGTCAAAATCATAGGAAAATAAAAATATAAAAATAACTGTGACATATCCATTACAGAGATTGCTCAAACCTATGGATCAAACAACAAGTAAAACCATTTCAACGGCCATGCAATCGATTGATAAGATTGACTGATACATCAAAGACTCATGCACATCAAACATGTTACAAACGGATAGATCCCACCAATAATCTGCAGTACAGGAAGAGTCTAAGACAACCGCAGATAGGGAAATGAGAAGGGACGCATTACCATAGGCAAGTTAGATAAGGTATACATTTATAAACATAGTGATATACACTCATTACTATCACCGGCTATGTGATGATAGATATCACGCTGAAAAATAAGGAGTAAACTTTTTATTCACTATAATATTGTAAATGGATAAAGAGTTGATAACAATAACATGAGCATTGATAAATAGAACCTAGTAAAGAGGTTAAAAGCCAAAGCCGAATTAGATCACAAGTAGACACCACTAAGTTTGTGTAGAAATCTTTAATCAAAATTTACAGGCAAGCATAAAATTCAAAATTACAAGACTACCATACCAAGGCTGACCAATAACCAATCAAGGTCCTGTGACAGGAGAAGATTATATGCAAGGTTTCGGTGGCATGAACAAACCTAAACTCTCCAATATTGAGAGACAACAAAGATCCATATATTCCCTTATTGAATTGAACAAAATCAAGCCACCGAAAAACCTGCAATATAAGGTTGTTTATCTTTAATATTCTTTCCAGATTAACTCGTATAATATTGATTATTAATGTTTCCATTTTTGGATTGTGCATGCAGGTTTTCAAAGAGAAGGATTTACACAACAATACAAACAAAGTTTTTTTTTTAAAAGAAGAATTCTGAAAAAATTTCAGCAAAACTCAAGAAATTTTTAAAGGAGAAAAACTTGACACGTTCTTCGAAACTGAGAAATGATGGAGTAGAAGCCCACAAGATTCAGCTCATGCAACTTTCATCGTGCGTACACTGTCTTAGACAAACAAATTTCCCACTTTTCAAACCAAACCCCAAATCAAATATCCAAACATATCTTTCTGTGAAAGCAATATTTTTCTTCCTACTTTTCGAAAATCAAAATCCGTGTGTCCAAGAATGATCCTTTTCAAGATTATATCCTTTTCCATTTTTCCAAAGTCAGAAAACTTTAACTTTTAGTTATAGCATGTAACACATGCATTAAAATAAATAGACACAATGGATAACCAGATATTTCAACTTAAGATCACAACTCAAAGTTCCATTTTCGAAAATGTCAAATTGAATAATGAAATCAATTTAACAATTAAATGCTCTTTTCGAAACAAGATATTTTAATATTTTAATTTAATCAAATAATGAATCAAGAATAACTTATTTAATTTAATTACATCATTAAATCCATTAATGAAACACTAATTATCAATTAAAACATTATAATAATTCAAATTAACATAATATAAACATTGCAGACTTAAATATAAACAACTGACTGCAAACACGCGATGAACAAGTGACAAAACAAGAGGGTAACAATAGATACTCATTCTTTTCAGAACGAAGGCTAAGGACAGAGGAAAATTCTATCTCCCATCGATAATTTCATTAGGTCGTGGCACGCTCAAACCTGACAAGCAGGTGGAGTCGATGCCTGTACCTGAAAGTTGCGTAACACTGTATGATTAATCCAACATGTAAAATATGGAAGCACACCATGAAGAAGAATTGCGACATAGCAGGGCACTCACTGTGAAGTACTGCTAAGTCATCTTCTTCACCGACTGACGTAACATCTAACTAACATAGCATCATAATGTGTAAAACATAACAACATAAATAACCATCATAAACGTCATCGTATGCAACTAATCATCACATCAAATAATATAGTGTATCATCAAATGATTTTCACAACTAGTCATGTAAATCATGACATAAAACATCGAACAACATAATATCAAAGGTCTATTTGCTAACTATGTCACAAGATAGCTAAAATAAAAAGTGTCATTAGGAGGGTCACTACATCTCAAGTGGTTAGTGGATTATTCCATATTGTGTTCAAGTGAATTTTGTTGTTTGAAATTTTTAGATTGATTTAAGGAAGCATGCACTTAATGTTTTATGGTGTTTGCATGAGTATTGGTTGACCTTGTGTTAACACTACATGTAAATTTTATGAAAGTGCATTGAGGTGTGCTAGCATTTATTTGGGTCCTAACTTATGATTTATATGGGTCACCTTCATTCCAATGCACTTTGGGAGTGTTTGGGTGCTGATCTAATTTGACATTTTAAATGTAACAGATAGTTGTTGACCTTGGAGAAGGTTTTCAAGGGTTAGATTAATTTAAATAAGAGTGGTGTTGTTTTAATATGCAAGAGAGAGGCAAGATAGATGAAATATGGATGTGAGTGATGAATGTGATGCAAATTACAAAAGTATAGATGTAAATTTGAGTAGAGTAGTGCAAATTTCAAAGTGTTGGATTCCTAAATTCAGTGAGCTGAGGTTGTCCTCATTCTTTTATGCAAGGATGTGAAAGTGTTGGAGAATTTTTTGTGGATTCCTTTGTTGCATTGAGAATTTTTTCTTTGTGTAATATTTCTCTTCTATCTTCTTTGTTTCTTTTTGTGGCAGTGAGTTCTAGTTGTGATCCTTTTTGGATAGTGTGTCCTATTCTGGTCGTGAGCCCTTATACGGATTTTGCAATTACTTATATTGTGAGGTAATCCTCATCGTATTTTTTCCCTCAATGGGTTTTCCATGTAAATATGGTGTTCTCTTGCGTATAGTGTTTTTATTTCAAATTTTTTATATGTATTTCATGATTAATCACTTTAATAGAAGAAGGGTTTAATGAATTCTTGTGGATTTGATTACTATTGAGGGTTTTTATGTTTTAATTTTCTATAACTAATTCACCCCCCCTCCTAGTTTTCTTGATCATTCAACATAGGAGTAGATTAGGATTTATACATGTTGTTCATGATTTAATATTATAAACCAGAGACCAATCTTAAGAAAACATAGATAAATAAATCATTAAAGAGTCATGTCTAGTATATCTTCACCTTGCCACTATGTATGAATTAATGAATGAAATCATTTAATGGAATTGTGGTGATGTTATTTTTAGGTACATGTGAAAAGTGTTAAACTAAATATATAAGAGGTCTTATGCAACTAGTTAATCTTAAACATGGTGAAAAATATAGTGGTCAAGTGTATATTTGGGTATAAAAACCTATTAAGGTGCCTCTAGGAATACATCCTAGGTTTATCTAAGCCCAAAGGTTAGGAGAGACGGCCCACTTGCATCATTAGCCTTTAAACATCTACAATCTATTCATGAACCATATTCTTAACTTTTTGATGATAAATCCTTGGCCTTGCAAGTAAGAAATATTGGGGACAACATAAAAATCTGATTTTGGAATCATCTTGAAGACTCTATAACTTGAAGTTTTTTTCCATCCATTGAATATATCATATTTCATGATGATAATTTATTTAATTCCATTAAAATGAAGGAAATAAAGGTCTTATTTGTTATTTGTGTTTTCCAATTGTATAAGAAAAATTATCTCTTCTAAGTGAAGAGTGGTGACTCTATTTAAGTCTAAAAAAAAAGTATTAATCATACCTAAATAATTGAATATGGAGAGAAGAAAGCATCATTAATATCAAAAATACATAAATAAGCCTCAAATTGTGAAAGAAGATAAAATCCCACCTAGGAACCTCACAATACTAGTAAGTCTGACATTAAAAATTCTTAAGATATAGAGCTAATTGGTACCTTAGCTAAAGGTGGTGAATTTTTTAGATTTAAGAAATGAGTACCAATATATTTTTAATGATTATATTGAAAAATGGAGAGAAAATAAAAGAATACATAGACCTAGATATGAGATAAGAAGGAATGGTGCACTTTTTGGTAGAAGAAATAGAAGTGACCCTTATAATACATAAGTGCATGATTATGGTGTTTGAGATGAAATTATAGAAGATAAAATTTATTTCCTACATACTAATTCCCCTATTAGGTTACATGGGAATGAGATTGAGCATGATACATCATTCTATGATGTTGACGAACCAATTTATTCATAACATAATCCAAGAAATGGGACTATAAATCAAGGTTTAGGAACAAATTATTTTTTCAAACATCCATAACAATAACTCCAAGTAGAAATAGAATTGCATCATGTTAATGTTACCAAAATTTGACCTACAACTCAATTTGGTAGAGCTAAAGTAGTTATTAAATCTAAGGTGAAAATTACTTCAATAAATTTTTGCAAATCTTAATCTTTTGCATGTGAAGTTTCAATTGGAATTCATTTTTTATTATGAAATATTTTACAATAGAAAGAGATTATACAAATTGCATGATATTACTGTATTTGATTCATTTTGAAAATGAAAATGTATACAATATTGTTTTTTCAGTCATTGAGCTCAAAGGAATGCTTAAATATCCCACACAAGTTGTGGGAATGACTGAGTTAAATTAATACAACAATGGATGCAAGTTATACATCTAAAGATTAATTAAAGAAAAAACATGTGAGAAGAGATCATATCCGTCATTGCCTTAAGGGTTGATGTAGATGTTGTTCCTTCAATATTTAGCTTGATCCTCCTATATTCAACTCCTCTCATTCCTGATCTCCAAATTCACCTACAAATGATTGAAATATTTTGTTAGAGCTCGAGACATGAAATATAATCACATGATTCATCAAAAAACATATAACTTATAGCTATGATGCATTAAATTAATTGAGCCATTATCAGATAAGTGCAAAAGAACCAAATCAAATCATTGAATGAAAGTAAAATCATCAGGAAGAGCACCAAGTCTCATTGTTTTATTGAATTTGTTTTTTCATTGTGTAGGTACAAGTTTATCATTTTATGATTCATCATTTGTGACATTTTAGTATGTGGAGTAGAAATGGACTCCCACAAGGGTTGATTCCAACATGCTGCCCTCTAAATCTTGAGAGGGATATAAGATAAACAATAGACAAATCAATCATTTCAATGAAAGAATTTTAAGTTTGAGGTACAATTTATAAACTAATAGAACTCATTATCCATCCATGACTGTCAAATCAAGATGTGCACTGAAGGTTTGATATCCCTTCACCTTGAAGTGATAGTCATAAATGAGAAATGAGCTCATTCAGATGCATATTAATCTATAAATTAGAGAAAAAGTGTATCATTTTACCAAGGAAATCATGTTTACATACATGTTTTTATGATGTCATTGTTTTACATAATAATTTTATATCATTTATTTGTCGTCTCATAAATTTTTTTCTATTGTTTGCTTCATATGAGTTGCAAAAATGAAGAGGGCAACCTATACAATTAAATGGTCTTCAAGTGAAGTATGCTCATCAAGTTATAAGGTCATATGAACAATATTGCAAAAGCAACAAATAGTATTCATGAGCAGTCACCATAAAGTAAATGAGGTTTAAAGAATCAAATGCATCAAAGAAATAGTCACTATAGTAAGGAAACCATCAAGTGTTAAGGGAGAAAACACATAATTTGAGGACAACATGTTTTTCAAAGGTTCAATTTGCATGAAGCAACCAAAAGGGTGAATGAACAGTTATTACATTAATGCATGATTAGAACAATCAAGAAGCATAACCTTAAGCTATGATACAAATGAATGCATTGGGAATTACTTAGAGCTTCAAGTAGTCTTTCAAGTATAAGAAATTCATTCATTTAAAAGGAATGACAACTTATTTTATGTTAGTGCCATCATAGCTCGATGAGTTCTGAGCACAAAACATAGGAAAAAAAGTGATCCTCAATATACAGTGAATGGACTATTGACATTAGACTCTATGTGCATGCATCAAAAATCCACGGAAATAATATAACATATTCCATGATGAAATTTTTCTCTCTTTTCATGATCTCAAAAGTGGAGAGATGGATTTATGAAAATGGGAAAACCTAGAATGTAAATGCAAACCCACTAAGCCCTCGATGCTTGAAAGAAAAGAAAAGAATCCCTTTGCATTTTTCATAGAATGGAAACACAAAATACAATAGAAACTAGAATACTTGTAAAAGGAAAAGAAAAATACCCAAAATACACCATGGTTTCAAGGTGCCACCCAAAATAAAATAAAATTCTCTTCTTTCTTTCCAAAAGAAACAATATAATGGAGCCATGGGTTTTTGAAAAACCCATATCATTTTTACAATAATAATAAATAAAGTCCAATGTGTGTGCTCATAGCCATGGCTTGGGAGCTCGTTTTCTTTTGTTTCACAAGAATTCAAGGCCACTAGGAGTTCTACCTATAATTTTTGAGAAATACAAACAAATAATCAAGCCATCGAGCTTGTACAAAAATTTCAAGAGAAATCCAGAATTCTAAGCACTGACCATAGAATATAGTAGGGTTTCAAAAGAAAAACACATGGAGGAACAAATAAACATTGATTTCTTCTACACTTTTGATCTCAAATGGAGCATTTTGTTGGTAGAGAACAAAGAAATAATACAAATCTCTGCAAATAATACAAGCCATGGATATGGAGTTTCTTCATAAACAAAAAAGTGCATTGAGGAAATGAGAACATTCATTCATTTTGTAGCTTTTAAGCTCGAATCAAGAATTTTTCTGTAGAAAACAAATAAGTAATGCAAGCTCAAATAGGAGAAACTTACCTAAGGTGTTTCTATCAAATAAAAATGCACCCTAATCCATGAGAGAGCACTCCAAAACTCAAGCCAAAATCATTCATGGAAGCCACATAACACAAAGGTGGAGTTTATCAAATAAAATGCATAAAAAAATGATGGTAGTTGTGGGTCAAAGCCTTAGAAATGCATTAAAATGTAGGTATTGAAAAGATATCTACATATTTTTTTAGAGAAATACTCAAAGTGTCGACTACCTATAGTAAAAAAAACTTTGAAACCCAAGAGAAGGCTTGAGTATTGAAACCATAACTCTCATGGCGGCACCAAGTTTTCAGCCGAGTTTTGAGAAAAAATGTTAAGTATGAAATGAAATGCAATATAGACGAGCCAAGATTTTTGTCACTTAGGGTTTTCTTTACCCTAAGTGGTTGATTTCTCCATAAGGAATTTTTTCCTTTTTCTTAAAAAACTTTTGAATAAATTGATTTTTTCTCTATTAGGCACCATATATACCTCCTTGTACACTTTGCAAAATTAAAAATATTTTACTCCAATATCATTTGTTCCTTTCTAAATTTTTGCATAGTTCCAATTCTACACATATTTTAAATAAATAATAAAGTAGTAATTTATAAACTACTTCATTATTTGTAATAAAATGCAGAATTAGAAGGTGAACAAAACAAAAGTGGAACTCAAGATTATGTTCGTGCATTGAGGATTGAATCACACAAGATTCATGCATTGGATTGAGACAGAGTTGAGTTTCAGTGAGACTGTATTGTTCGCATGCAACTGATGATACTTGGAGTCCTTTTTCTTTGACTTTCAGTCATATTTGACCCTTTTGAGGAGCATTTTTTAGTCGACTATCATGCAGACTGAGTTTGCAACCATTTGAGTCTAGTTTACATTAGTTGTGGGCCCCCTTTTCGTGGTTTTTCATCTTTGCTTGTGAAAGGGTTTTGGGAGATATTTTTCACTTTCAATTAGCTGCTAGTTCCAGCTCCTAGCTCTTTAATGCCATCTATTGTATATATTGAAAAAGACTATCTTTTTCTCAGTTCTTGATATTTTCCTTTGCATTTTAAAAATAAAGATTATCTTATAACTCACTTTTACAGTTATTAATATATACACAACTTTTATAGGTTATTTTTAGATTCTTACTTGTAGAGTTTCCTTCGTTTTCTTATTGCAATTAAGTGTTTACCTTCTTATATTCATGTGTTATGCCTCTGTTAATGATTTGGATGGAAATTTAATGAGTTTTAAATCTTAGAACCTTTAAATTTATGTATCATTAATGGATGCATGTACATAGAAGAAAGTTTAGTCACAGGTCATAGATTTTGCTATAGATTTTCCTTTCCCTTCAAGTTGTGAAAAAATCATTTTCCTTCATAAAGGATAGATTATCAAGCCTTTTTTGAAACATTTATGTGATCAAACTATTCAATTTTATTTGTGAAAACAAATTTCTATGAGAGATAGTTGTAATCAATCCGCTCATGTTTTCCATTTAAGTGCATCACCATAGTTTAAATTTCAATTTATGCATTCATTTCCAATCCTTCTTCCCTTTTCCTTTAAAAAACCAGTTATTCATTAGAAAATATTAAGGGAGCCAACCCATAATCTGGAGATTCATCTTTTCTATGAGCATACCCACAGACTCGAAGATGTTTCCATGTTTCATGAGATTACTGGGTGTTTAAACTTGGCATTCAGGTGCAATCTTCATGACAATGGTTAAAATAAATCAATAAGGGAATAAAAATAGAGACTATTCCCATCATTTTCTAGATACATTAAAACATTACCACCATGATTAAAGACATGGAAATTACATGAGAACTATGTTCAAAAGGAATTCTTTGAGATTCCCTCTATTTAGGCAATGCCTTGGGACTAACAAGTACAATTAGTTTAATTTCTTTGGTATCCCTAGTTAACCAAATCTAATTTCAAATGCGATAAGAAAAAAAATACCAAGATTCTAGGGTACTAATCCAATTATAGGCGAGGAGAAGCCCATACATTTCATCAATGTCATAGATGAATATCCTATTGAATATAAGGATGTAATGGTGATTTTTTTTATAAAATATTTGGAGGAAATTGTAAAATAGTGGTATAAAATCCAACTAGATAGTAATATCAACACATGGTAATATTTCATGTGAGATTTAAAATTGAAGTATGGGGATAGAGTTGATCCCAAGTTTTCCATCCATGAACTCACAACCATAAGAAAGGAGTAAATAAAGTAGTAGTTTATTTTAAGAATAATTTTATTATAAAAATGAGAAAGGTACCATCATAATTAAGGCCTATAGAGAAGGGGGATTCGCTACTCATGATTTATCTTCATTCAGAGAGCCTCATGGGGAGAACTATACTAAACTAATTCAAGGAACAATGTGAGAGTTCTAGAATTAGAAATAGAAGTTCACAAATATTTTTTGGACAAACTAACGAGCTCTTGGCCAAAGGAAAACAATGCAGGTCTGGGATGACAACATGACATGTTGGTATCTATCTACCATGTTGGTGTTTGTATGAACCAAAAAGCAAGTTTATCAGAGAAAATGGCTAAATGACTACTTGTAAGATGATTACCAAGAACTTACAAAATGTGATAAAGTAATAGAATGTGATGAAGCTGAAATAAATTGAAATAAATGCTAAAGAGAATAAGAGATAGAAATGAAATGTGCACAACCATAAAAATGATGAAGCCTCTAGCACATGAATGTCTTCAAAACCTACATGCAAAATATCTAGAGAAATTGTTGGTGTTGGATAGGGGTTTGCCTCAGTCAAACCCCCATTTTGGTGTTCCATAAGTTTATTATAAAAATGAGAAAGGTACCATCATAATTAAGTCCTGTAGAGAAGGGGGATTTGCTACTCATTATTTATCTTCATTCAGAGAGCCTCATGGGGAGAACTATCCTAAACTTCTTCAAGGAACAACGTGAGAGCTCTAGAATAAGAAATAGAAGTTCACAAATATTTTTTGGACAAACTAACGAGCTCTTGGCCAAAGGACGACAGTGCAGGTCTGGGATGACAACACGACATGTTGGCATCTATCTACCATGTTGGTGTTTGTATGAACCAAAAAGCGAGTTTATCATAGAAAATGGCTAAATGACTACTTGTAAGATGATTACTAAGAACTTACAAAATGTGATAAAGTAATAGAATGTGATAGAGCTGAAATAAATTGAAATAAATGATAAAGAGAATAAGAGATAGAAATGAAATGCGCACAACCATAAAAATGATGAAGCATCTAGCACGTGAATGTCTTCAAAACCTACATGCAAAATATCTAGAGAAATTGTTGGGGCTGTATAGGGGTTTGGTCAGTCAAACCCCCATTTTGGTGTTCCCACCTCCATGGAAAGCTAAATAGAAAGAGAGAAATGAATATAAATGGACAAATCGTGTGGTGAAAGAAAAACCTGCTTCAAGAGTAGAACCCACACCACCAAGTATGAGTGATAAAAGTAATCCCCGCTCGAGGATGAGAACCCGTATCATAATATGTAGATGCAATCAATAGGGGATGAGTGAAATCCTAAGATGCTCACAAGCACAAGGCAAGGGAGGTATCACATGCAAGAGCCAAGGGTTGCAAAGAGTATTTCCAAGAGAACTTGAAAGTTATTCTATAGCAAGCTATATGGAGTTGTGCAAGGAAGAAAGAAAAACAAGAGAGGAGGAAAAGGCAAGACCCAAAGCTAAAAGTATTCAAAGAGAGAAAATTTAAGTGAAAAGATGGCATAAATGGGGGCAAAAGAAGCTTCTCAAATAGTTACAAGGTGTTTTGAGCCATTACCACCGAAAAAAGTAGATGAAAAGTGGAAAACATGCATGAAAATGGTCATTTGAACATTGAAACATCACATGACGCTAGCACAATGTGCAGATGTCCATGTGGTTCACTAGTGTTCGAACATGTCATGCTATAAAATGACATGAACGAGAAAAGCACAAGGTTCTATGTAAAGTAGACACACAAGGGTAGATGTTGAAAATGGGTGTTGGAGCATCCTAAGAAGGGAAAAAGGCTGATGTAGGGGCTAAAATGAGCCTACGCAAGATGCTAAGGGAGTGGAAACTAAAGAAGATACAACAATGTATGTGAAATTGCAAGGGGTGCAATTTTATGACTATTCATTATTCCCCCACTTTAGCGGGCATATGAATCTACACTAATATACACGCTAAAGTAAATCTACTAAATATAAATAACATTATTGTGCTAGAATTATATTGTAGAGGAAGCAGATAGCTCTTCGAACCAAATAAGAATGCCCCTGGGTTGAAGACCTATAAAACAAACACATTAGAAAAGAAAGACCTGCATAAGAAAACAATTTTAGCGCACAAAAAAATAAAGGATTTGAGTCAGAAAAGTAAAAGAGACCTCGATGTAGAAGGTTGTCTTAGTACTATGCGTTGTCCCCAAATTAAACACATAGAAGAATTATAAAATGAAGAGAGGAAGGGCTTATACTTAGGATGAAGAGGATACAAATATTTGATCTGGTATATACACAAGAGAGGATAAGTGAACAAGAAGAATGAAAATTTCAAGAGAGATGGCTTCACAAGTCCTCATACCCAAGGAGAGGATTGAATAGATTACGTAGCTCCATGAAACTATGAAGTTGAAAAAAATACACCAAAGGCCCTTGGACCATCAATGTGCAAATCCCATAGGATGAAAAGCATCTTACAGGATTGTAGACCTGTAATAAGGTGTCCCTCAAGATCTCTCACATGAAGGAAACCCAAAGAAGTAAGCATCTCACAGGCCTACAAACCTACAAGGAGACAACCCCCAAGATCTCTCACATGAAGGAAGTCCCGTGAAGTATGCACCTTACAAGCCTATAGACCTGCAAGAAGGTATCCCCCAAGATCTTTCACATGAAGGAAACCCATATGAAAGCACCTTATAGGCCTACAGACCTACAAGGAGGCATCCCCCAAGATCTCTTTCAAAGAGGAAACCCAAAGGAGGGGACTTCATAGAGTCAAATTGGAAAGTGGCTTCACAGTCACACCTGTAAAGTGACATGTTTACCCACAAATAAAAAATGTTCGAAAACAAAGCATCCATGTAGGAAATCAAGTGTATGGTCATGAAAAACATCAAAAAATTGGAAGGATTTCAAAGGGGTCCCTGGAACCCTTCAAAAGAAAATGGTTCTACTCGAGGGATGCATGGTTTTAAAAGTGAGGTCTAGTTAGGCTACCCCCAAGCTAGATGCCATACAATTTATTCGAGATGAATAATTTCAAAGGGGATCCCTTGGGAAACCTTCAAAATAAAAGGGGTCCACTCAAGGGACGCTTCATTTGAAATACATAGAGAAAAGAGAGGGGGTTATTTAAGGACACACATTTCCAAAATAAGTTGTCAATGCCTCCAACATATAGGGGAGGAGAACCATGCAAGATACTAAGAACATATAGAATAGAGGTAACCCTCGATATCACTTGTCATTTGAAGAAGAGGTAGGTACATTAACAAAAAAATGAGCGATGGAACCTAAACCATGAAGTTTTTGTATTTTATCCTTCAAGGCCTTACATTCACTAGTGGAATAGCCAAGCACTCGATGGTATGCACAATTTTTTTTTTTCTTTATCATGTTCATTAGATTTCTTGCATGTAGGAGAAGGAAGAGTAATTAAGTGGGCTTTAAGAAGCCTCAAAAAAATACGCTCTTGCTCAAACATAGAGTGGGGAGCAGGGATCAACCCTTTCTCTTGTGGAGAAAATTTTGACTACTCACAAGAAGCGGATACAAAGATACAAGACAAAGGAGGATGGACCAATCCATGAGAATGAGGTCTAGCTAACATCATGTCAATATTCAACCACATTTTTTGTTTATATTGTTCACTTGAGCAACCAAGCCCAAAATTCTATAAGGACTTGAATTCCCTATTCGTTACACCCACAACCTTTACACCCATAGCCATATTTAGTGACAAGCTTAAAGCTAGGACCATAGCGTGCTGGAAAATCTTGGGAAGAGGGGGGATCTACATAGAGAGTATTATTCTAGAAAGGGGGAACATACTCTTCTATGGGATCATCATCATCCTCTTTAATAGGATTTCCAATATTATCCTCTTTAGCAGAAGCATAATCATGTTCCTTAGAAACATGATCAACACTAAGAAAATTGCAATTTATCACTATCCCGTGATGCATAAGAATAAGCATTTTTGATAGCGGGTATGAATGACACCATCAAAAGGTCTAAGTGGATTAGGTCAAATTTATATTCCCGAATGAAGGAATTTGTAAAGTCTAAAGAACCCCAATCTTCACCAATACATGCATTCCTTTGAGAAGTAGGAGGAGTAGACTTAGAATTTCTTACTTCAGAAGGATCTTCTCTAGGGACATCTATCTCAAGAGTATCCTTTGTAGTAGGTATTGTTGGATTGAACATTGAAACATTGGAAGAAACTAAAGGAATAAGAGTAGGAACAACTGAAACGTGACCAATAACTTCCATCTCACATAAGTGCATAGCATCAGGGTCAGCCTTGATTGTGAATACTTTATCATTAGCAATGAACTTAATAGATTTATGCAAGGTAGATGGGACTACACCCATAGGATGAATCCACGGTCTACCAAGAAGAAGGTTATATGGTAGTTTTTCTGACATAACATATACAAGGGTGGGTACGATAATGGGTCCCAACCTCAAAGGAAAGACTATCATGCCTAGGACTTGTCGACCAAAATTATCAAACCCACGAATAACAATAGAAGAAGCATTAAGAGAACATGAATCAATATTAATATTAGGCAATAGATCAATGTTGCATACATTAAGTGTTGAACCAATGTCAATGAGAGTACGTCTAATATCGATATTAGCAATGTTAACTATGATCATTAAAGGATCTGCTTATTTTTGTACTTCCGGAGGTGGGATTTCCCATGGATAGAACATGATATTTGGTGAATCCACACAAATATGAGCTATCAATGCATCAACATCTACCAGCTTAGCGGAATAAGGAAAGAGGATCTTTTGCAAAGCTTCCTGAAGCATACCTTGATAAACTGGAGTAGATTGAAGCAAGTCCCATAGTGAGATCTTAGCCAGAGTAACCCAAGGTTGCTCGACAAGATCGTAATCATTGGGTGCTTTAGTTGTAGGTTTAGGTGCTTGAGGAAGGCTTGGTTTTTTATTCATTCTATTTTCATAAGTATGGGTTGCTGCTCTATAAGAGGGAGCCATAGAAGGATCAAGAGAATCGCTATCAAATGGAACACTTCAATAGAACAAATCCTTTTAGGAAAAGGAATAGTTGGAGTCATGTAAATGACTAGTACCTTAGGGCTTTGAGGGGAAAAAAAGACATAGATTACATTTACAAAATCATCACAACTAGTAGACAAATCATTTGAAGAAATATTCTCAACATCAATCCAGGGAGGATCAAATGTGGAAGGAGATTCATCATTCGCTAATGCATCATCTCTAGAAGAGAGTATATAAGAAAAAATATAGATTCAACATTCAGCAATGCAATTTTTCTAGAAGGGAGTGCATTGGAATGGAGATGAGATCCATCATTCACAAACACATCTTCTCTAGAAGAGAGTGCATTGGAATGAATAAAAGGTAGAGTAAAATTGAGAAAATGTATCAATTATTTAATCTTCTTGCAACAAGATATCCTTCAAAGCGAGAGGAATCTCATGAGAAGGATCAAAGACACAAAGTGACATGGGAAAATCCAACTCACTATCACATGCATGAAATGGAACATCATTTAACATTTTCAACAAAAATAGATATTGAACTAATAAAAGAAGATATTAAATTCATTTTGGATTTTTTTGGTATTTTCTAGGTTCTAGTAATTTGCATTTTTGAAGGTCTTAAGAGTAATATTTTGGCTCCAAACTTGTGTCAGTCCCTAAAATTCAATTTTCAAAGGCACTGTAATTTAGGGATTGAACTAGTCCTCTTGGAGAGCTTTCCAATGGTGCAAACGGTTCTGAATTCTGAGCACCAAGTCAAAAGTTATGACCTCACCAAGTAGGGGCATAAATTCCTAGTTTTCCTCTTCACATCAGGTTCACCAAAATGTAGAGAAGGGAGATTCGATAATCACAAGTTCTCTTAATTCAGAAAGTCTCATGGGGTGAATTGGCCTAAACTACCTCAAGGAATAGCTTGAGAGTTCTAGAAACAGAAAGAGAAGGTCACAAATATTTTCTAGACAAACTGACGAGCTCTTGGCCAAAGGACGACAATGTGAGTTTGGGACAACAATGCGACATGCTAGCATCTCTTTTCCGTGTTGGCATCTGTACAGACTATAAAGTGATTTTATCATAGAAATGGATAAATGACTACTTACAAGATGATTACTAAGAACTTAAAGAATAAGAGATAGAAATGAAATTTTCACAACCATGCAAGTGATGAAGCCTCCAATAGGTGAATGTCTTCAAAACCTACATGCAAAATATTTAAAGAAAGTGTTGGGGCTATATAGGGGTTTGCCTCAGTCAAATACCCATTTTGGTGTTCCCACCTCCATGAACAACTAGATAGAAAGAAATAAATGAAACAAAATGGATAAATCACATGGTGAAAGAAAAACCTGCTTCATGAGTAGAACCCACACCACCAAGTATGAGTGATAAAATAAATCCCTGCTCGAGGAGGAGAACCTATATCAAAATATGTAGATGCAATCAATGGGAGATGTGTGCAATCCCAAGATTCTCACAAGCACAAGGCAAGGGAGGTATCACATACAAGAGCCAAGGGCTGCAAAGACTATTTCCAAGAGAACTTGAAAGTTATACTGTAGCAAGCTATATGGAGTTGTGCAAGAAAGATAGCAAAAAAAAGAGAGGAGGAAAAGGCAAAAGCCAAAGCTAAAAATATTCGGAGAAAGCAAAATGAAGTGAAAATATGGCATATATAGAGGGAAAATAATCTTCTTAGGCAGTTACAAGGCGTCTTGAGATGTTACCACCAAAAAAATTAAATGACAAGTGGAAAACATGCACGAAAACAATCATTTGAACATTGAAACATCACAAGACACTAGCGCAGTGTGCTAGTGTCTAGGCACGTCACGCTACAAAATTACATGAATGGGAAAAGCACAAGGTTTGACGCAAACTGAACACACAAGGGTAGCTATTGAAAAGGGGTGTTGGAGCATCTTCAGAAGGGAAAAAGGGTGATGTAGGGGCTAAAATGATCTTGCACAAGATGCTAAGGGAGTGGACACTAAAGCAGATACAACAATGTATGTGAAATTGCAAGGGGTGCAATTTTACGACTATACAAGGCCTAATGATTCCTTGCATTTTATTTTATCTTATGACCAATGCATTCGGTGCTAATATAAAATACTACCTTGCACCCACATAAAGATGAAATAAAATTCATGGAATCATTAGGCCTTGTATAGTCGTAAAATTGCACCCCTTGCAATTTTGCATACATTGTTGTATATGCAACCACAAATTCTCCAAAATCCCCCTTCTCTAAAAGAAAAATCATCAATATATAGAAGAGTGTGTGAGAGGAAAACCATTGTTGGTTTCCAAAATAACCTACCAATACCTCCAAGAAATCCCATGCCCAACTTGAGGGGAACAAAAATATAAAAAATAAACACTTAATTGTTTACATAGCCCTCACATAGGCGCCTATATTTTGGTCAACAATGACACCTCTATTGATTCTTGATGGCTCCAATGGCTCCAAATATGGACATGAACCAACATGAAAATGCATATAAAGTATGCAAATGATCATGAAATAACATGCATGCAAAGTGGTCCCCACCTAGAATTTCATGCCCCAAATGGAATATTCTAATTTAAGTACCTTTGAAACTTTTATCGAAGCATATGTCCTCCAAAAATTGTATTTGCAAATCACCACAAGGGAAAATTATAATGTTGCAAATTAAAATATTTACTCTCCACACACCTTAGCCCCTTATTGAAAACAACAAAATAAAATAGCAATATTTTTGGTGATGCAATATTTCCTTACACCCTAGATGCTTCTACATCGGATACCCATGGTAGGAATTTTTTTATGAATATGGATTCACAAAATAGAGTTAAGTGATAGTACCACCCTTTCAGATTGCAAGAAATCCTTAGTGAACTCCATCACTAAAATTGGTACCTTTGATAATTTCTTCTTTCTCCTCTTCTAGCATCTCGTCGAAACATTTTCCATCCTCCTCCACCAACCCTGCATTCCATTCTTCTCTCCTCTCGCTGAATTGTATCCAATATGTACCATCCTCCTCCTAATACTATAAATTCTGCTCTCTACTCTCATGGGATTTGACCCACCATTGACGAACCACCTCCAACAAATTTCACCTACAACATCCTCTATAGATTCTACAATAAAATATGTACTATCCACACACGAATCTACAACATCATTTGAATATTTCCCTGCATACAAATCAATACTAAAAAAATTCTATTTGTACCATCTATTTTCTCCTTCTACACTCACTACCTCTTTCATCTCAACATGCAAATCATCTCTATTTCTATCTCCATAAAATTCAAAAACATAAGTCATTACTTTCATTTTCACATGTTCCTCTAGTATCATTGCAACATCAATCTTCTCACTATCTACTACAATATTTCCATCTACACAAAATCCAATTTCATCTTCATCATAGAAATGAAAAATAGTATGCATTACCTCTTTCTCTATAACATTTTCCTCACCACTATCTATTGCCATATCTTCTTCAACTTCACTCTCATTTGCAATTTCATTTTTCAATGCTTTGAAGTCCTCCAAAGGACACTCATCTACTATTGTAACATTATTTTTATCTTCAATTGTTGCACCTTATTTTTCCTCTCAACCTTTTTTGATTTTTTCTCTTCTTTCTCACTCTCCTTCTCTATGCCTTCCTCAAAGCATACTTCTGCAAGATATTCTCCTTCCTGTACACCTACATACACAACTATGATTTTTTTTTTACCTTTCTTCTTTGGAATTTCTTCAAACTATTTCCACACACTCTCAATCTTCAACATCTTCAAACTTACTTTTGAAAATTGCACATATAGATGCAACAAGAATCAAATACACATCTATCCTCTACCCAAAAAAGATCATTTTTGGAAGACACACCTGTCACTTCTTCTCCTAGTCTCTCTTAGTGGAGGAACTATGTGCACCTTCTACCCAAATTGAATCCCTATTGGAAGACAACCAAAATTATCTCATACATATTTCATTCAACCCAAGGTCTTGCTACAAACTACCTCACATCGACACTTCTTCTTGCACATTAAGGAACTATGTTGTAAGTATGAGTAGTTAATGTTTCCATTCATGTCAACAAGCTTGTGTTGTCATTGGTGTCAAATGTAAGAGAACGATATTTTTTCAAGAGTGTGAGAAGTTGCAGCTAATATTGAGTTATTGTTGTCTCTGATGATATTTTGACTAGTTTCATTATGTTTTCATTAGTAAAAATATTGGTGTCAACTGTCAACCTATAGTGTTTCTTTGATAATATTTGGTCTATGGATGTATGGATGCTTTGATATATTAGAATTGGATTGATGGTGATGAGTAAGTATTGAAGATGTTGATGATATGTTTCTAGTGTTTTTGATAAGATTGAATAAAAAGAGGAAACATTTTGTTGCAGTGGTGTTTTATGTTGCAAAGTAGCATTTTGGTTTTTCTCTACAGTTCTTCTACATTGAAGATCTACTTGTGCAGTTTGGATATGTTGATCAAAGGTATTTAAAGGTGTTGCATTTAGAATTTGGTGTGATAGATTTTTGTATAAAGGAAGCTGTGTTCACCAGTGTATGAATCATATATTGCAGAGGTGTCTGGGAGAAATGTTTTTTCTCCAAATTTATCTGTAGAGTGATTTTAGGTCTTGCAGATCTATAAGGGTTTTGATGGTGTGTGTATATGTCTTTAGATTAAGTTGTGCATGGTTTGGTGCTTCGAAAGTTAGTTTCTTGAGTTTCAATGTATTACAAAGTTCTTTGAGTGTACTGGGTGTGTGCATTCTTCAAGTGAAAGTTGTTACAAAGGAATTTCCTACTTTCCAAGGTGTTTGTGGAATATTCTAGATCATGTTAAAATGTTATGTGGTTTTTTTGAGTCATCTTTGGATTTGAGGAAGTGTCTACTTAAGTGTTAATGGTGTTAACACAGGTTCGATTGACCTTGTGTGTTTACACTACTTGCAAAGTTTCTTTAATGTTTGTGGAAGTGTGATGTGGTGTGTATATGTGGATTTAGATCCTAGATAAGGTGTTTTGTGGTATTATTTCATTCGTTTCCACTGTGGGAATTTTTTGGTGCTGACCTAATTTGAATTTGCACGGTTGAGGTACATAGCCGACTTTGGAGAATGATTTTAAGGTTGAAGATGGTATAAATAAGAGCTGAGTTGTTGAGGTATGATAAGATAGGTGAGATGAAAATAATGTGAAGTGAAAAGTTGTAGGGTGTAAATTTGTGAAGTGCAGTGTCAGATTTCATGTGTTAGATTATTGAATGCAGTGAGCAGAAGGTTTCTACAATTCTTCAAAAAGATTGTGAAATTTTTTATGATATTGTGGTAGATTTTTCGGTTGCATTGAGATGTATTTCTCTTTGTAACACTCTTGTCTATCTTCTTTTCTATTTTGGTAGTGAGCCTTTCCTTCTTCTGGGTAGTGAGCCCTCCGATAATGAGCCCTATTGTATTCAATGTTGATATTACTTTATATTGTGAGCTAATCCTCACCAATGTCACCATGGTTTTTCCCATCTTGGGTTTTCCACATAAATCTAATGTTTCTTTTTACATGGTGTTGATTTTTTTTAGTTTCTTTTATTTTCTTTCATGCTAAATCATTCTAATAGATTAAGGATATTTTTTTCATGTGGATCTAAATGTTTGTGAGGGTTTTGAAGTTTTAAGGTACAAATGATTCACCCCTTTCATTTTTTTCTTATGCATTCAACAATTGGTATCAAAGTAAGGTTCCTTGGAAGAAAGCTTACTCGCTTGAGGTAGATCTGGGATGGCACATAAGAAAGATGTTCTTAAGTTTGATGGATCAGAATATACATTATGGAAGACACGGATTAATATTTTTTTGTTTCTCTTAGATTTGAAATCTAGAAGTTAGTTGAGAGAGGATATACTATTCCTACAAATGGTCTGAGCATTGATGATGAGATCAAGGCCAATGAAAACAATGGTAAAACAAGGTATTCTCTCTTAAGTGGTCTTGCTAATTTTGAAGTGGTGAAAATTATGAATCTAAAAATACTAGAGAAATCTAGGTAAAGTTAGAAAGCATTTATAAATGAGATAATAAGATTAAGCAAGCTAAGATGCAAAATTTGAAGATCATGTTTGAGACCTTGTAAATGTCTGGAGATGAAAACATCACAAGATACTTGCAGAAGGTGGATGAAATTGTCAATGGTATCAAAGGTCTTGGTGGAGAATTGAAAGAAGAATAAGTGGTAAAGAAGGTACTCAAAACTCTTCCTAAAGATTATAGTCATAAATTTTATGCTATTGAATAATTACAAAATTTGAATCAATATACTAGAGATTAGTTGTATGGTTCTTTAATTTCCTTTGAAATGAGAGAATTTGGTACAAGTAGTGCAAAATTTGAGACTACCTTTAAGGCTGGAAAATCAAAGAAGACTATGAAATCAAATTAGGAGGATCTTGATGATGTGGAAGCTATCTTTGTAAGAAGTGGTAAGTTACCTTTCAAATGTTTCAATTGTGGAAAGATAGGTCATTATGCTTCTAGATGTCCAAACAAAGCTTTGAATAATAAAAATAGGGAGAACAAAGGTAACATGATTAAGAAAATTTATTATGTTAGAGAAGATGTAAGTATATCTGATGATAAATCTAATTATGGAGATAATGAGGATGGTGAATTCTTGTTCATGGCTTTAAAAGATGAATCTATTTCAGGTAACTCTGAGAGTTGTGTGAAGGAAAGGGCTCCAAAAGAAAGTGCTAAAACTAAAGGAAATTTAGTGTCTATTTTTCATGCTAGATAGGAGAAAAAAATATTGGATCATTGACAGTGGATGATCTAATCATATGACTGGTGACAAGATTAATTTTGTTAAACTTGAAAAATATGAAGAAGGACTTGTTAGTTTTGGTGATGATACATTTGCTAAAATATGTGGAAAAGGTTCAATCAGTTTTGATAGCAAGCATAATATTGATGATGTTATTTATGTTAAGGGTTTAAGACATGACCTCTTGTGTGTTGGAAAAATTTGTAGCAAGGGATAAATTTTATGCTTCAAGATGATGGTTATGAGATCAGAAAAGGCTTCAAAGCTGTAATTTTTGTTAGAAGAATAGATGAAATGTCTATCAGCTCAAAGGTGTTGATGCTTATTGTTTCATGACTCATATCAATGGTATTTGGCTATGGAATAGGAGAATTTGTCACATCAATTTTGATAGCCTAGTGAGGATAATTTCAATTCAAGATGTAAGAGATCTGCCAAAAAATGCAAAGCCTATCAATGTTGTCTACAAGGAATGTCAAGTTGGAAAGAAAGCAAGAAGAATTTTCAAAGTCAAAGAAAAATCTTCTACCAAACTATTGGAATTGGTGCATACAAATCTTTGTGTTCCTACCAAAGTAATAAGTCTTCAAGGTGATTGGTATTTCATACTATCAATTGATGATTATTCTAGAATGACATGGGTTACTTTTCTCAAAGAAAATCAAAAGCCCTGGATAATTTTAAAGCATTCAAAGTCATGGTTGAGAATGAAATAGATATGAAAATCAAATTTTTGAGGTCTGAAAAAGGTGGAGAGTTCACCTCCAATGAGTTTAACATATTTTGTGAGAATCATGGAATAAAGAGGCACTTGTCTACCCCTAGGACTCCTCAACATAATGGATTGGTTGAAAGAAAGAATAGGACTGTTCAAGAAGCTACAAGGACAATGATGAAAGAAGAAAATCTACCAGAAGTGTACTAGATAGAAGTAATTCATATTGTTGTTTCTATAATTAACATAGTTCAAGAAAGATATAAAAACACAAAGAATCTTTATGAGCTATGGTATGGAAGGATTCCTATTTTTAAATACTTTAGAGTGTTTGGAAGAAAATGCTACATCAAAAGAGATGAAGAAAACTTAGGAAAGTTTGATGCAAGTTCTGGTGAAGATATATACCTTGGATATTTTACTAAAATAAAAGCCTACTGATGTTGCAATAAGAGGCTAAAAAGGATTGTTGAGAGTGCAAGTGTCAAGGTTGATGAAGATATACAAAAGAATTCAGTGGTGATAGATGGGTATGAATCAGATGAGTCTAATTACAAAGAAGAAGAAAAAGCTAAGGAAAAAGAAGTGTATATTGAAGAGAAGGAAGCTCTAAAAAGGATTCCTAAAACCCCTAAGTATGTGCAGAAGCATCATTCTGAAGAAAAAATTATTGGTGATAAGATAAAAGGTGTACTAACAAGAAAGAAATATTTTGAAGAATAGGAAAATTTGTGTTTACTTTCTAAAGTTGAACCAAAAACATTGATTGAAGCATGCAAGGATGAGTATTGGATCAAGGGTATGGAAGAAGAACTAATGTAGATTGAGAAAAATCAAACTTGGGAACTTGTCCCAATAATAGCAAACAATAATGTGATTAGAATTAAGTGGGTATTCAAAAACAAACTGAATGAGATTGGAGAAGTGGTAAGAAATAAGGCAAGGCTTGTATGTAAAGGTTATTCACAAGTATAAGGAATAGAATTTGAAGGGAAATTTTCTCCAATGGAAAGAATAGAAGCTATTAGGATGTTTCTGGATTTTCCAACACATTAGGATTTCAAAGTATATCAAATGGATATGAAGTCTTCTTTCTTGAATGGAGTATTGGAGGAAGAGGTATACATAGAACAACATGAAGGATCTTAATTATCAGATAAACCAAATATGGTCTGTAGATTGAAGAAGGAATAATATGGATTGAAACAAGCTCCCAGAGCTTTATATGCAAGGTTAGACAGGTACTTGTTACAAAAATTATTCAATAAAGGTACCAAAGATTGCAATCTCTACTTCAAAGTTGAAAAAGTTCAAATCTTGATTGTGGTTGTATATGTTGATGACATAATTTTTGGAGGAAATGAACCTATGTGTAAGAAATTAGTATAAGAGATGAAAAAAGAGTTTGAAATGTTAATGTTTCGGGAGATGAATTTCTTTCTTGGGCTAAAAATCAATCAGAAAAATAAAGGTATTTTCCTTTCAAATCAAAGTATGTCAAGGAAATGTTGAAGAAGTTTGGAATGGAATATTCTAAACTAGTATGCAACCCTATGGTTACTAGTTTCAAGTTGAGAAATAATGATGAATCTCTAAAGGTTGATCAGAGAAAGTATAGATAAAATACTGGAGAGTTTTTATATCTAACTGCTACTAGACTAGATATCATGCATGCAGTTTCTCTTGTGGCTAGATTTCAAGAAGATCCTAGAGAGTCACATGTTGTAGTAGTGAAGAGGCTATTTAGATACTTGAAGGGAACTCTATATCATGGCTTATGGTATCCAAATGATACTGACTTTACTCTAAGTGCTTACACAAATGCAGATTCATTTGGTTGTGTAGATGACAATAAAAGTATAATTGGTGGTGCATTCTTTCTTGGGTGCAGAATGGTGTCATGACTAAGAAAGAAACAAGATTGAGTGTCTTTATCTACTATAGAGGTAGAACACATTGTAGAAACATCTTGTTGCACACAATTTTTATGGATGAGGAAAATATTAAAGGATATCAGAGTGATATATGATGAACCAATTTATATATTCTATGATAATACAAGTGTTATATATGACCAATGGCATAGTATAGGTTAACTACAACTAATCCATATAGATTTGAGGCATATTTAATCCACTAAGCATCAATCCCAATAAGATATTCAATATCAATAAAAATGAAGCAACCATTAATCTAACATGCTACAAACATGAAATTTTGACAACCATCTATTATAATACATTGAAACTTATCCTAATGGGGAGTGGTGTCACATTGATATGGAATGATCACCCTTTCCCAATCCATTGGATAATGAGCTTCTTTCAATCATTTTCATTGAAGAAAACTGATGAAACTAATGAGAGATATGTGTGAAGCATGATGAAATATTATTTTAACATAATAAATGCTATGTTGTTTGATGTAAATGTATGTAATCTATGTTAAATGTATACAAGATTCAAATATAAAAGTCCTAGATTCTAAAATATACTAAATGGACGTAAACTAAGTTACCATGGAAGCCATTAATGGATTCTTAAGCTAGTTATGCATGAGAATTAATCTAAAATTATTTTAAACATAAAACATGGATGCAAATGGTTGTGATTTTCAACGGCATAAGTTTTCTCTAAAAAGGTGGATCCATATTCAATAGATGTAAATTATAGAAGGCAATGATAAACCAATGGTCAAGATTGAAAGAATCAATCAACAGTTAGGATGGAAAGAAGATGGAGGCATGGATAATGGATTCTCATCAAAGGGTTGAGAATGCAAGTTGATATTTAATCAAGGGCTCACAATCATGCAAAGAAGAACACTTTCAAAAATTTCTCAAGAAGTTTGTTATAGGGAAGAATATTCCCTTTTTGAATGAGTGAAGAGGGAGAACATTCCCATGCAAGTGGATGAGGAAAATTCGTATTTAACAAATTAAAAAAAAATTAATATGCAAAGGGGAGGGAAATTCCATAGGAATATAATTAAATAATTTATTTATTTAATGAAAGGGGTGAGATTAGGATATTTAATTAAATAACTAGGATTTATTTAGTTAAATAAGAAGGCTAATTAAATAATTTGTATTATTCAATTAGATAGGATGAAAGGTGAATGTGGAGAGTGAATTAACCTAATTAGGTTAATTAGATTAATAGATGAACATGAGGCCCTTTGATTAATTGACTAGGTTAATTTAATCAAATAAGTGAAAAGAAGATGGGTTTAAGGATGAAACGATGTTAGTATATCAGATTCAAGTGTATATATCATTTAGGAAATTTTTAAGTTTCCACATTTTTCCCCCCTTTGAAGTGAGTTACCTATTACATTATTTCAAAGACTGATGCTTTTCAAATTAAAATTGTTGCTTAGATCAAAAAAATTAAAATTCTTGATTTTTGGATGCCCCACTATTGCCCCAACGGAAGGAATTAAGCTGGTACCTTGCCCCCTCAAGAGATCGGGCAAAAAATTTGAATTTTGGGTTGATCTCTTGATAAAGGTAAAATATTGGTTTAGGTGCCAAAACATGCCCCAAGATGTAGAAAAAGGCCCCAAAAATGCAAAAAAATGGCTCAAATAGGTAGTGCAACACAAAAATAAGTAAAACAATCCAAAACCCTAGCTTTTGGCTCAAATTAGGGAAAAAAACCTAATTTTTTGGCATAAATAGGTGAGAAGATTGCACTTCCAATTCATTTGTGCATTCACTCCTTAGCGAATTGTTGCATTTTGAGCTTTGAGACCTTGATGATATGGCTCACCGTTTGCTTCCAATTCACCTTCCTGAGTGGGTTCAAGAGTACCAGCACCAAGTAGACATAGGACCGTAGGTATGTGACTCGAAACTTGCCTCGGTTTTTGCATTTTAGTGCATTTATTAGCATGTCCAAATTAGGTTTTTTAGGGAATCATTATATAGTGACATGCAAAAGGTGTCGAAAGTGTCTCTATTGATATTTTAGTGATGCACTTTATGTTTAGTGATGCCCCAGGGTTTTGTATTTTAGCGATGCACTTAGTCTTGACATCTTGCCATTAAAATTGCAATGCCTAGGGTTTTTTGATTTAGTGATGTGTAAAAGCGGTAGGCGACACACTTATCAAATAACAATGATCCAAGTATTTTAGGTATAGTGATGCACCTCAATGTCGATGTACAGTTGAGTATTGTGATGCACGTCAACAAATTGGTAATGCACCCCCAAAATGATACAGTGACACACCCCAAAAATAGTGATGTTATTGATTTTAGCAACGCATTTGATGTTTCAAGATGAAAACTCTCAAATTTTTAACTTGTTTATGATTTTTAGGTAAATTGGCATTGTGTGTGTGATGCATGCAGGAGGATATTCAACCTCTGATTTCATGAGACCATCGATTAGATATTTTGGAAGTGACATAGGACTTTGATGATGAGGAGGTAGAGCAGTTGGGGATGCTTGGATTAGGGTTCATTGCATTCATGCCAAAGGTCCACACCCATCTAGCCATGATTATAATACTCATCGAGAGGTGGCATAGTGAGATCTCCTCTTTCTCTTTTCCCATTGGAGAGGCTCCAGTTGCACTCGAGGATGTGTGGTGAATCCTTCGGCTTCCCATTCATGGGGAGTGTGTTCTCTATGACATAGATGCTAGGAGAGATGTATGTTGCTTAATTTTTCACAGAGATCAAATTATTTTAGTGAGCTTGCAGATAGACCTAGATCTATACCAAGGTCGAGTGCCCATCTTCAGACTATTTGTTCCTGCACTCATTGCTGGTGTGATTTCCCCAAACTGATGGGGTAGAGATTTCAGTCTAGGTTGGGAGGTGGAATGGTATAGGTTGATTAACAGACTACTATGTATGCATGGGGGTTATTTCTCCTAGCCTTTTTATTTCATGATATCCATCAGGCAGTGTACTTTTAGGGTATGAGCATTAGAGCCAAGGTGACACTACTACATATTTGGCCTTACGAGCATACAACCATTTTGAGGCCTCTTGTTGTTTTGATAGATGTGCATTAGGATGATCTAATTATTTTTAGATACAAAGTCCCCATGAAATTATAACACACTAGCCTCACAGGTATTCCATAATAGCGCTAGGTCATAAATGACATGATTGTCTTTAGGTGGAGGTTATGGTTGCAGGCTCATGCTTGGTACGGTGATCAACAACAGTTGTACTTTTCTAGATATATCCTCTACATCTAGGGGTGAGAGCACACCATGGTTGAGTGGTACCTTCCAGACCGCATTGCCCGGTAGTTTGGGGAGGTACAAGATTTGTTGATGATTACACAACTATTTTTACTAGATCCTAAAGGGAGGTAGAGTGGGGATACCCTATTAATCTCTTCATGGTGATCAATGAGTTTTGATAGTTGTTTTCCCACCCATGGTCCTATGATCAGGGTTTTCCAAATGCAAGGACTACCCCAACATATGTTGTGTGGTGGATACCACACTTGTTCACTTGACAAACCTAGTGGGGAGATACCCTGGTGGGCGAGGCAAAGCCAGACGTAGAGGTAGGGATGGAGGCAGAGATGGGGGTAGATCAATTGGTAGGTAGCAAGCAAAGGAGCATAGGGTCGTAAGATCTAGAGGATGGTCACTAGGATTAGGGTCATCAGGACCCAGAGGATGGTCACCAGGGTTAGCATGATGGACAAGTTCTATGGCCACCACCAATCATCAACCAAATATTATGGATGGGTATATAGTAGCCCTCACTACTGAGAGAGACCAGTTGTGGTAGCATCTACGAGTCGTGACTATAGAGAGAGATAGAGATGTTTAGTTGCAACAAAAACAACTGGACCTAGAGCTGGCATAGAAGATCGGAAGATGACATCAGTTAGAGGTTGTCATAGTTGTATCTTAGGGAGAGGTGGTGTTGGCTTGAATGTATAGAGAGGTAGTGATTGAGGTTGCATATTATCAAATGCGTTACCACAATGATGTCCCTTAGGAGATGAGGTAACCTGATTATTCATAGAGGAGTGGGGTAGCTGAGGATCAACCTTCAGTTAGACCTAGGGAGTGGAGTAGCCACCAAGGATAGCCTCAACATAAACACTTTTTTATTCCTTGCCCGATTATTTATATAGATACACATTCATAGGCTCATTTTCGACAACCTCTTGCATATTGTACACTTGATGATATTTATACACACTGATTTAGATATTGTATCATGAAAGTCATTTATTTGATATATGAGATGATTCAGATTCAGGATGTGATGTGCTTTTATTTCATGCTTTACAAATGTAGGGATGTATATGATGTTATGTGATGCACGCCTTTATTTATGAATTATGTGGTTATGGGATGATCTATGATGTGATTTTTGATGATATGCGATGTTTATGAGATGGATGCAAATGCAATGCAATGGATGTGTTATCTTGTTTTTCAATGTCTTTTACAACATGTTTATGTTATGTAGATGATATGATATGGTTATGCAGGATGTATGGATGAATGCATTTCTTTTTGTGTACCTTTACTATGTGATTTATGATGACATCATGTATGTATATATGTGGGTGTATATATGGATGATGCATATGTTCATGCTTATGATATGGATGTTATGAATGATTATATAATAGATTAAGATACTTAGAATAACAAATCTATATTATTCAAAACAACTTAAATGATGATGATGCAGTGGATTATATTTCCTTTTATTATGATATGTTGCAATGATGTGAAATGTATGCATTCTAATGATTTGTGGATGTAGGATGGATGCATGATGATGTTATTTTTGCTTTACTATCATGATACTAGGTTAGCATGGAAAGAAGATAGAAGAATAACGCAAATGAATCAACCATTTATTTTGAGATTGATTCAAAAGTTCAACAAGTCCAAGATCCATCTAGACTTTATTAGATTGTGGTAATGAGATGGATGATTTTTCTCATATCTAGAATTGGGACTTTCTATCATTCCTTATGTTTGATATAACACATAGACATGATGCATCAAAGTATTGATAACCAAGATGGTGTTGTATCTAGTGTAATGGACTTTGACTCTGCAAACAAATAAGATAGTTCTTATTCACACCTTGATATATGGAAACCTCATTGGAATATAGGTTATAATTTTATAATATATCAAACCAAAGCCTACACAATAGTCAACAAGTTACTCCAAACAACCTCCATACACACAACTAAGAAAGTATGCACCAAGATTATTTTACAAGAATACCCCCAAGAACAACAAATGAAAGATAATGATTGATGCCCTATTCCTTTCTCTCAAAATCATTGAGACATCATCAAGAGGTTCTCAGAATGGATCATTGAGATAAATCATAAGAAAATATCAAAGACAAACAAACAATTTTATCTATATCTCTTGCCAAAGTAACATGGCTAAGGTGATGAATAAAGCTCAGAGATTCTTTGGGTTATATATAAGAGACTACATGGATGGCCCTCCTAGAGCTAGGATTTGGAGAGATCTCTCCCTTTGCTTCCCCCACTCTCTTGAACTTTTCCGCCTAGCTAGATCACTTCAGGTGCTGCTCTCCAATATCAGGTTTCCTTCCTATGATAGGGAGGATGAGTTCTTTTGGGCTTTTGATAAGCAAGGGGACCTTTCAATTCGATCTGCTTATAGACTACTGACTAAGGAAATTCCAGTTGAGAAACACTAGAGGAGGGTCTGGAACCGCCACTTGATCCCTAAAATAATTTTTTTTTGGTGGACTACCTACCATAATAGGATCTTAACTTAGGACAACCTAAGAATGAGGGGGTTATGCTTTCCCAATAGATGTTTCCTTTGCAAGGCGGGGGAGGAAACTGCCAGCCACCTTTTGTTGCACTACCTGTATGCTGCTGAAGTTTGGGGGTTGGATTTTTAGAAAATTGATGTTGATTGGGTTATGAGCAAAGACCTTTTATCATTTATTTTGGGATGGAATGGGCCTTTTTACCATCCTTTGACTGTTGAAATTTGGAGACAGACCCCCCCAATCATAGGATGGTGCTTATGGAAGGAGAGGAATAATAGGGTTTTCAAGAATATTGAGCGGAGCCCCAAGGAGGTTTTTGGTATTGGTGTTCGGCTCATAGAGGAGAATATCTCTCTCTTTGATGGGAAGCTTCCTGAGTTGGGGCCACTAGACTACGAAGTAAAATTGGCTAAGGATTGGCACCAAGACCTAAAGGCTAATGCCTTTGATAATTTGAAACTATTAGCTAGGCAAAATACCAAATGGGAACCTCCGGATTGTGGATGGTTCAAATTTATCTTTGATGGGGCTGCTAAAGAAACCAAGAAGGGCAAGTATAGGTGGGATTATTAGAGACTCTATGGGGAATATCGTGGTGGGGTTTGCAAGTGGCATTGGGGTTCAGTCGGCCTTGGTTGTTGAGGCTCGTGCACTATTTATGGGCCTCAAAATCGTTGTTTCTCTAGGGATTGTTAATCTCCATATTGAAGGAGATTCCAAAGTGGTGATGGATGTTGTGGAAAAAGAAAGATTTATAGGTTGGAATACCAAGGATATTTTGATGGATGCTAGCTTCCTAATGTCCGATTTAAGAGACAAAAAGGTGACTCATAATTTTAGAGAAGGCAACCATGTGGCGGATGCCTTGGCTAATCTTGGCTCAGGTTGGGATTTGACTAGATGTTGCAAGAATAAGGAAAGGCTGCCGCCAAATATTTAAGATTTGATAGAGCGGGACAAGGCTTCCATGGTTAATAATGATGTTCAACTTTTGGATGATGAGAGCTGATGGGGGGGGCCATTGGTTAATTTGGGTGTGCTGGTGGATGAATGTCAATATTGATATGGAGTACAGGTGGATTTATCCTAGTAAAGCTGAGAGTGTGTGGGGTAGGGAAAGGAGCATCCACATGTCCATCCTTTGGGCTTGGTGGATGGGTTTAGTTTATAAGATTATGATGAGATGGCAGGGAGGGGATTTAATTGAGGAGTTCAAATCTAGTTTTGGCGGTGTGATGCAGGTTAATTGGAAGGACATGACTTCTTATCAGGTGAGGGGTTGTACTGTGCATCCTACTCTTTTGGGAATTAGATTGCTTCTTTTACCTCCTCATTTCATTTGGAGGAGTGAGCGTATTAATAATGATGTGACTTTCCATGATGCGATTAGGCTACATTCTAGAGACTTTGGGTCAGCTAGTTTAGCTAGGGGTTCCTTTGGCTTATATCAAAATTTTACTAAATTTAGCTTATTGGTTCATCCGCATGGGGTGTTGTGCTTTCCCTACAACTCCACCAACTTTTTCCCTCTTTGTTGTAATCATAAATTCATCAATTTTTGTGTCCCTTCTCACTATGGTATATTTCCTCTCTGCGCGTGTGAATGGTATGCAGGGTTTAATTTGCTTCGTTGTAATCCCGGCCTGAATTATCGGTTAAAGATTATTGTAAGCAACTACTACTTTTGGTATTTATTGCATTTTTGTGAGCTTCTTGTGCAGTATGGGCGGTGATCGTGTGTGGATGGAACTAGACAGTTGTGATGAATTTCATAACAACCCACTGGTTTGGCACATTTGTGTGGAGGGATGAATTGCTCCGCTCATGGAAAGCTTAGTCAGCCATGATCCCATTTTATCGGGTCAGTTTGCCAATTCGTGGAAGGAAATGAGGGTTCCCATTGGTGGGATTTCATTCGAAATCAGCGAGGATGTTATTGCACAGGCTATGGGGTTACTGTGTGAAGGGAAAAAATATCCTAAGCATACTAAAAAGCCAGACCACGAGAGCCTTAAGGCATTTTTCAGAGGTGAAGAAACCCCGGTTAGGAACCAGGCGGGGTTTGAAAGGGAAGAGCTTCCTAAGCCATGGGACCAGGTTTGCATGGCTCTGATGAAATATGTTACACTGGAAGGTAGGTTCAAAACTTATTTCTTTTATCATTTCCCTCTGTTAAACCACCTTAGGCATAAATGTTGCTTAGTTTTCCATTTTTCCTTCTTATGGACTTGGAAAGTTCTATGGACAAGTGTAAAGCGTTGGCCAGTCAAAGTCCCTATGATCTTCCATCGCTCCCACTCCATTAGGAGCTAATTATTCGCCTGTATCACTTTCATCTTTCCCTCTGCCCACCTAAAGCCATTACCGCTATTTGTGTTGAGAACATTGAACCCCTCTCTACGGTGCATATCTCCCCGGCCGAGTCCAAGAGTCCTCTTCGAAAGTCTAACATTGAAAATATGGGGAACGCCAAAACCAAATTGGCCAACAAAAATCTTAAGGGTGGGTTAGGCAAGGCCCATGCCAATGCAGCGGAAGGGCTCTATGAGCTAAAAGCCACCCAGGCTGACACGATTGTTACTGTCACTTTTTCAAAAAATGGTAAGGAGAAATGCATGCAGGTTGCGGCTGTTAAAGATGGCAAGGGTAAGAATACAATTAGGAAAGATTCTAGAGGGGATACGGTTGTGGGGAACACGGAGCTGACTGGAGGGGAAAGTGTTAGGAGGAGATCTAGGAGGCTGGCTAAGAATAACAAGAAGAGGTTAATCATTGAGGATTTGGAGGAGCAGTCGAACAGCAAGGGTTATAAGGAAGAAGATTCTAAAGATGTGGAAGAAGATATGGTGGAGAGGCCCCAGCTTACTTTGGTGGACAGCAAGCTCCATTTTGATGGCTCTGGCTCGCACTCTTCGCAGCCGCTGGTGGATGAGCCTGGTGAGGTTCAGGGTGCTATGGATGTTGGGGTTGATTTAGACAAGGTGATGAAGAGATTGGACACTCTGGACAAAATATTTCGGGGGCTGACCTACTTCACTATGAAACTGGGTCACTTTGTTACGAGTACTCTATCCAATGCCATTAAAGAGGAACTAGAGGGGAACAATATCTAGGATAACAAAGAGTGGGTAGGAGATGAGGTAGTGGACCTCTTGATTAAAAACTGGGATGATGCCAGTTAGTTGCTCTTGGTGCTGGTCTGTCAGCTGGTTCTCGGCTGTTGTTGTGCTATCTATGGGTTGTCTCTATTTTTTTTCCTGTTTATGTTAGTTGCTTAAATCTGGTCCTTTCTTGGCCCTTGTGGCTCATTGTGTAGGGTACAACGCCCTGTAAATGTTGTTTAACTTTTCAAAAGCATAGCTAAGGTGATGTTTTGATATTGATTCCCATTTTAGGAAGGATACATCCTAGGACATGTTGATTAGGTGTTTTGACTAAGACTAATTAGTGTGATAGGTCATTGATATAAATTCCACTAACTCATTTACCTATAATCTATACTTCAGATTTTGATATTCAAGTTCTCACTTTATGACTTGCAACATTTTTTTTCTATTTGTTTTACCAAATTTTTTGAGGGTGATGATTGATTTATTATAGATGAATTTTATTGCAGGTGAAAGCATATGAGATGGATGGTTTTGGATTTTCTACAATATTTCATTGTTTTTAGTGTTTTGAAAATGTTTTGAGGTTGTTTTTGGTATTTTTCAAATGTTTATGTGAATGTTTTCATTTTTTATTATTTGAGGTTGTTTAGGGTTTTTCTAGGTTTTTAAATATTTTGGGTTTTCAATTTTCAAATGTTTTTGTGTTTTTCTAAGTTTTCAAATGTTTCCGATTTTTTTAATTTTCAAATGTTTTGGGGTTTTCTGAGATTTGACCAATGATCTAACCTAAAATACTATCCTATGGGCCTCAGGGGCACATCAAAGATAAACCTTGCCTATGTTATACACACAAAGACCATATAGTTTGACCGACTTGACTTATTGATGATTAGAGATAAATAGTTGATGGATTGCTAGTTTATTATGATGAAATCCTAAAGGACTGATCTAGGGTGTCTCAGGGCCACATCAATGATGGAATTTCCTATGTTTAAGCTTAGAGACTCGTAGTTTGACATGGTACTATTTTTGGATTTTCAATGCTTTGACCTTTTTAGGGATTTTGATGTGTTTTGAATGTTTTGGATTTTTGGCTTTACAATTTTTTGGATGTTTTTGGATGTAGAAAATTTTGAAAGTTTTTTGATTTTTTGGATTTTGCAAGTGTTTTTGGATTTTGATGAAATTTTATGAATGTTTTGGGGATTTTCGATGAAAATTGCAATAAACTTAAGATATACAAGAACCCAATATAATCCATAATAAATTTCCCCTAGTGTTGATGCTATAGACTACCTCGATATAGGTAGGACAAGCTGACCTTAGGAATATGCCAGGTAGTACTAAAGGAGATATGATACTTCATAATTTTCAAGCTATGATATAGATACAAATGGGTGAGGGGATAAATAGGATGAATGATGCGATGGAAGAATGCAATGCAAAGAATGATAGGATAAAGAGCTAAAGATAGATGGAGGTGTTCTACTTGTGCAAGGTGCTTTTTTGCTAGGTTTTCACCAAGGTGCTTTCCCAAAGTTCTACCGAAGTGGTTTTCACTAGAGGACAATTTTTTCTTTACTATTTTCAATCCTTTTTATTTTTTGGATTTTTGATCATTTTTTAATTTTTTTGTGTTTTCATATTTACACCCTTCAACCCTAGGCATAAAAATTTTAAGATGCAAATAGTTGATTAGTTCTTGCAAGGTTTCACCTTCAGGAATTGACAATTGGTATGCTCTTGATCTATAGCTTGTTGTGACAACAAATGGGCCCAGCCAATTAGGCTCAAGCTTTCCTTTATTGTCTTGATCTAGAACGTTCTTTTGATTCTTCTTGAGAACAAGATCCCATACCTGGAAAGACCGACTCTTGATCTTCTTGTTATAGCTTTGTTTTATTCAGTTTTGATATTCTTGCAAATTATTAAGGGTTTCAAGATTATGCTCATTCAACTAAGATATCTTTTACTCTTCATCATTTATTAGATTTTGTAGTGACACTTGTAGTAAGGGAAGCTTGACCTCGATAGGTAGGATGGCTTCTGATCCATAGACCAAGGAGATAGGGGTTTCACCTTTTGGTGTGTGGATGTTGGTTTGATAGGCCCATACAGAAGGATTTAACTATAGATGCCAATCATGGTTAGCTTCACTGACCATTTTCTTTAGGATTTTCAAAATGGTCTTGTTTGTAGCCTTAGCTTGACTATACCTTTGGGGGTAATATGAGGCAGAGAACTGGTGTTGGATGTTAAATTGTTGGCATAGCTATCTCACATCCTAGTTCTTGAAGGGTGTTTCATTATCAAAATAAGGGCTTGTGGAACACCATAATGGTAGATAAGGTAATTCAGGATAAACTTGGCAATTTGCTTCCCCATTGTGTAGTTCATAGGAATAGTTTTCACCCACTTGGTAAAGTACTCATTGGTTGTTATGATGAACTTATGACCATTAGATGAGGTGCGAGTAATTTTCCCTATGAGGTCAAGCCCCCATTATGAGAAAGGCCAAGGTGTGACAATTGGTTGTAACTCTTGAGTTTGAACATGAATAAGATCTCCATGTTGTTGACACTGGACACACTTTTGCTTGTACTAAGGGGATTCTCTTTCCATGGTTGGACAGTAGTAATTTTCCCTCAAAATTTTCTTAGCTAAGGTCATACCACTAGAATGGGAACCACATATGCCATTATGTACTTTTTTTAAGGCGTTCAAGGCTTCCTCTTGGTTGAGACATCATAGTAATGTCCCCTCAATGCTTCTACGGTAAAGGGTATCACCTAGGATCATGAATCGAGATAATTTTTTAACAAAGGTCTTCTTAATATTGGAGGTGATATCAAATGGGAGAGTACCTTTGCTAAGATAGGTGAATATATCATGATATCATGTGAAACCAAGACCAACAATGATGCACACAAATTTAGATTCATAGATTTTGAAATTCAATACAAGAAGTTATTCTACCAAGAATTCACATTGAAGGACATTTTGGGACATGTCTAACAATGATCCAATTTTTTCCATGGCATCTTCTTCTCTATTGTTCACATGAGGTATTTACTCAAAATTTATGCCTATTAAAAATTCCTTAAGACTTTCTACCATCTTCTTGTAAGGATTGAGTTTATCATCTTTAGTTTGGTAGTCATTGTTGACTTGTTTGACAATTAGTTGTGAGTCTCCGTAGACCTTTAACTCTTGTATCTTCCATTGGACTGCTATCCTTAAACCTATTATTAGGGCTTCATACTCAACAATATTATTGGCATGAAAATGAGAGCTGATATGACTTTGGGATACAATCGACTTGAGGGGTGATAAAGAGAATACCCGCTCCTGATCCATGTTGGTAAATGGTCCATCAAAGTACAATTTCCATTGATCTACCACATTGAGGAGAAACACTACTTCATCAAGAAACTTAGATACCAAAGGATTCTCCACATAAATGGGTGCTTTAGCTAGTTGGTCTATGATCCTTTTTCCTTTGATTTCATTGTGCTCCACGTAATCTATGTCAAATTTAGTCACGATCATTACCCATTTCGTCATCCACCCGATGAGAGTTGCTTTAGATAATAGATATTTTAATGGGTCGATCTTAGCAATAAGCTTGATTTGATGCGAAAACCGGTAATGTATGAACTTTTGTGAAGAAAAAACTACAACTAAGTAGGCTTTCTCAATGGATGAGTAATTCATTTCATATAATACCAAGGTCTTGTTGATGTAATAGATGATTCTTTCCTTCCCATTTCATTATGTTGGGGTAGAAGAGCACCCAGTACTATTTATGTTGTTGAGATATACATGATTAATAGTTTGTTTGGTATCGGCAGCATGAGCATTAAAGGTGTCAATCAATAGCCTTTGATCTACTAGAAGGATTTATCACACTTCTCATCCCACTTATAATTTATTCCTTTATAGAGAAGATGCGACAAAGGGTAGATTTTATCTAATAATTGTGATATGAACCTTCTAATGGATTGCAATATTCCTTGTATCCCTCTCATATGCTTCAATGTTTGTGGTGGTTTCATGTCTAGGATGCCTTTCACTTTTTCTAGATCAATTTCTATCCCTCTTTGTGACACAATGTAGCCAATAAGTTTCCCTTATGTTACCCCAAAGACACACTTTTTTGGGTTCAACTATACCTTATACTCTTTGAGCTTGTTGAATATGGGTCCTAGTATCTCAATGTTCTCACTCCTTTTCTTTGACTTGGCCAAAATATCACCCACATAGTCTTTCAATTTTTTTGCGGATCATGTCATGAAAGATTAGGGTCATTGCTCTTTTATAGGTCACTCCTACATTCTTCAGCCCAAATAAAATCATATTCCAACAGTATGTTCCCCATGGACAAGTGAATGTAGTTTTGTGTTGATCCTCCTTGGCGATCATGATCTGATTATAGTTTGAAAAATTGTCATGTTACTAGATTTTCACATACAAGCTCAATCAGGAAGAGCCATCTATGTTTCAAAATGAATGGTACATTTTATTAAACCTTCTATGTTACATTCAGTTATACAAATGAAACAACTTTATAGGATTACAAGAACACAAAATTATTACATTCATACAAGTGAATGAAACATTAAGATTTTATAATCTTTTTGAAAATGTAATCTTTATTGAATGTAATTAGATACATGTGTCTCACACAACAAGTTGTGAGACTGAATTATTCATTTGATACATATAAGAACTAAAATATACATGAATGAGTAAATGCTGAAAAGAAAAAGAACATGCAAAGAAGGTAGCCAGTCATTGCCTGAATGACTGGTACTACAAATAAATCTTCTTCTGATTTCCTTGCTCCCTATAGCTCCTCAGCCCATAGGTGCCTGGTGTATGGTTACCTACATTGGGTAAAGAAATGAGTTAGAACTGTAAGTTCGAAGCAATGAAAGTTTGCATTCTGAACATGCACATCTACCCATACATACATATGTTAATTCCTATGTGCATAAAATGTATTTCCTATCTTAAGTATCCATAAAAATACAAAATAGAATAATATTATACACACTTAAGGTAGGCATTTTATTTCTAACTTGTTTGTTTTATGTGCAAAAACACATGATATTTTTGTATTTTTGCACTTACAACATGTGGGGTAAAATATGGCTCCCACAAGGGTCGAGCCCAACATGCTGAGTTATCAGACATACATGTTAAGCTCACAAGGAATTTCTTCAAGAAGAAGCTTTGTTTGAAAAAAACTATCAAATATTATAGATATGTAGATACAACAGGGAATCATCATGATATTCTATCACAGAGTTCAAGGCCTTATACAAATTCAAGGAACAACATGGTTGACAAAGAAAGAACAATGCTAAATGGAATTACACCATTGCAATGAACAAACAACTCAATGAAGAGGATTTTTATATGCCTATAGCAAAGTTATGACAACTAATAGTAGCCATGATAATATTGTAAAAGGAGATTCTTATTTATATGTACATGTAAAGATAGTAGTGAGTTTCTGGATAAGGAAATCACCTTATCATTATAGATATTGTTTTATCAAAACCATTTATTTCATGCATAGTGATGGAGGAAAACTATGATTATTTTAAGTCACAATGCAAAGATATACAATGTTGAATATCGAATGCAAGAAGCATTCATTTCAATCTTCACAAGAGTTGAAGTATATCTTCTAGGTGCAAAAGGAAAATTCAACATGAAGATTAAAGCTTCATGCTACCTGAAGAAGATGAACAACATGCATTTGATGCAAATGAGAAGCTTAAATGTATTATTAATCATCATTGCACAAAATAGTGAAAGCATAGGTCATGTTCACATGCTCAGAGATCAAGAGGACAAACTTTTGAAGGCAAAGAGGAAATAACATTGTGCATTGAAAACTTGTCCTCTAAGACATTTCCTTTAACATATACATAGTGTTAGCATAATGCATTTGATGATGCATAGGGTTTTTAAGTTACTGTATTTTGTCAAACAACAATGAAAAACTCTCAGGCAAGCCAATGAAATATAAAAAAAATATAATAACGATGATAAGCATCACAAAGGGAGAAAATATACAAAAACTAGCAAGTTCTTCATATGAATATATGGAAAGCAACAAGAGATATAGGAAATGCATCTGCAAGTGAAGGGTTGAATACATAGAAATGACTTTTTATTCATTTTCTTACTAAAATATAAACAATGAGTGAAGTGAAGAACACGGGTTTTGAAAACCCAAATGGAGCTTTTAGAATAGCTAATTTTTTTTTTAAAATTAAGAAATGTGTAGAAAACGGAAACCCTTATGTCTTAACAGAAGACACACAAATAATCATGAAAGCCTAGGAACGTTCATCACTGGGGTCGGCCATAAATATGAAGAAAATAATAAATATTGGAACCCATGGCCCGAGTTTGTATAAATCTTCAGATTTTTTACAAAGTCATGGGTACCCACATAATTGCAATAGAAACCCAAGACATATGGTTATAAGACAAAAATCGAGAAGGGAAATTGTCTAGGGTTCTATGTACAAAGAAGAATGAACAGTGAGCAACAACTTGAATATTTAAGAGATATGGAGGGCAGTGCCATGAAGGGGCGAAAATGCGCAAAAAGATAGAGAATTCATCTCTTTACATTATTTTTGAGCTGAGTAGGCTCGAAATCATGATTATTCACAGTAGAGGAATGATGAATAATACACGGGCGTTGAGCTCATAGGATATACAAAATAAATCCATTTTTGGTCAGTTTCGAGCTTTTACTTTCGAGAAGGGGAAAAATAGTGAGTGTAGATGTTTTACCTAGTATTTGTCTTCATATTGTGTGCAAATATATTGAGTAAGTGCCTCTGAAGCTTCAAAATCGGACATTGAAGATCACTATGCAAATCCTATGGCAACACTATTCGAGCAAGCAGACTAAAGTCTCCAGAAAATTTACAAGATAAAATGAAAAAGAATGTTTTTTCTTTTCCTTGTTTAGGGTTTCCTAACCCTAATATGCAGATGAGTAAACATGGCATTTTTTCCATTGTTTTATCAAAAACAAGTGCCAAGTAAAAATTTTCCTGTGAGTGCAAGGAGATGTTCATACTTTAAGCATTTTATTGCCTTCGTATCGTTTATGAACCATTGCATTTTTATGTGTTTTCTAATGAAAGATACATCCTCTTATGTTGTTTCATGAAGATTAAGGCTCGTGACTTAGGTAAATTCTCTTTACAATATATGACCAATCTGACCATTTCATTTTATTCTTTGCATTGTTGGAGGAAAATGTAGAGTATATGATTTACATGAGATTTTATAAATAATTAAAATGATATATTTATTCTCATGCAAAAATAATGATACGTGCTCTTTTTGTGAAGACTTATTCGAGTTATTCCTTTAAGAAGGATTTTCTTTTGAGCTATGGTCTTGGAGAGAATATGGGGATGTTGGAATCAGTTGGAAAAAATGTGCCAAAGAAATGGGAGTTGTTTTGATATTTTATGAGCTTTGGAGGGTATTTTGGAGCCATTTTGAGTTGTCTTCATGTTTGACATAGTCTTGCATGACTTTTTAAATAAGGAGTTCTTTTGGAGAAGATTTAGGTCCTAGATTTTTTGCTTTTGAGGGGCTTGCAAAACATGAGGTTTCTAGAACCTATTTTGGTGGAGCTTGGCTACTTAGCCACATTTGTAATTCATTTGACAATAATTTCTATTCATGTAGCTCTTGGAGATAGTGACTTTTGGCAGTCATTTCATAGGTCTTGTGCATGCTATTATAACTCAATTTTGGAGATGAAATTCAGTAAAGACCTTGATTATTATTGACTTGAAAGCTTTGCCTACTCATTATTTTCATTTATGTGTTCAGTCACCTGATTGATCAAGTTTTTTAGTGAAGTGATGTTTATTTCCTTGAAGCTTTGTCTCATTTTTAGAACCTTTATGCAGAAGGTATGTTTATGAAGGTTACAAATTGTGTCAAAAGGTGTAAAATATTTTTGGATGTGAAACTTAACTTTCCTTCTAGGAGTCTGAGCACTAAAACCTGTTTGTGAAGCACTTTTACAAGAATATATAGAAATGAGTTGTGCAAATTTATCTACAGTCATTACAAGCAAGTGTATGAAATCTGGTTTCAAATTCAAGTAATTTTTAGGTGTATCACCATAGGATTTAGTTTTAATTTTATGCAATATTTCTCCCTTTTCCCCTCAAAATTCAGTAAAGTAGGTTATAACCAACTAGGAAGTTGGCCTTCTCTAGAGGTTCTTTTCTAGATCCAGGTGACCCACAACTCAAAAAAGATCCCATGTTCTCTCTAAAAAGCTAAGTGTTGTAGCTTAACATATTTTATCTTGAATCTTAGCTAGGGTGCAATTTCAGTAGATAACATGTCCATGAGTGATATAATTTCATGTTAAGTTGTTAGATTGACAATGATGTCAATGTTGGGAAGAGGGAAATCATCCTTCAGGAACGCTTTGTTTAAGTCTCTAAAATCCATGCATATTTTGATGCTTCCAGTGGGTTTGGATACTAGTACTAGGTTATAAACTCACTCAGGATAGTCAATCGATTAGATAAATCTGACGTCAAGAAGATTTTGTAACTCAAGTTTGACCAAGAGTGCAATATGAGGACGCATCTTCATCGGTTTATCCTTGGGATAGACTGCTAAATGATGCACAACCACTTCTGGAATGAGCCCTGGCATATCTGTGTATGACCATGCAGATTTTTTTCTTCTCTTTCAGTAATGCTGCTAGATTTTTATGTTCATCATCTAACAAAGATTCAACATAAAAGGTTATCTGTGGTACCTCTTTTGTCCCTGCATTCATTGGGGTGGCCTTTTCTACTAGCACTGTTGACTTTTTTGGATACATTTCACTAAGGGGGATATTGAATCCCTCATCCTTGTGTGCCTCAAAGAGGTTTTCACCATTATATGCATCCTTTCTTTTTACTATTTTAGGATCAGAAAATGCCACAGTGTGGTTTTCACTCAAAGATCTATATGTTATTTTCATGTGATTAATTTTGCTACTAAAGGATTCAATCGTCTCCCCGTAGTATGCCTATGTATTTAGCTCCATATAAAATCCTTCTTTTTGATCTCCCCATGGTAATTTACCATGGATTCCCATGAATTTTGAGATTGATTCATCATTTTCAAATAGATCTAGAATTGGTGGTCCTCGTTGGTCCCAGTTGATGAGTTGGGTGTATACTAGGCTTATTTTAGTGGTTTGATCATTTAGGGTGAAAGATGTTGTGGATATCATAAAGAGAGAGTTATTTTCAAATAGGTCAGCAACACCGAGGGGGAAATCATCTAAGGTAGTATCATGAGATGTTGGTAACCAAGAGGAAGCCTCACCTCATTTAGCAGGAGTACGTTTTCCCATAATGGCAACCTTGCTAGTAGTACATCCCAATCCAAGATTCTTTAGACGTTTCTCAGGAATGATAGGTTCTAGCAAAACATTATCATTTTGTCCCAACTTTTCATTCTTGTTGTACCTCCATCCCTTCATTAATTTCAAGCCTTTATTATCATATTCTATGGGAAGAATGGGCATGGGTTAGTCATCTTGATAGAGTAGTTTAGAGATATCTTCTTCATTGACATATTATTTGTTTGAATCCCCCCATTTGGTGAAGGTGCTAGATGCAAGCTTTAATGTTTCATTCAATTTATTGATAGGTGTGGGTTTCCCATGATATTTGGTGGAAAGAGGTAGCTCTCCCAACACAAAAGTGTCCTTTATAGATTGTAATCTTCACAACCATTGTCCTTGATATTTGCTTTGATATTGGGTATGTTTTGTACAATGGGTGTTTTGGTTTCTCAGGTGGATGCAAGAGAAGATGGGTCAACAAAGGAGCATGAGGATGTAGGGCCTTCATTATTCTTTGGTATCTGGGTGATTTTATAGAACATGGACTCAAGGTTCTTGGAATAATAGAAAGGCTTAGGATCTCCATGGATAGTAACGTTTGTGTTCTCAAAATGAAATTTAACACATTGGTGATAGGTAGAAGCCGCATCTTGCATGGCATGAATCTATGGTTAACCAAGTAGGATGTTGTAGGGGAGATCAAGTTCTAGCACTTGGCATGTGGTCTCAACAATTTTAGGCCCCACTTGGATGGGTAGTGCAATGATGCCTTGCAACACTCTTTCTTGATCGACATATGCTTTGATCGTTGTACTCTTTGTTTTCTCAACACCATTCTCTAAAAAAAATCCAAAGTTCTTTACCACCTGAAGGGTGCAAATTTTTAGACCAGCACCTCCATCTACTAAGACTCTTTTGACTTTATTCTTATGAACAATGACCTCAAGTTGTAAATCACAATTGTGGGATGGTTGTGATGGTAGATCTTGTTCTGAAAAGGTGAGAAGATGAGGGGTACTGATATGCCCTAACATAGCTTGAAACGGATATGTATCTATATTCTTAGAGATAGAGGTTGTGGATAAATCCTTTTCTAATATCTCTTTATGTGTAGGGGATATCCTTAATAGTTTCAAGATAGAGATTTGTGTGGGAGTCCTCTTTAACTAATCAAGTAGATTGTAGTTACTAGGGTTGGATGTTGGCGGTATAGGTTGTGCCCGATTTAGATGAAGCTCCTTGGATGGTGACCTTCCACATCGTGTGGTGACTCGACACTCTGTACTAGACCCTTTGATGGTAACAATAGTGACAACATTTTCACAAGAGGAAACTACATTGGAATAAACATGTGCATTCTTATAAGTTTTCCCTTTTCCATTGTTAGTCCCTTTTCTATGATCTGGCATGGGGTTCTTGCATATCTTTGGATCTTGGTTACTAGATAGTACACCAATAGATATGTCTCCATTCTTCATAAGATCTTCGATAACATTCTTGAGCCTCATGCAATTTGATGTTTTGTGTCCTTTGATTTTGTGAGTCACATAGATCTTTTTTCGTTGCACCAAGGAGGTTTATCTTGTGGTTCTTGGTATTTTTTTAAATTGGGAAGCGTTATCAAGTTTTATTCTACCATTTTCTTCATTATGGATTCAATAGGTACCCCTAATTGATTGTATTTGCATTTAGGATATTTATTCCAATTGGGGGTTTGTCTTTGTTGGGTTTTAGTGTTGTTGACTTGATTATTTTGTGGGGATAATTTTGTTTGTTGCACATTTTGTGTGATGTTTGGTTGGTTGGTGTTTGGCATAGGAGCACTTATGACCACTTTAGTATCCACCATGCCATCATTCATCATATTATTTTTCTTGGCCCAGAAATGAGGCTTATTGTTTGAACTGGTTGATTAGCAGATGTCTTTATATGCTTGTTATTTCCTTGGGAGATTAACGCTCTCTCAATGTTAAGGGCCTAGGCACAAGCTCATCATAAGTGGTGATGCACTACATCTTTAGGTGGAAGGATAGATCTAGATCAACATTAGCTATGATAGTCCCCACTTCTTGTTTGTCAGGAATTTTCCACTTGCTCTTACTAGCTCTTTCCCTCCATTATTGTAATAAATTGGTGAAGGATTCTCCTTTGTTTTTCTTGAGAGTGTACAAATATTCTAAGCTCATGTCTACTTCAAGATTAAAGGATAAGTGATCTATAAATTTATCGATGATTTCTTGGAAGGTTTTGATACCTAGAGGTAATTGTGAAAACCAATTGATGGTTGGGCCTATCAAGCTTCTTGGAAAGAGGTGCATCAAATAAGAATCATTGTAGGAAACCTCCATCACATGATGTTGAACTCATTAACGTGATCCACAGTATTTCCTCTCCCCTTGTATTTATCAAATTTAGGGACCTCAAAACCAAGAGGGAGTACCATTGCAATGTTCCTATCGAATGGATAGGGACATAATTTTTGTTGTGCATGGGGCTTCTTTGTTTTTCCCATTTGGATGTCTTGCATCTGTTGTGATTTTACATTGTCTTGCGTATTTGGTGGAGGAACATAGGTTGCATATTGTGGGATGGTGGATGGATTGTACATGGGATTTTGATATGATTGGGTGTTGTATGGCGTGTTTGGTGGTGGAGGTGTATATGTTCCTAACATGTTAGGATTGATGATGTTATATTTAGGATTATAGTATAAACCCTATTGTTGTTGTTGTACGACTAAGGTTTCTAGTTGAGCTTTCTATTTTTGTTGTACGACTAAGGATGCTTGTTGTTATTGTTGTGCTACTAGGGTTGCTTTTTGTTGTTGTGCTGCTAGGGCTACTTGTTGTTTTTGTGCTACTAGGGTTGTTTTTTTTTGTGTGACTAAGGCTCCTTGTTGGGCTTGGTGTGCTACTAGGGCTGCTTGTTGGGCTTCTTGTTTTTTGTGATGCTAAGGCTCCTTGTTGGGCTTGCTATTGTTGTTGGGTTTCTAGGGTTGCTTATTGGGATTTTTGCTATTTTTGTGTTGCTAAGGTTGATTGATGGGCTTGCTATTTTTTTTGTGCTGCTAAGGATGCTTTTTATTATTGTAAGGATTTTTTATAAGACTATTGAGCTTGTTACAAGGCTAGAGCATGTGCTAGAAATGTAGGATCATTTGGTTTTTGGGACATCTGCGATGGGTTTTGGGTGTTTATGGTTTGATTGGGTTGTGATTTGATGATGAGATGTTGGGGGTTTCCTTTATTTAGTATTCCTTGTAAAATGGTGGATTGGGATGGAGGAATGTAAGCTTGAGGCCACATTTGATCTTGCATGACATGCGGGACCAACGGTAATGACGATGGTACCATTTAGTATTGTGGTGGAAATGGATATTAGGACCTTGAAATTGATTGAAAGGTTTCCCTTGCTATAATTGTGGTGGGACCAAGGTATTACCCTAGTTTATGGGGTTTAAGACCAAGGTGTTGTTTTGATTGGGGTTAGTGATGAATGGGATGGATGTGTTTTGTGAAACCAATGGGATGGATGAACCAATGGGGTGGTTAGATGAAGATTTCCCTTCATGAATTAAGGGTTGATTTTGCATGAGGGTGTTAACATTCCCTTGTTGGTTTGTTTGATATAATCGGTTCATGCTTCCTTGCATAAAATTGGGCACACTTGTGGTACTTGTGGAGATAAATGAATATGGGTGTTCTCAAAATGTAGAGGTGGTCATGGACTCATGGAATGTAAATGGTTTATATGGATGTAGGTGGTTCTCGAGAGCGGGAGGAGTACCGAATGTAGGTTTCCAAGTGGTATTTTGGGGAGGATTGGTGCTTAAAGTACCCACAAGTGTGTTTCTTTCCAAAGGAAGAGTGTGACCAAAGTCCTTAGCAAGACTAATTGCAAGACTAGGAGTTCACATTTGACTTGGCCCTAGTGATGGAGTTGATTGAATCATAGATTGGGTTAACCCTTAGATCAAGCTTTGTACGACAAAATATGGGGGAATTGAAGTACCTTTCTCTAAGGCTTTACGTTATTTTTTTTACTCAAGGAATTCTTCTTTAGTAAGCTCAAATGGATTGTTTGTAATTTCTTCTACCTCATAAGGTCCTAATGGAGTATGGGGTTTTTGCGAGGGGGTAGAATGACTAATTGGATCAAATTCTTGTGGATTGGTATTTCTTGTGGTAGATGTGACTTTGGCTTTTTCCATGATTCTCTTGTGTTGTGATCTTGTTGTTACCATAAATTAAGAGTCACCTATGGGAGAGTTATGTTGAGATTTGTAACATTTGAACTCTCTAGTTGAATCAAATTTTGGTAAAAGGGACACTCTAATTCATTTTGGACCAATGGTGAGAATGGGAGATGAAATAGGTGAATGATATGGGGAGAGATATATGAAATTTTTTGGGAGAGCATTTTTTAGACTAAGAGATTCGATTGGTTGGATAAATATGATAATGTGCTTGTAAATATTGAAGGTAGACTCTTGACTTTCAAGATAAACTAGTCCATAAGTGTGATAACTAACCTAACTAAGTCTATGGAAAAGGATCTATTTCACCCACAACATAGCTAAGTTAGGGGATTGGTTTTATGATGTCTAATTCAAAAAGTGTTGATGTCCAAAATTTTATAAATTTTGGTTAAGTGAAAGGTGAAATATGATAAAGGGTGGATGAAATTGTTTAACCCAAAATGTTAACCAAGAATAAACCTTCGTTTTACAAGACCAAAGTAATGAGAATTTTTTTTTACCCTACAAGTAACTCAAACCCAAAAGATCAATGTTGATTTAAATGAGAGGGAAAATTTGAACATATAAATCTAGTTCATTAACAAGGGGCAAGAATAAAAAATTGTGAGCAAGATGTCCTAATTGCAGTAAATATTTAAGGCCCATTTTATGTTAAATTTTGAACTGTGATGCATCTTTTTAAAAAGGTGGAATGTGGATCTTCATTTAGGTATTTTGATTTTGCAGGAGATCATGAGGACCAACACATGTGTAGAGTTCAATTTGCATTTTTTTTTGGGATTTTTGAAAAGAGGATATCTATTGCCACATAGGAGGTGGTAATATGGGCCTTCCGACCGCAATATCAACTTTTCACTCTTGTTTTTCTAGGATGTTTGTTGTGTTTATCCACTAATTTGGTGTTTCCTTTGTCTCAAATGTGAACCTCCTCAAACTATTTATTATGTCTATTTTTTTTTCCTTCATTCATCTCAATTTTTTGTTGTATGATAGTTGGCGTAAGGTTTGGTTGTTGAAGTGGATAAATCAAATGCCAAATGGTCATAAGGTGAGATTATGAAGACAAGAACATATGTGGGGTTCAATTTGAGAATTTATCTTGATTAATGAATTTATTTTTTTTACCACAAAAACTTGTCTTGTTTAAGTTTCAAACTAAATGTCTATGTCAAAAGCACCATTCATTTCACAAGGTCCATTACGTGAAAGTCATGAAGTTAGAGCCATAGTTTCCTAAGTTAACTTTGGGAAGTATGGATTGATATGTAAGCCAAAATATTTAGAAGTATCTAAGGATAGAAAACCTTAGTACAAGCATTAATATCAATGCTTTTCAAAGGGGGTATCCATGCTTAAACCAAAGGGTTTGAAATTTTCAAAAAACTAGTTGATGTTTGTTTGCAATGTTTTGGAACCAAGCAAGTATTAAATTGACTCACAAGCATTTGCAATCCTAGCTCAAGTGGGTGCATATTTCTTAGTAGGCTTACCATCATCCCCTAAGATATGATTAATTCATGAAATATGGCATGGACAAATAGGCTATGTCAAGGAAATTTACCATCTTGACACGCCAAGAAAAAGAGTCCCTTCCCTATTTTCTTTATTGCCTCAACCAAAAATCGAACATGGTAAGTAACTTCTTGGAATAGTGCTATTCCAATGCACTACTTTAAAATATGATTTAGAGATGAAATTGGTGAGCCACTACTAACAAGGTTCTTAATCAAGACTTTCAGGATAAACTGGTGCCTATACATATGGTGATTCACTCAATTAAGAGGATCCCAACCCTTATAAACATCTAAGGGTTTTGATGTATCACATAGATACTAGGAGATACATTCATTAGTATAAGACAACAACACCAACTGGTTAATGACTTTCATCACACCAATTATTTATATAGCAGACTGAAATGAAAGTACCACTTGGGTCATTCCCTCTCACAAGTTGGGAGGCAGGCCCTCTAAGGGTAACATAGATTGTGAAGCTTAAAATTATTTTCATCACCCAAGATTGTCAAAAGGTGCAAGGGGAGAGGATAGCCGCATCCAAGAAGAAAATTGTACTTGTATGTTTCTCTTCACCCAAGATTGCATAAAGTGTAAGGGGAGTGGATACACACAACAAGTACACACAAGAAAATCAAACATGCATCCATTTTAACCTTGACAAGAATAATGAGTTCATTTTAAGCACCAAATTGAAGTTTTGGGATTTTTTTGTTCAATTTTAAATCGATATTACAAAATGAGGATATGTAGATTCAATTTTAACCAACTTTGAACGTTAATTTTAAACCTTAAGGAAATTTAGTTAGTCCTAAAATGTGAAGTAAAGGATCATAAAATGGGTTATAATTGCCCCATAAGTGTAAAAGCACTTGTTACAATATATATTCAAATGATGATATGGTCCTTCACTTTGAATTTTATTGCACAAATCTGCAAAACCAGTTAGTCTCAAAAGAAAAAACCAAAAGTCAGTGACATGTTAGAAATCAAATGAAATCAAAAATTTAAACCACATGTCAAAATTCAGTTTTTGTCTTGTTTACCAGTAAAAAGTGACGTTGAAATCAATTTCATCACTGAGGTTTGAGCTTGATGGTGATGAGGAAGTGTGAATGGTCATCCTAGACCTACACAAACATGAAGAACAAGCACACAATTAGCTCAAAATTCAAGTTAAAAACAACATTCCCCATGAGATTCATTTGAAACAAGAAAATAAGAAATAATGTATAGAACACAATGAAAGAAACTATCAAATCCTATTCAAATGAACAAACTCTCAATCCCACGGGAGAATTGGTACCATTTTGATGTGTAAAATGGCCCTTTCACAATTCCTTGCAAGATTGATGATCAATGATGAATATTTGATGCTCCTTGGTAAAATTTATTTCATAACCTATCTATGAAAATATGAAAATGGATAGAAATTGCTCAAAACTCAAAGATAATAATGTTGCATGAAGTTGTGGATCCAAAATTCAAATGAGATCCTTCTATAAATAGAAGAGAATGATGGGGAAAGAGGCAAAAAGGATGAATGTGGGACAAAATACCAACCAATAGGAAAAGGCCAATTGTCCACATGTGAGTGGAGGAATGAGCACATTTTGATGAATGTGCACATAAATATGGTTAGATGGAATTTTAAGTTGTTGAAATGACAAGAGGGACAGAGGAATGGAGTAAATGCCACTTGGCTCAAGGAAAAGACATGTAAGAGGCCTTTAATGCCTTGTTGGATGTACTCATCCCTTTTGATGGGATTTTTTGAATTTGAGGAATAATCCCTCATTGATGCCATGTTGAGAGAAAATAGAAGATTTAATAAATCAAATAAAATGATATATTTGTGCAAGTTGTAAAATCTAGAGGATTTGATGGATTAGGATTAGGATTAATAAAGATTTGATTAATTTTGATGGAAATTGACTGATTTGACAATTTGACTTAGATTTTTGAATTAATTTAAATCAAAGTTGAGAGGAAAATGAATTTAGATTTAATTAAATAAAGTCTAATTTATTTAATTAAAGAGAATGGTGTTAGTTTTGAATCAAATCAAGATAAATCTATTTAACTTAAATGAGATGACTTTGGAGATTAATTAAATAAAATGAATCATTTAATTAAAAGAGGGACTATAGGATTAACTAAATAAAATGATTTATTTAATTAATAGAAGAGGATGACTTAATTAGATAAATTTGATTTATTTAATTAAGAGATGAAATATGATGAATTTAATTAAATAAATATTATTTAATTAAATGACTAGCCGAGGATATGATTTAGGACAAACTGGTGTTAATAAGATCAGGATAAAGTGTATAGGATCAATCTAGATATTTTTCGTGTCTACATTTTGCCCCTCTTTGAAGCAATGTACCCGTTGGGTTGGTTCAAAGAATAAATTGCCAAGATCAAAATTCAAAATTTTCTAATTTTTTCAAATGCAAATTTTTTGATTTTTTTGGATGCCCCAACAGAAAGAAGTATACTGGTACACTGCCCCCTCGAGAGATCAAGCGGAAATTTTGATTTGAGGATCGATCTCGCGACAAAGAGGTTCAAGATGGGTGTACAGATGGTTAGAATAATAGATCTATATGATGATGATGATGCAAATGAGATTTTTTTAAGATGCTTAGAGTAAAAAATATATACTATCTTAAACAACTTAAAATATTATGTAATGCATGTGAGATGGATGACGCTTTCTATATGATATGCAGTATGCTGACATTTTTTTTTATGCGGGATGGATGCATTAGTGATGATGATTATCTGTCATGGTACCTTGTTAGCGTGGAAAGAAGACAGAAGAAAGAAGATCCAACAAGCCTACTTTATTAGAGATGATGATGATGATGTTGACAATGTATTTCTTATCATGAATTGGTATTTTAAAAGGGCTATTTACCTTATGTTTGATAACACACATAGGCACAATACATCAAGGTATAAAGAACTAGGATGGCGTTGCACCTAGTGTGATGGACTTTAACTCGACTAATTAGTTAGGAGTACTCATGTTCACACCCGACATACAAAACCTCATTCAAAATGCAATTCAGATATTCTAAACATCTCAAACCAAAAAATAGAAAAGAAAGTCTTCCTATGTGGTCAACAAGACACCTAAAACACCCTCCCTACAAACCAAACAAAGAACGAATGACGAAGTTATTTTACAAGGATATCCAACAAGAACAATAGATAAAAAGATAATGATCGTTGCCTCATTCCTTTCTCTCTAAATCCCTTTATTTGGACATCATCGAGAGTTCATCAAAATGAGCGCAATAAGATAAGTAAAAAATACAAAGATCAAGTAAACAAACAAGCTAATGTTCCTCATACCGCTAGCCAAGACTAAACTATGGTGATGCTTGATGTTGATGTCCATTATAGGAAGGATGCATCCTACGACATCATGTTGTTAGATGATGGTGAGATTGATTGGATGATAGGCTCTTGATACTTGGAACTGACTAACTTGCTTACCTACTGACCTAGTCTTAAGACACTTAGGTTTGAGCTTCCACTTTTGACTTGCTAGACTTGCTTCTAACTGTTTTGCCAAAGGTTGAGGGCGACAATGATTTATTATGAGTGGATGATTATTGCAAGTGAAAGAAAAATGGGACAGATGAATTTTTTCAAATATTTGGATTTTTTGATGTTTTGAAATGTTTTGAGGTTGTTTCGGGAAAATCAAGATGTTTTACAAATGTTTTGCTTTTCAAATTTTCCAATTTTTTTGGTTTTTTATGAGATTTTATGAATGTTTTTGGATTTTATGTCTTGGGGGTTGATCAAAGATTATCCTTGCCTACATTTAAGCTCAAAGATGACATAGTTTGAATACCATTTTTTTGACTTTTTTTGAGTTTTTTCACCTGTTTTGGAATTTTTGATATGTTTTGGATGTTTTTTTGGATTTTGATAATTTTTGGATATTTTTTGGATTTTCGCATGATTCTGATGATTTAGATATGGATATGGATATGATATCAGTGCTTTTTTTGGGGATTTTTGTTGAAAACCAAGCTAGGGTTGATTGATCGGATTGATGGATTGATGATGATAAAATTGTTGAAGATACACAACAATGCAAGAATAGTGTTAAGAAACATGAGAATTGGGAAGGATATCCTGAGATGATGATGGATTGATTGGATTTGATTGATCAAGATTTTGAAGCTTGATTTGGAAGAATTTCTTTTTGATGATTTGATGTGATGCTAAATTATAAATTAGATGATATTGATATTGATTGTTTGGATTGATGCTCAATGAAAGCTAAAGCTTGATAAGGAATATCTTCTCATCAAAATATTCCATGGGCTAGTGATTTGTATATTTTTTCTCACAAATGCTTTGACCAATTTGATTTCACATTTTTCAATGTTTGGATCAGCACATAAGTTGGAGGATATAGATCAAGATTTATTCTTGAAGCAAGATGTAAATATTTTCCCCTAGTGTCTAGCAATGTTTGAAAGGCCATGGGTGGATGCTTGGGTAGGTGGGTGGATATGGTAAGCATGTAAAGGATGCCAGGGATTATCTTGTGACAAGATAAGGTGTTCAAATAGAGGATGCTCATTTAGATAATGCTTCAAGGCTTAGATAACATTGGGTAGGATAGGATCAATGAAAATGACCCATGTTAATATGTTTACCATAAGCAAGTGTAAAGTGTGCACCAAAAAAATTCAAGATCAAGATAATTTGGAAGATAGATGGAGATGGATGAAAATGGATTGGATAAATGGTTCATGGATAAATGGATTCATTATGTATAAGATGGAAGGAATGTTGGATTTATTATAGATGGGATGAGATGCTTCTGATTGAATTGGCGCACATAGATGCTTGATTCTACACATGACACTTGTTTTCTAGGTTTTCAGCATAGTACATGTCCAAAGCGCCACTGAATTGGTTTTCACTAGAGGATGATTTTTCTCTTTACTGTTTTCAATCCTTTTTCTGATTTTTTTGGATTTTTTGCTGAAAGTTTTTAAGTTCATGCCGAACCACCTAATGGTTTTGATTTAGATTCTTCTATCATAATGTGACATCAGTATCTTCCTTGAAGAAGATATTTTTCTAAGATATGTGCACTTGAATGCAAATTTTGAGATTATTGATCTACTTTGTTGATACCGGAGTTAACTTTGTCTTTATGCGCACATTGCAATAGAATGTCTTTTGAATCCTTATGATGAAGGGTTGCTGCCAATACATGGTCAATGTGAGAATTATATATCATGCATGGAGGCATGGATGGTATTGTGTATTTAGGAACATGAGATGGATTGGTTGATAGTTTGGAACCTTTGACTCTCCAAACTTGGGAAGATGAGCAATGATGGGTGGATATGAAAGTGTGCATGGAATTAGGACCAATTTCTTGATATACTTTGTGCATTACTTGAGAAGCCTACTTTTTCCTTTGTGGATATCTTTGATGGATAATTTTCCCTTTTTTATTTTTCCCCATAATTTCTTTGACTAATGAATTTTGATAGGGATAATCATTCTTTGTATTCTTTGGTATCCACATGTATTTGATTTGTCTTTCATGCTTCACTACTTATTTTTCTTTGATGACATTTTTCATGCTTTGATTCAAATCTTTCTTTTGATGTTGGTCCCAATTCGTGGATGGGGTGATGGGTGGATGAAGATTCGTGATGTGGCTAGTTGTAGTATTGGCATCAGTTTCATCATAAATATCTTTCATGCTCCCTATGTTGATGTTTTCTTGAGACGAAGTTGCCCCCTAGTACTGAATAACCAAGACCTTGATGCTTAGGATTGCCAATAATTTGCACTGGTTCTAGGATACCCTATTCATGTAGGCCTAATCCTCTACCTTGATAATTCATCTATTGAAACATTTTATTTGCAATAGGATATGATTTATCTTGGAAGTAGGGCGCTAATCCTTCTGTACTCTATCATGGATCTTCAGAGGTGGTAGATTCTTCATTGATAAGATAATTTTCCCTTAAAAAGGTGAGAGATCCAAGTTTATAAGTGATATGACCCTCCATAAGTGGGATAACTTCCTGATTGATATCTTTGGCTTGATTTTGTGAAGTATTATATTTTAATGCTTCTCCCAAAGGTTTCGATAATTCACTATCCATGTAAAAGTCTCCCTCATGATTCATTTTTTATATGCCTTCACAAGATGTTTCTGATTCACAACTTTTGTAGAAGCCTTCTTCATGGCCCATTTTTGATATGTCTCTAGATTTTTCTATATCTTTATCTTGTGTATAAATGTTAAGAGTAGGAGACTCTTGTTCCTTGGTAATGATATCAAGAGTAGGAAACTCTTGTTTTGAATGAAGATCATCTACATGTTCATCCAAATAAATCATCTCATAGGTAGACGAAGGGGTATGTGCTATATGGATATGATCATCATTTGTGACATCTTGTATAGATAGGAGAGTGTACATTAGATCATTTTAGTACCTTGGAGATATGAATTCATGATCTTGATTAATTTTAGAATTGATTTTGACATGCTTTGGATCATGTTCTTGACATGGGTCAATTTCAAAGGATGGATTTCTTATAAAGGGTTATTGGATATCTTCATTAGGCATGGGAAGTGGCCCGATATCCTCTTGATCTTTGAGTGGACTTGGATCAAATGTTGAGTTGAGTATTTCTTTAATATCTACAACCATGAGGTCGAAGGATGTCAATATGTCTTGGAAAGGACCATTTCTAGACTTTAGTGAAAGATGTTGATCATTCTTTGGGGTAAAATCTTGAGATATGTCCTCTAACTCATTAGGTGATGTAGAGACACTTTCAATATTATCATTGGTGGAAGGATCACCAATTATAGGATCAAATAATGTTAATAGTCCTTTGAATAGATCATTGTTGGATATTTTTTCAAGGGGTATTTATCATGATCAAAAAGTGACTCTTGATGTATGTTGAGTTAATCTTCGAATGAGGTAGAAACATCTTCAAGGTTCTCATTGATGGATAGCTCTTGATCATCATTTTCAACAATTGTGGAGGAGATATTGTCATTTCTATCACTAGTGGTTGAATCTTGGTCATTGTCCCCAATAGTTATTATTTTTTATTAGTAACTTCTTGGACAATATTTTTAAGTCGAATTCAATTTGATGTTGTGTGTCCCTTTATTTTGTGAAAATCACAAAGGTGCTTCTCATTATACCCTATTGGTTTAACTTGGAGCTCTTGATAATTCTCATAAACTAGGATTTTAATGATATTTTCTTGTATCAATGGTTGCATGACTGAGTCGATTGGCTCCCCAAGTGGTATTTATTTTTGTTTGTTACCTTGTGATACTTTTAATTTAAATTGACCTTGTGGTGATTGATTTTGTAGATATGGTGATTGATCTTTGAGATGTGGTGATTGATCTTCAAGATGTGGAGGTTGGGTTTGTTTTTTATGTTGTTGATCTTGATATCCAAATTCTTGACATTGGAGATATTGTTCTTGATGTGGTTGGGGACACAACCCAATGCTTTGATGACATGGTTCAACCAATGGAAGAGTGTATTGATTTTGGGGTGGAGATGTCTCTTGGTGCAATGGATCAACTATTTTGGTAAGTGTAACAATTTGATCTCACAAAATTTGATCTTGATTTTGACCTTGACACCCTTGATATAGTTGATTTGGTTTTTGTTCAAGAATATTTGGAATGCATCCTTGTGGTGTTTGTATGTGATCATGGACAAATTTTTGGACAATGTTCTGATTTGGGATGAGGTTTAGATTTGGCATTATAGGTTGAAATTGAACATTGTGGTGGTTTGGAATCATGTTGTCTTGATTTAGGTAACTTTGTTTTTGCATGGTGTTACTTTGATTTGGATCAACACATGGATTTGTTAACACATTGTTTAGACTTTGAACAAAATTTGCATGATTTTCAAACATATCTATCCCAAAATTTTCCAAGTGTGGATTTGAAATGTTCATGTTTGGTAAACTTGTACTTGGTATATTCATATTTGGAATCCATGGATTTGGCGGGATAATGTTGTTTTGTTGAAGACTCATGCATTGATTGTTTGGTTGATATATTTGTAGGTTTTAACTTTGATTTAAATCTACCATAGGGAAAGTTGGTCCAAAATTTAGATTGGGAAAACTCACATTTGTTGTATCATTGAGGTTCTTAGGAGATAATGATCCTATTTATGGATTATATAAATGTTAGTTTTGATAACAAATTGGTATTGTAAGGTCTTAATATTTTGGGTGACTTGGATTTCTCATGATGTATGAATCAAGTTTATATTCCATATTTTTCTTGTGTTTTGACCTTGTTGAAAAAGTGAACCTCTAAGGTGTTTAGGACCAATGATGAGATGAAGGATGAAAGGGTGAATGATATAGGTGTTTGAACTTTTAGGAATTTTGGATCAATGCTAGACTTTTGGACTATTGGATTTTTTTATTTTGGATTTGATTTGGATTTGATTTGGATGATGAACTTGTAAATCCCAAGATGTTGGATGTTACCTTGAGATAAACTTGTCCAAAAGGATGATAATTTAACTAAGTATGGGGGGAAGGATTCATCCATACACACTTATCCAAACAAAGGGTATTTTTATTTTGATTGAGAGATTTACCAAAAGTCTAATATGAACAATTTTTCCAAAGTTCCAAAGGTTGTTTGTGAAATCGGATTTGATAAATTTTTGGATGGATGAAGTGTTTGATTTTGATCCTAAATGAACCTAAGAAGGACTTGTTTAATAGACCAAATTATTGAAGAACATGCTTTTCCTTAAGAGCATTTCAAACCAAAAGACAAATGTTTGCATGGAAAACCATATGACCAAAAGATACCAACCACATGTGTGGGGTTCAATTGTTCTTAACTTTGCTTAATGAATTATTTTTAATACAAACACTCTCTTGATAATCTCTTCAAACTAAATGGCTAATGTCATAACTTCTTCTCATCCCACAAAGTTCATTATGTAGAAATCAAGGAAATAAAGGAAAAATTTTCCTAATGTTGACTTTAGTAAGAGCAGATTGTGATGTGAATTTAAATGCTTAGAAGCCTCTAAGGATAGAATCCCTAGGGCAAGCAAGAGCACTTGGATTTGTCAAAGTTATTTTCTCCTCCTAAAGGGTTTGAAATTTGATGATCATGGTTGAATGTTTGTTTTCAAGTGTTTAGATCAATCAAAGTGTTTTGATTCCAAAATGATGCACATTCCTAGGATAAAATGAGACAATATTTGTTGAGTTCCCACTTGGATAAATCTAGCTACGCCTACTCTTAGTAGATGATTAGATGCTTGACCACACTAGATCCTCTCCATGACACACACTTCTTGGGTCAACCAAGCATCAGTACCCATGAAACTCCCATGGCATACTTCTCATCTCTACCATGTGTCGTAAAAATGTGGGACGACTTCAGAATGATCATTCTTCCATCAACAAATAGATTTTGGGATTTGGGCCTTCTAAACAAAAGGTTTTAATATAAGCATTTTGTTTGTGGGGGAGCATCCATACATAGACCATTGTTTCCCTTTTTATCAAAACAATCCTCATGATACTTGAACTTTCCTCAAGTACCCATACTTATATACCAGTTGGAGGTCATTTGGCTTTAGCGTGTTCCCGGTTGGGTCATTCCCTAGGGTGATTACTTTTTCCCACTAGGCAGACCCTCTAAGGATAAACAAAAGTGAGCAAGTACATTCATAGTTCAATTGATCTTTGTTGAGAAACAAAGAGAGAACACACATGATATACTCCACTCACACTCGCAAGATTTTGTTCAATTTTAAGAGCCCAAATTGAAATATGGAGGCAATATATACAACTTAATGTCACCAAAAAGACTTTTGATTCTCAAGATCATCGTGAATCATGAGAGAAGTGCATACACCCTTTTAAATGAGATTACTTTGTGTAAAATATTAAAAAACATAAAGGACACATGTTCATTTTAACTTTCAAAGCAAGAATGAGTTATTTTTAAGCACCAAGATTGAAATGTGAAGTTTTCTTGTTCAATTGTTAAGCCCAAAAAAAAATGTAGTAAGTTGCCTAAGGTTATTTTTAATCCCTTTGATCGTTCTTTTTAAGCCCAAATGAAAATTATTGAGTCCTAAAACTTGAAGATAACAAAGCCTTAAGAATAAGATTATACTTGCTCCCAAAATGTTTAAAAACACTTGTTACAATCATGTGATAATGCTCTTTCTTTCATTTCCATGCTCCATGATCCTTTAAAACCTACAATACAAGTTCCAAATGTTAGATTAAATCAAGAAATAAGAAGATATGAGGGTTAGATAAATTATTAAGCATAAAAACCTTAAAATTTAGACCAAGTTTCATTGTGATTTGACATTAGGTGAAAATTTGAAAATTTTAACTCTATCAAAGTTGATAAAAACCTACACCATTGGAAATCCTATGAAATTCTACCCCATTTCAAAAACCAAAGCTCTGAAAAAGACCAAAATATGACCAAGATACGACCATTTTAAGTTTGAGTGAAAAAGCAAGAAAGCAAAGGTGACGCCCTTTGCAGTGGCATTGTTTGGGTCCAAACAACAACGTTGGAATGAAAGAGGTGTTGTTTGAGGATTCGAGTGGCACTCTGGTGAAACTAGTGGTGTTTTTTGGAAAAATAGAGACCGCAAATGCATTGTGATTTCCTCCATTATTTGACCTGGGAAGACAAAAAAAAATTAAAAATAGCGGAATTTGACCAAAAAACATGTTAATTTCTTCAAATCCACCCTCCTTCTAGCACCAAAATGTGAATGGTGATCCTAGACCTGCACAAACATGAAGAACAAGCACACAATTAGCTCAAAATGCAAGTTAGAAACAACATTCCCCATGAGATTCATTTGAAACAAGAAAACAAGAAATAATGTAAAGAACACAATGAAAGAAGCTATCAAATCCTATTCAAATGAACAAATTCTCAATCCCATGGGATAATTGGTGCCATTTCAATGTGGAAAATGGCCTTTTCCCAATTCTTTGCAAGCTTGATGATCAATGATGAAGATTTGATGCTCCTTGGTGAAATTTCTCCATAACCTAGCTATGAAAATATGAAAATGGATAGAAATTGCTCAAAACTCAAACATAATAGTGTTGCATGAAGTTGTGGATCCAAAATTCAAATGAGATCATTTTATAAATAGAATATAATGATGGATAAAAAGGCAAAAGGGATGAATGTGGGACAAAAGACCAACCAATAGGAAAAGGCCACTTGTCCACATGTGAGTGGAGGAAGAATGGGCACATTTTGGTGAATGTGCACATAAATATGGTTAGGTGGAATTTTAAATTGTTGAAAGACAAGTTGGAGGGAGAGAGGAATGAAGTAAATGCCACTTGGATCAATGCAAAGGACATGTAAGAGGCCTTTAATGCTTTGTTGGATGTACTCATCCCTTTTGGAGGGATTTTTTGAATTTGAGGAATATTCCCTCATTGATGCCATGTTGAGAGAAAATAGAAGATTCAATAAATCAAATAAAATGATTTAATTGTGCAAGTTGTAAAATAAAGAGGATTTGATGGATTAGGATTAGGATTAATCATAATTTGATTAATTTATATTGAAATTGGTTGATTTGACAATTTGACTTAGATTTTTGGATTAATTTAAATCAAAGTTCAGAGGAAAATGAATTTAGATTTAATTAAATAAAGTCTAGCTTATTTAATTAAAGAGAATGGTGTTAGTTTTAAATCAAATAAAGATAAATTTATTTAATTTAAATGAGATGAATTTGGAGATTAATTAAATAAAATGAATCATTTAATTAAAAGAAGGACTATAGGATTAACTAAACAAAATGATTTATTTAATTAATAGAAGAGGATGACTTAATTAGATAAATTTGATTTATTTAATTAAGAGATAAAATATGATGAATTCAATTAAATAAAGATTATATAATTAAATGACTAGTCGAGGAGATGATTTAGGATGAACTGGTGTTAGTAAGATCAGGATCAAGTGTATAGGATCAATCTAGATATTTTTCATGTCTACAAGAAGTACTGAAGATGTTGATGATCTATTTTTGGTGCTTGGTTTCCAAATTCTTTTACGAAAATTGAATAAAAAGAGGAAATAGTGTGTTGCAGTGGTGTTCTATGTTGCAATGCATCATTTTGGTTTTGCTCCATAGTTCTTCTGGGTTTAAGTGATGAATCATTGTACAAAGGAAGGTATGTTCAATAGTGTATGAATTGTATATTACAGAAGTGTTTCAGGGAAATTTTTGTGCTCTGCATTTCTCTACAAATTGGTTTCAAGTCTTGTAGATCTAGAAGAGTGTTGATAGTGTGTATATCATTCTTCAAATGAAGTTATCCATGTTTTGGTGCTTTGAAAGTCATTTTCTTGAGATTTAGTGTATGATAGAGTTGTTTGAGTATACTAGGTGTGTACATTCTTCAAGTAAACATTATTGCAAAGGAATTTTTTAATTTCTACGGTGTTTGTGGAATATTATAGATCATGTTAAAATTTTATGTGGTTTATGTGAGTCATCTTTGGATTTGAGGAAATGTGTACTTAAGTGTTAATGGTTTTAACACAATTTTGATCGACCTTGGGTCTTTACACTACTTGAAAATTTTCTTTAATGTTTTTGGAAGTGTGGTGTGGCATTTATAAGTGGATTTAGATCCTAGATAAGGTGTATTGCGGTCCTCCTTCATTCCTTTCCACTACCTAAATGTTTTGGTGCCAACCAATTTGAATTTGCATGGTTGAGGTACATAGAAAATCTTGGAGATTTTTTTAAGGTTGAATATGGTATAAATAAGATTTGAGTTGTTGATGGATGATAAGATAGGTGAGAGAGATATGAATGATGAGAATTGAAAGTTATAGGGTGCAAATTTGTGAAGTGCAGTGTGAGCTTTAAAGTGTTATATTACTGAATGTAGTGATTAGAAGGTGTCTACAATTCTTTAGAAAGACCGTGAAAGTTTTGATGATGATATGGTGGATTTTTTTGTTGCATTGAGATATATTTCTCATTGTAACACTCTTCTCTATCTTCTTTTCTATTCTAGAAATGAGTCTTTCTTTATTTTGGGTAGTGAGCCCTATTGTATTCGGTGTTGATATTACTTTATATTATGAGCTAATCCTCATCGTGGTTTTTCCTATCTTGGGTTTTCCACATAAATCTGGTGTTTCTTTGTGCATGGTGTTGATGTGTTTCAGTTTTTTTAATTTTCTTTCACACTAAATCTTTCTAACATATTAAGGATAATTTATTTGATGTGGATCTAAATGTTTGTGAAGGTTTTGAAGTTTTAAAGTACAATTGATTCACCCCCCTCTCAATTTTATTGTGCATTCAAAAAATCCCACTCTGATACCACTGATGAGGAGGGGGACTCTCTCTTCAAATATGAAATCAAACACTTCAATAAGATATTGCAAGAATGCGACAAAATACTTTCATATTTCAATATGAGAATGAAATCAAGAACACGCAATATTTCTTATAAAAAAATGAAAACATATTCTTAAATCTCATGGGATATGATCTCTCAACATACAAAATCTACAACATATGTGTCTTCAAAAATTTGGCTTCATTATAGCGATATCTGGTTATGTAGTCACAACTTATCTAAAAGCCCCTTTCTCCAAATGAACAAGAATCAATATATAGAAGAGTGTGAGAGGAAAACCATTGTTGGTTTCCAAAACAACCTACCAAAATCTCCAATAAATTACATTCCCAACTTGAGAATAAAAAAATAAAAAATAAAACACTTAATTGTTTACATGTCCTTCACATGGGTGGCTATCTTTTGGCCAATCATGTTTGGTCAAAAATGACACCTTCATTGATTCTCAATGCCTCCAAATATGGACATGCACCAACATGCAAAGATGGTGGCCCCAACATGTAAATGCATACAAAGTATGCAAATGATCATGTAAGAACATGCATACAAAGTGGTCCCCAAATACAATTGGGAACCCCAAATGGAATATTCCAATTTAAATGCCTTTGAAACTTTTACCGAAGCATATTTCCTCTAAAAATTACATTTGCAAATCACCACAAGGGAAAATTAAAATTTTGCAAATTAAGATATTTATTTTCCACACACCTTAGCCTCTTATTGAAAACAAAAATAATAAAATAGCAATATTTTTGGTGATGCAAGATTTCCTTACACCCTGGATGCTCTTGCATCAAAAAGATAAACATGATGCAAGGGATGAAGTTAAGAATGACAGCCCAAGGAAGGGAGAATGGAAAAGAATAAGGATCCAATTTATTAGATAATAAAAAAGAGGACATATTTCCCAAAAGATAATCAATGTGTACCCCCTTCAAGTGTGAAGGATACTTCAAAAGGAAAATATCACGTTTTTAAAGTGCAACACAATTTATCTCAACCATGGGGAGGTGGAGATGAGGATAAACCAATAAAGGAGGAGATAAAAGGTAAAATCATTATTACTTATGGATTATTAACACATTATATATCTAATTCTAGTGATATTACAATTCCAAATTGCATACTCTAACCTAGCTACAAACTTATAGATATGGCACAAATTATGATCCAAGTTAGAATATCAATGCCAATAGGGGAAATTCTTAGAATCTCTAAGCATAGGGATAGAGTTTTCTTATTTTACTATTACAAAGAATTTGATTAGCCTATTAGTACTCTAATAATGCCACTAATCCTAAATATAAGGAAGAAACAATTAAAGTATATTTAAGAAACTTTTTATCTAATAATTAGTCTAATGTTGATCCATTTTACACAACATTGTTGATCAATGAATGGTTGGTTCATAAGTTTATGATGAATAATAGTGCCTCAAGTAATGTCATGCCCCTATTAACCAGAAATGATGTTGGAAATCACGCCTCAACTTACTAGTTTGAGTTTTATCTTTGCAACATTGAGTAAATCTTCCTTATCGGGCTAACTCTCCTTTTGTTGGCAAGAGTTGTTCACTTCGGCAAGAGTCTTCTTAGTGTCTCCTCAATACTCCGATGAGAGTGTATCATATTGAAATTGTGTTTTCATTGAGACTTTGAGCCTTGTCTCCTCAACATGTCGATGGGAGGCTATGGAACTCTTGTCGGTGTGACTTTATGATTTCATCAGGACTTCGAAGTAAGTCTCTTCAATGAGCTAACAATCCAATGTCTTATGGAGGTGACATGGCAGTAGGGACCACATGGAGTGGTATGATCCTTATTGAAGTGACATCCTTGTTTTGGTGGGAGATGGCATATTGTCTCATCGAAATGGAAATATGCATAGATTTTTGTAACCCACCAGCCCACAGGTGCCTTCGTGGGACTTGATTATGCTAAGTGGGAGATCAAGGATTGGATGATTCTAAAGAAGGATGTGTGACTAGTTGATTAGGTGAACTGCACTGCTTATCGAAGTGACTCAGTGAATTCGAAGAGAGAATGAATAGAGTCTCTTCAATGGTTTGATTTGGAAAACAGTTAGACTATTTACTATATTTTTTTTGGGGAATTTGAATCGATAAGTTCCTTGGTGTATTGGGAATGTAGAAAAAATGTTTCATCAATATTGTACATTTTATAACATGGAATTAGTGATGTGTTTAAATTGAACAGAAAAGAAAGGTTGATCAAGGAAATGTTATGTTGCTAAGATTGATACTGTGAATTAATGCCAGGAAGCACAGTTATGTGACTTTGTATGTAAACATCATTTATTGTAATACAAAGATATTTTTCTTGGTGTGTGGGTTTTTCTCCCATAAGGGTTTTCACATGTAAATCTGATATTTTTTCTATGATTGTGTCAAATTTGTCTACTTTATTATTTTGTTAATGTGCATCTTAATGAAGTGTAACTTGAAATTGAATGACATGTCACTTCTAATAATTGGCATTAGGAAGGTGTTTCTACACTCAACTCTCCTTACAAGTGGTATTATAGAGTGGGAAGTTGTGTTATCCTTGTGGATAGGATGGTTTTTTTTGTGTTAATTATGTAGTGGGAGTCTTGCACAGGAATCTAGTAGTCTAAATTGCAGATTGGGATGTCAAGCACATCAAGAAAAGTAGAAATTGAAAAGTTTAATGGTGGCAATTTTGAGTTATGGAAACTCAAAATGGAAGAATTTCTTCTAGATAAAGATCTTTAGATTTTTGTTTTTGGAACTAAACCATCAAGTATGAAGCAATAAGATTGGGACCTCGCAAATAGAAAAGCTAGATGGTTGATAAGACTTTGTCTAGAAGACTTTGTTCTCTTGAATGTTCATGAGGAGAAGATTGCATCTTCATTATGGAAGAAAATTGGTGACATTTATCAGGATAAGTCTTTGCTGAATAATTTATTCATGAGGAAGAATTTATAATCCTTGAAGATCGAGGAAGGTGCATCTGTAGCAGACCATTTGAATTCATTCAATATGATTGTTGCTTAGTTGGCGTCTATAGGTGTAAATATTGATGATGAGGATCATTGTATGCTTTTGTTGTGTTCCTTTCCTAACATGTGGGACCATTTAGTGATGGCTAGTGGAAGTACAACAACCAATTTCAAGATGGAATATGTGGTTGCTTCGTTATTGTCAAAATAAATGCGAAGGAAAATTTTTGGGATGGCCAAGGAAGCTCTTGTTGTTCGAGGCAGCTCAAAGGATAAAAGCAAGAAGAAAGACAAGAAGTATAAATCCAAGTTTGAAGGGAGATCAAAGTCTCCAAGAAAGAATTCCAAGGTGAAATATTGGAATTATGGGGAGAATAGACATATCCGAAAGGATTGCAAATAGGAGAAAAAGGAGAATAAGAAGAACAACTCTTTGGATAATGATTATTCTCAGAGTGACATGGATGCCTTCATTTCTACCTTGGAAACCCAGGCATCAGATGATGTCAGGCTGATTGACTCAGGTGCATATTTTCACATGAAATCTCATATAGATTGGTTCACAAAGTATGAAAATTATGTTGGTGGAAATATTTACTTGGCGAGTAACTCATCTCTTGAAATTATTGGTCATGGAAGAATTAAAATTCAATTTTTTGATGGAAGAATCAAAGGAATTGATGGCGTAATGCACATATCAGGTTAGGCTCATAATTTACTTTATGTTAGTAAGTTGAATGATGTCGGCGTGCAAGTTTCATTCTTGAGTATTGGTTTCAAAATGACTAGAGTCTCAATATTAATAGCCAAGGGTGCACGTATTGATACTCTGTACAAGTTAGATGCATGTGTTGTTCAATGTAACAGTGACTTTGCAAAGTCAGAAAAAGTTTCTTGTGTAGGGAAGGAGAATGTTGTTCCTCTAGGTGTAAAATCCTTGGAGGTGAAACTCCCAACAAATAAAACCATGCTATGGGATCATAGACTCAGTCACATACGAGAAAAATATTTAAAATCCTTGAAAAATATAAACCTAGTTGAAGGAATCAATGATTGTAATCTTGAGTTTGATTTCTACAAACATTGCATTTATGAAAAGAAACATCATGTTTATTTTTATTCTAGTCCTCATAAATATTCTAGCATATTGGATTATGTTCACTCTGATGTATTTGGTCCAGTGAATGTTCCTTCATTATTGAAATCTAAATATTATGTTTCCTTTGTAGATGATTCTTAAAGAAGGGCATTTATGTATTTTCTAAAAATTAAACTAGAAGTGTTCAGTTGATTTAAGGAGTTTAAAAACTTGGTGGAAAATCAGACTGGAAGAAAAATTAAATGCTTGAGGATGGATAATGGCAGTGAATTTTGTTCTATGAATTTTGAAAGGTATTGCAAAGACCATGGGATTAAAAGGCATAAAACTAAACCTTACACTCCACGGCAGAATGGAGTTGCTGAAAGGTTAAACAAAATTTCGGTGGAAAGGGTGAGAAGTATGTTGAACAGTGCTGGTCTGGAGAAAAATTTATGGGTTGAGCCAGTGGCTATAGCATGTTACTTGGTATATTGATCTCCCTCTTTGGCGCTCATGGATAAAATTCCTATGGAAGCGTGGTCTGGTAAGAATCCCTCCCTGAGACATATTTGAGTCCTTGGCTATGAGGCATATGCATATGTGCCTAGTGAGAAAATGCCTAAATTGGAGAACAAGGTTGTTAAATGTATCTTCATTGGATATGGAATTAGTTTGAAAGGATACAAGCTTTGGAATCTTATTATTGAGAAGGTAGTATATAGCAGAAGTGTAATATATTGTGAGCTGAAACCTTCTATAGTGGATATGCAGTTAGAGATGAAAGAGAAGGAAAAATATGTAGTTAAATTCCTCTAACTCTAGAAAAAGAGGAACTAGAAACACCAAGTGTACTTGAATCTGAGGAGAAATCAAGTAGTTCTAAGAATTCTGAACAAGAAGAAGAACTATTACCTAAACCTCAGCCTATGAGAAGGTCTACATGGAAGAAGCAACAACCTGAAAGGTATGGATATTCCATGTTGGATTCAAGTTGTGCCTATGCTTTGATTACTAGCACTGATGAGCCTAAGAATGTGAAAGAGATAATTAAAGTGTCTAATTCAGATTCTTGGTTGGACGCCATGAATGAATAAATGACATGTCCCTTACCCAACCTTGTTTGAGGACTCACTTGTTTGCCCTAGAATTCATTTGTTGATTAGGATTAGGGTTTCTTCCTTCCAAATGAGTATTCTCACAATTCCATAACTCTAGATTGGGATCTTGTATTCATCCATATTGACACATATCCATTAGCATTAATATCTAGATATAAAAAATAAGATATAATCATAATGAAATTATGCCGACATAATCATACTTGCAAATTGAAAACATAAGAAGAGTCACTCAACCCATCAGGAGAGGATAGTCCCTAAGGGTCCAGCGGTCTACCACTTCTTATTGCCCAACCCATATCTTGGGCCAATGGGGAAATTTCCATATGTGGAATCCCCCATCCCTCCAGGACCCAACCCTTGCCTTGGGCCAATGGGGCAGTATGCCCAACCCAAGTTTAAGGGCCAACGAGGTGGAATCCTAGATGGGGTTTACAGACAATCCACTTAGGTGATAACTGGCCTCTCTTGGTAGGTGAACAATTAGTTTGAATACAGTTGGTAAAGTATAAAAATTCAGATATTGTTAGATCATTCACATGGAACATGTATTGTGTTAATTCAAATAGATTGTGAATGGAGCATAGTTACTTTTATTCATGAAAGAAGAATAGAAGAAAAGAAATGCATTGCTAAAATAAAATATTCAGTTCTCAGATGAATTACATATTCCTTCAGGAGAGTAGAAATATATTCTAAGGAGGTCAATGTTTAGTCACTATTCCCGAGCTTGACCTTGACCAGATTGATTCAAGGATTAGCAGTTGGCTTACACAGTCAGAGATTCCATTTTAGTTTCACCCAATAACACTAAGCATGTTCCCAATTGCGAGTTTAGCCTCGAAATATTTGTTTCAAGATAGAAGTTAGGAATTTTGGCTTAATTATCAGGCACGTGAAGTCTAGTGTTTCACATTTTTATTCTATTAAAAAAAAGAGAATGGAATACTACATATTAATGCTATAGGTTCCTCATAAATGGAGTCATTCAGCATGGTAGACAATCAAATCAGGCCTTATTCTAAATTATTTACATATTAGATAGGATGATTAAAGATAAACAACTATTTTGTACTAAACCAATCATTATGTGCAGACAATAATGCTTACAAAGTTAGAATGACTAGTCCTCTATCATTACATGATTTATAAGTTCTAAAACTAGGAGTTCTAGACATTAATTACTAAGTGAATTGCTTCACCTGAATTGTTGAACTTCTCTAGATATGTTGTATTGTAAGGTTTTGTACTTATCTTGCCCTAGGATTTTCTCGTTGATTAGGTTTAGGGTTTCTTCTTCCCAAAGGAATGTTCCCCTAGTTTCAATAATCCTAAATTTGAGTCTTGTATTCAACATATTAACAACATATTTGTTAGCATTAATATCTAGTATCCCAAATAAGACATAATCAGAAATGCAAATTAACAAAACATAAGAAAAGTCACTTAACCCATCAGGAGAGAAGAATCCCTAAGGGGCCAACGGTCTACCACCTCTTATTTCCCAACCCTTATCTTAGGCCAACGGGGCAATAGTTATATGTGGAATCCCCCATCCCTCTAGGACCCAACCCTTGCCTTGAGCCAACGGGGCAGTATGCCCAACTCAAGTTTTAGGGCCAATAGGGTGGAAGCCTAGATGGGGTTTACAAACAAACCACTTAGGTCATGACTCAGCTCTCTTGGCGGGATCATATATACTTTCAGAGGTTTATTTATAGTTATTGTTCCCAAGTATGTCGATGACCAGGTCAATCAGTCATAAGCCTAGGTTACATAGTCTAATGGTTTCCATTAGTCTCACCCAACCGCACTAGGCATGCACCCAATTGTAGTTTTAGCCTGGGAGTGTTTGTTCCAAGATAGAGGCCAAGAGTTTTGTCTTATTTATCATGCACATAAAGTCTTGTATTCACATTGTTAATTTATTCAAGGAATGGAATACTACATATCAAAGCTACGTGTTTCTCACAAATGGAGTCATTCAGCATGGCAGACAATCAAAGCAGGCCTTATTCTAAGTTATTTACATATTAGATAGGATGATTAACGATAGACAACTATTTTATACTAAACCAATCATGATGTGCAAACAGTAATTCTTACAAATTTAGAATGATCAGTCTTCTATCATTACATGATTTATAATTTCTAAAACAAGGAGTTCTAGACATTAATTACTAAGTGAATTGCTTCACCTGAGTTGTTGAACTTCTCTAGATATGTTGTGTATGTTATCTAAGAATGATTGATTGATTGTTATTTCTATGTTCCCTGCTAGATTCCACTCTATTCCCTAATTCCATAAGTCGATGCTCCTCCCTTTCATCTTTATTCCCTTAACACCTTTATACCTTTGATGCCTAATCTAAAAGATCATGTCTCTTTAGAAGGACGTGTCTTTTAGTCAAGCGACCAACCTAATTAGTTTTTTGGCTTCCCAATGCCCCTTTTGGATATTTGTTGTCTTTAACTATTATTTATATAATTGTTGCTAAAACAAGATCACTCCCCATTCAAAGCTTTAGTTAAAGTTTTGTCGAAGGAGGTGAGATCGACATCTTCAATATTCATATCTATAAATTGTGATAAAATTTTATTAGTTGTCTCTTCAGATTAATTATTGGAGGGTTTATTTAGGAGTCAGAGTGATCAGGTGAGTAATCTCCAACTAGAGACAGATGATTTCTACAAGGTTGGAGTGGTCTGACAGTTATTTGTGGGGCATCATCAGCTATTCTTTTAATAACCCATGCATAAGCTCCCAATTCCTTGATATAATACGTGGGTATGAGCTTGTGTACATTCTTGGGGTATCGGTTTATACTTTCCAGCAGAAATTTATCTCAAGTATATTGGTGCATCATTGGATATCATTTGTAGTTAGTATGTAAATAGGAATAAGACTTCCACATTACACCTTAGCCACTGATATACAAATGGTGGCGGAAAGCAATACCTATATTTATTGGAGCAATGAACCATATTGAGTTGTCCACCCGATATCATAGTTGCCCTGATAATACTTATTGGGATGTTGAATCAAATTATCTTTTCAAGGTAAATTCTATGATACTTAGATAATTTTGAAATGTCCCTTGTAATATTTAAAAAAATTATATTCTAGTATTCAATTTATGTTGTGTTTTATCTTAATGTTTTCTCATATTGATATATTTTATTTTATATATATTTTCAATTTCTCCCAACAATTATATATCCCCTGAATCTTAATAAATGTCTAACTCTAGAGGCCCTAAGGTGACTCGATTAATTTGTACGATTTCATATTTAGGCATTATAATATTTTATGTTGGTATTTTATTTATATGTTCCTTATACTATATTTTATAAATTGATTTTATTGTTATATATATATATATATATATATATATAATATTTACTTTATTATCTAATTTGCCCATATTTGTATTTTTTTAATTTTAATTTTATTTTTAATCTCATAATGATTATAATATTATTAATATTTATTATAATTATAATATTGTTTTCAACAATTATAATTATTATGATATCGAAATATTTTAAATATGTTTTTTCTTATCTCACAGTCTGTTTGGGGACATGACAGTTCTCCCCTCCCAAAATTTTCTTGCCCTCAATAAAAATCCCTCTAGATGTCATGGATATCTTTAATGCATGAGCCTAAGAAGAGGATTAAGTTTTTGTTCACTTGATTAGAGTGGTGTTTTTCGTAGTGCTTCCCTTTTTGGTATGTTTGCATTAACTGTAGTTTTCACAGGATGGTAGGATTATGCTTTGATACCACTGTAATATTTTGTACCTATCTTGTCCTAGGATTTGCTCATTGACTAGGTTTAGGGTTTCTTCTTCCCAAAGGAATATTCCCCTATTTCAATAATCCTAAATTTGTGTCTTGTATTCGACATATTAACAACATATCTATTAGCATTAATATCTAGTATCCCAAATAAGACATAATCAGAAATGAAAATTAACAAAACATAAGAAAGTTTACTTAACCCATCACAAGAGAAGAATCCCTAAGTGGCCAATGGTCTACCACCTCTTATTGCCCAGCCCTTATCTTAGGCCAATGGGGAAATAGCTATATGTGGAATCCCCCATCCCTCCAAGACCCAACCCTTTCCTTGAGCCAATGGGACAGTATGCCCAACTCAGTTTTTAGGGCCAACAGGGTGGAAGCCTATATATCTAGTATCCCAAATAAGACATAATCAGAAATGAAAATTAACAAAACATAAGAAAAGCTACTTAACCTATCACGAGAGAAGAATCCCTAAGGGGCCAACTGTCTACCACCTCTTATTGCCCAACCATTATCTTAGGCTAATAGGGAAATAGCTATATGTGGAATCCCCCATCCCTCCGGGACCCAACCCTTGCCTTGAGCCAATGGGACAGTATGCCCAACTCAGGTTTTAGGGCCAACGGGGTGGAAGCCTAGATGGCATTTACAAACAAACCACTTAGGTCATGACTCATCTCTCTTGGCAGGATCATATATATATATACTTTCAAAGGTTTATTTATAGTTACTATTCCTAAGTATGTTGATGACCTAGTTGATCATTCATAAGCCTAGGTTACACAGTCCAATGGTTTCCATTAGTCTCACCTAGCCACACTAGGCATGCACCCAGTTGTGGTTTTAGCCTGGGAGTGTTCGTTCCAAGATAGAGGTCAGGAGTTGTGTCTTATTTATCACACACATAAATTCTCGTATTCACATTGTTAATTTATTCAAGGAATGGAATACTACATATCCAAGCTACATGTTTCTCACAAATGGAGTCATTCACCATGGCAGACAATCAAAGTAGGCCTTATTCTAAGTTATTTACATATTAGATAGGATGATTAAAGATAAACAACTATTTTATACTAAATGAATCATGATGTGTAGACAATAATGCTTACAAAGTTAGAATGACCAGTCCTCTATCATTACATAATTTATAAGTTCTAAAACTAGGAGTTCTAGACATTAATTACTAAGTGAATCGCTTCACCTGAATTGTTGAACTTTTTAGATATGTTGTGTATGTTATCAGAGAATGATTGATTGATTGTTGTGTCTATGTGACCTGCTAGATTCCACTCTATTCCCTAATTCCATAAGTCGATGCTTCTCCCTTTCGTCTTTATTCCCTTAACACCTTTATACCTTTGATGCCTAATTTGAAAGATCGTGTATCTTAGTCAAGCGACCAACCTAATTAGTTTGTTGGCTTCCCAATGCCCCTTGTGGATATTTGTTGTCTTTAACTAGTATTTATATAATCGTTGCTAAAACAAGATCACTCCCCATTCAAAGCATTAGTTAAAGTTTTGTCAAAGGAGATGAGATTGGAATCTTCAATATTCATATCTATAAATTGTGATAAAAATTTATTAGTTGTCTCTTCAAATTAATTATTGGAGATTTATTTAGGAGTCAGAGTGATCGGGTGAGTATTCTCCAACTAGAGACAGATGGCTACAAGGTTGGAGTGGTCTGACAGTGATTCATGGGGCATCATCAATGATTCTTTTAATAACCCACGCATAAGCTCCCAATTCCCTGATATAATATGTGGGTATGAGCTTGCCTACTTTCTTGGGGTATCGGTTTATACTTTCTAGGAGAAAGCTATCTTGAGTATATTGGTGCATCATTGGATATCATTTGTAGTTAGTATGTATATAGGAATAAGACTTCCACATTACACCTTATCCACATATATGAAAATGGCAGCGGAAAGCAATACCTATAGTTATTGGAGCAATGAACCATATTGATTTGTCCACCCGATATCATAGCTGCCCTGATAATACTTATTGGGATGTTGAATCGAATTATCATTTCAAGGTAAATTCTATGATGCTTAGATAAGTTTGTAACATCCCTTGTAATATTTAAAATGTTTATATTCTAGTATTCAATTTATGTTGTGTTTTATCTTAACATTTTCTCATATTGATGTATTTTATTTTATATATATTTTCATATTCGCCCAGCAATCATATATCCCCCAAAGCTTAATAAATTTCTAACTCTAGAGGCCCTAAGGTGACTCGATTAATTTGTACAATTTCATATTCAGGCATTATAATATTTTATGTTGGTATTTTATTTATATGTTCCTTATACTATATTTTATAAATTGATTTTATTGTTATATATATATAATATTAACTTTATTATCTAATTTGCCCATATTTGTATTTTTTTAATTTTTATTTTTATTTTATTTTTAATCTCATAATGATTATAATATTATTAATATTTATTATAATTATAATATTGTTTTCAACAATTATAATTATTATGATATCGAAATATTTTAAATATATTTTTTCTTATCTCGCAGTCTGTTCGGGGATATGACAAATCTTTTGTGAGTTGAAACCTTCTACAGTGGATATGCAATCAGAGATTAAAGAGAAGGAAAAATATGTAGTTGAAATTCCTCGAACTCTAGAAAAAGAGGAACTACAAACACCAAGTGTACTTGAATTTGAGGAGAAATCAAGTAGTTCTAAGAATTTTGAACAAGAAGAAGAATTATTACCTCAACCTCGGCCTCTGAGGAGGTCTATATGGGAGAAGAAACAACCTGAAAGGTATGGATATTCCATGTTGGATTCATGTTGTGCATATGCTTTGATTACTAGCACTGATGAGCCTAAGAATGTGAAAGAGATAATTAAAATGTCTAATTAAGATTCTTGGTTGGACGCCATGAATGAAGAAATGGCATTATTTAAAAAGAATGAAACTTGGGATTTGGTACCTTTGCCTGAAGGTCAAAAACCTATTGGTTCTAAATGGGTATTTAAAAATAAAATTGGTCTAGATGGAAGTGTGGACAAGTATAAAGCTAGGTTGGTTGTGAAAGGTTATTCCTAGATAGAGTGAATTGATTATAGAGAAATATTCTCTCCTATAGCTAATTTGACATCTATTAGATTTTTATTATCTCTTGTTGTTGCATATGAATTAGAGATTGAGTAGATGGATGTGAAGACAGTTTTTCTTCATGGATATTTGGAAGAAGAGATTTATATGTCCCAGTTAGAGCACTTTGTTGAAAGAGGTAAGGAAAATTTGGTTTGCAAGTTAAAGAAATTTTTGTATGGTTTAAAAAATCGCCTAGAATGTGGTACCATAAGTTTGACATGTTTGTGTTATCATTGGGATTTGTAAGATCAAAATCAGATCATTGTGTGTATTTTAAATATAAAAATGATCATTTTCTTATTATTGCCCTATACGTGGATGATATTTTAATCTTTGGGAATAGTAAGGGTATGATTTCTGATTTAAAATCTCAGTTGTTAGAATAGTTTCAAATGAAATATTTAGGTGCAGCTAGGTATATTATGGGGATTAAAATCAGAAGGGATGGAGATGGTAGAAAACTTTGGCTCAGTCAAATTAAGTATATCAATGTCATCCTTGAAATATTTAATATGGCAGATTGCAAGTAGTTAGTTGTTCTAGTGTTGCAGGGAATGAAACTCTCCATTGAAGATTGTCCAAAATATCCTACTAAGATGGAGGACATGACTAGGGTTCCTTATGCGAGTGCAATTGGAAGTTTGATGTATGTGATGGTTTGTACAAGGCCAAACATTACCCAAGTAAAGGGAGTACTTGCTCAGTTTATGGGCAATCCAAGAAGACTGCATTGGGATGCTGTGAAAAGAGTTTTTAAATATTTGAAGGGTACCTTCGAGTATGCTTTATGTTATCTTGGTAACTTAGTTGGGTCATAGAGATCTATTAACATTCGTGGATATGTGGATTCTGATTGGGTAGGGGACATTGACAGTAGAAGATCCACTAGTGGATACATCTTCATGTTACATGGTGGTGCAATTAGTTTGATGAGAAAGTGGCAGGTTGTAGTCACTTTATCTATTACTGAGGCAAAGTATATGGAAGCAACTCACGCCTGTAAGGAATCCATTTGGATTAGACGTTTGTGCTTTGATATTAGGTTTAATGCATGGAAAAAGACTATTTTTTATTATAGCTAGAGTTTTATTTGTTTGGCGAAACATCTTTCTTTCCATGCAAGGATGAAGCATATCGATGTTTAGTATCATTTCATTCATGATATGGTGGAGGATGGAAAGGTTAATTTGGAAAAATTGGATATTCTAGAAAATGTTGCGGATGCATTGACTAAACTTGTGAGCATAGACAAGTATAGGCGGTGTGCTAGGTTGATGGCCCTTGGGACCTATGACGTTCAATAATGTTGAGCTTTGGAAGAAGCTAGTAAGTCTTTGTCAAGTGGGAGCATGTTAGAAATCATGCCTCAATTTACTTGTTTTTGTTTTATCTTCACAGCATTGAATAAATCTTCTTTATCGAGCTAACTCTCCTTTTGTTGGCAAGAGTTTTTCACTTTGGCGGGAGTCTTCTTACTATCTCCTCGATACTCCAATGGGAGTGAATCAAAGTGACATTATTTTTTCATCGATACATTGAGTCTTGTCTCCTCGACGTGTTGATGGGAGGCTGTCGAACTCTTATCAATGTGACTTTATGATTTTGTCGAGACTTCAAAGTAAGTCTCTTCGATGAGCCAATAAGTTGATGGATTATGGAGGTGACATGGCAGTAGGGACCACATGGAGTAGTATGATCCTCATCAAGGTCACATATTTATTTTGGTGGGAGATGACATATTGTCTCATCAAAATAGTGATATGCGTAAAGTTGTGTAATATGCTAGCTCGCGGGTACCTTAGTGGGACCCGATTATGCTAAGCGAGAGAGTTGGGATTAGATGATGTTGATGGAGGATGTGTGATTGGGTTATTAGGTGAATTGAATTCTTATCAAAGTGACTTGGTTAATTCGAAGAGAGAATGAATAGAGTCTTCAATGGTTTGATATGGAAAATAGTTAGACCGTTTACTACAGTTATTTTGGGGAATTTGAATCGATTAGGTCCTTGATGGCTTGGGAATGCAGAACAAATGTTTTATCAACATTCTACATTCTGTAACATGGAATTAGTGAGGTTTTTGAATTGAATGAAAAATCAAGGTTGATCAGGGAAATATTATGATGCTAAGATTGATACTATGAATTAATGTTAGGAAGCACAATTCTCTAACATTGTATGTAAATATCATTTACTGTAATACAAAGATATTTTTCTTGGTGTGTGGTTTTTTCTCTTGTAATGGTTTGCCCACGTAAATCTGGTATTCGTTTTGTGATTGTGTCAAGTTTTTCTACTTTTTTATTCTATTAATTATGCATCTTAATGAACTATAACTTGAAATTGAATGAAATATTTGTATATCTCTTCTAAGAATTGGAATTAGGAAGTCGTTTCTGCACTCATATTTCCTTACAAATGATTTAGGATTGAAGGTATCCAAATCTTATGAATTTTTTGAATTTCCTTGTTGTTTTCAACAATGTGGAGGTTCAATTGGCTACATACCTAAACAATTCATTCTTGATGGACATAATCCTTGTTTATTTTCCAACCAAGTGGGGTATTCTACTATTATAAAAAGTGGGATACTTCAAAGGGTGGTAGTATAAAATGAACATATCTTATGTACTATTCCATTAAATCGTAAGGTTTTCAAGCTACTTAGAGAAAATAAAGTACAAAATATTGATGAAGATAGATATAGAATAGCCAATATAGAAAATAAAGTTCAGTATATTAATGTTAAACTTGATCACTTCATTGGATATTGTGAAGAATAAAATTATGATACCACTAATTCTCCTTTTCGCTCTAGCCCTATTGTAGATACAAATGACTTGTGGGGCATGTTATTTTAAGGTGTGTCTTCTTGAGGTGCTTCAAGGGTTGGAGTTATTATTGTTTCACCTAATGGTGAATCTTTCAAATATTTATTTAAATTATCATTCAACTGTAAAAATAACATTGTAAAGTATGAAACCCTAGTGTTAGGAATGAATTTTTCTCGTAAACAAGGAATAAAATGTATAAGGATTCTCAAAGATTCATAACTAGTTACTCTACATGTGAGGAATATATGTTCAACAAAAGATGAGAAAATCAAAATTTATAGAAAAAAAATTTGGGACATCATTGAGTTATTTGATGTAGCTATTTTGAATTGGATTGATAGATAAAAAAAATTATTATTCTTTATCCATTGATTCATCTAAGCTTGACTTGAAATAAATTCCTTCCTAGTATCAATTTAGCATTGAGGTCCTCATTAGACCTAGCATACCTAATAACATTCACAATTGGTAGGTATTTAATGATAATTAGTAGATTTATAAGTCTCTAAATTACATGGATGAATTTGGAAATAATTAATTGATTAGGAATTCATGGTGAACTTCAAGGTAGTAGAGAGATGTTATTTGGAATGAAGTAGTGCAACTAAAGACAAACAAATTCAAAAGGTTGGTGGAATTGTAAAGAATGTTTTATAGTGTTGATCACTATAAGCATATTGTTCATGGTGTTTTCTACACAACAACAACTCAGACAAAATATGATATCCTATCTCTCTTGAAAGGTAAATCTCTATGGAAAAGAGATAACCCCAAGGTCTCTAATGTCGGGTCTCGACAATGCAATAAAACAACTCAGTGATAAATGTGAAAATGATAGTAATCACAAAGGGACCTTACTACAAGCAAGCAGTGGACTTTGAATCTATCAGATCTAGCAAAAAATTGATACTTCAAATCCTCAGTTGAACTCAGATAATAAAGAAAATAATAAAATATAAAGGTTTCAGAGATAATTCTAAGACTAATTCTAACCCTAAGATTGACAATGCCAAAAGATAAGATGCTCAAAATGGACCAATCTCTCATAAACTACTTTTTGTTTGACCCAGATAAATTTGCAATCTCATAGGAATAGTGCAATCTTCTAAGGTATTTAAATATTTTCAAACCATAAACATTCATTCAAAACAATCCTATGGCAATTGAAATGAACAAACATTAATAATTGAACTAAGCACAATTTTAAGTCCAAGCTAACTTTGCAAAGCAGCTACTTACCAGCTAGCTTCAAAAAGTATGGACTAGAGATTGCAACAAACATTCCAAGCATGAAACCCTAAGCATCACCAAACCATCTAACAATAAAATTAAGCAATTTTAAAGATAGAACAACAAGAACCATGCCAGATAAAACAAAACACAAGAGAGATACCAAATCACAATATCCTTTCTTATATTAAGTCATCCAAAATGGCAACAATTCTAGACTTTTGTTACAATACTTGCTTGAAGATAAACCCTAATTCGCTCAAATATGAAATCTCTATTCTACGTCTATATTTCTATGTATTCTACTCTATATCATCCTATCATCCTTTTTGAATGAGGCAACATGCTCAATTTATAGATAAACCCCAAGATAGGTCGGCCCAAATAAGGTTTTACAATAATAAAAATGCCACACAATAAGTCGGCCTCAAAAGATATTCGAATACAACATGAAATGTGCAATTTGCACCAATTTCATCCAAGTCCACCTAGGGTCTCAAAAAGTCGGCCCAATGCATGTGGATAATGGGAAGCACAAAATTTGATGTAGCCCTATATAACTACTTCTCATCCTTGTCTTTAGCACACTCCACTTCACCATGCACTGCCAGCAACACTCTATCCAATTCAGCAATAGGTGGCACAGGAAAAACCCTAACTCTTCTTTCAAGAGACTTGATGTCATCTCTTGCCTGCCTTACTGTGCCATCCCAATCAGCCCTATTTGTTAAATACCTGTCAATAACTGCAATGTAGGTTGCAACATCATCTAGCTGATGTTCAATGACTGGACCTTCACTGACTGGAGAATAGACATCTCTCCACCATTTCCTGAGTTGTTCCAAATTGAGATTCTTTGGAGTGAACTCCTTCCTCCTTGTCATGATTTCAAAGAATGAGATGCACTTATCATGAATTCCAATCAAAGTGTCCTCAATCTACTTCCCTTGTTTATGAATCTTCTTCAAGGCCCTTTGCCTCATCTTTAAGATCTCAAACCATTCCCAAGGCTCAAAAACCCTTGGGAAAGGAAGAATCCCACTCTTCACCAGTTTATCCTCAGTGTATTCCATTATCGTTCTTGTTTTCTGCAATAGGAGATCAATATCCTCCTTGTCTTGGGCTAACACGGTCTTCAACCAATCCACTAACCTCATGGCATCCCCTGTAGTCGACAAGATATCCTTGATCGCACCATCTCCTTTGGCCTCTGTGGCATGTGTAGTGCCTTTCATTTTCTCAAGCTCAGAGATTGCTTCTTGAGGCAAGAAACCTGCAGTAGAGGAGGAAGAGCCAATGGACTACAAGGGTTTCATCAACTCCTATAGGTACTCCTTCAAATTTGCATTCTCCCTTTCCAACTCATGCCTGGTTTGTACCTCCTTCTTCAATCTACCTACAATTACAACATTGGAGCCTTCATACTCCTCAATATCTTGCTCCATAGAATCATGCCCTAAATCAATGGTCTGCACATGATAGTCCTTTGCAGTCACCCCATCTTTATCTTTGTCTAGAGTAGGGGTAGCAATATGAGCCACTTTGTTGCCTGATCCATCCCTCTCAATCCTAGATACAGCCCTAGCTTTCTTCTTGGTCTTTCCTTTCCCAATGTTAGCCATTAGGTCATCCCAATTGGGAGGAGAGTCTTCAACTATTACCAATTTACTCTTTAGTTCTCTATCCATCCATCTTGGAACAATGGATTTGGTTGGCACTTTATCCTGTTTATCTTGCTCCTATTGGACAATAGGTGCATCTTTCTCAATACTTGGCACATTAGGGATCTCCCTAGTTGGATCCTCTTTCTCTAGAGATTGTTCCTCTACAATAATCTGTGTCGGTGAAGGAATCTTAGCTGGTATCTCCTCCTGTTGAGGGGATTTACCCAATTTCTCTTCTATACGTGAATCTGCATAGGCTACCAAGGGAGACTGGATTACCTTATCAATCTATGCCTTTGTATTGTAGAGGTCTCCCTACTGGAATCTCCTTCACCCAAGTCCTTAGGATCTTCATCCTTCCTTGGATCCTCTAGCACACTACTAGTATTTTGAGAAGGGGGAACGTTATCTTGTTCAATGATAGGAGTAGTCACAGGAACATCTTCCTTTGTTTTAGCATCCTTTGGGGAAGGAGTCCTTGACCTCCTCATGTATACTTGTGTTCTTTCCCCTAAAATTTCTATCTCTACCACAGGTGTCTCAACCTCCTTTTTTGATTTGGAATTTCCCTTTTCTTTTTGTGACATTCTCATGAGTCTTCTTCTTTTGAGCAAAGGAGTAGCAACATCCACTTCTTCCTTATCATCTTTATCTTTCTCAGCCTCTTTCCTTGAAACATGCCTTCTCTTTTTGGCAATAGGCTTTCTTTGTTTACCCACATCTTCTACCTCTTCAATTTGAATATCCCTAACTTTAATCTTGAAGGAAGATTCCACCTAGGTCTTACCCTTAGGATCTTGCTTATGTGATTCCTTGAAAGCAGAATGAGACTCCAAGTCTCCCATCAAATCATAGGTTCAATAGACACCTTCACTTTCTAACTCTAACATCTTGCGCTTCAGCCACATTTTAGTATACTTAATCACAAGAGTCATAATTTTCTCCAATTCTATCTTTTCTTCTTCCAACCATTCAATCTCTCCAACCGGCTTGTCCTTCATAGCCTCGAAGATATGACCCTGAATCAGATTTTCATCTTCTTCCACTTAGTCAAGAATGTCTTTTATGTTATATAGTCTTACTAAGTCAACTGGCAGCCTGGAGAATTTCTTCTTCCTTACATCAAATTCATCGCCAAGATTAGCCCAATAGTCTTCAATGTTGTCTTTGTGGTTGTACTCCCTATTGGCCTTCTTTTGTGCCTCACCAGTAATATCAAACCTTTCCCTCTTAGAATAGAAAGAGAGACCAAAAGTACCCATATCCTCTTGAGAAACATGAGCTGAATGGATGGAAGGGCAGACCTCATTTGTGCCTATCTTCAAGGGGAAATCATTCCCAAACCTTGTTTTATGTTTATCTCCCTTCACAATTACATCAAAGTCACAAATCTACCTAGTGACCTCCAATAGTATGACATGGTTTGTTGGGTACCTTGGGAGTTTGTAAGGAGCCCTTTGACAGTCATCAATCCTAATGTAGGAGAAAGTAGGGAATTGAATGAACCATGCCCCATATCTCCTTATCAATTCCTTGGCTTTGTCTAAAATCCTCACATGCTTTGCACCCTGCAACCTAGTAAATGCATCATTTTCCCTTCTATAGCTACCTCCTCCCAGGTGTAGTTGTGGATACACCTCATAGATTGCATCCTGCCCAAATACACTTCTAGTGCTCAACCCCTTCTATGGGTGGAATCTTGCCACTGCATACACTAGGTAGGAATTCATGGTGTAAGTCTTGTTTTGTAAGACATTACACATCTTCTCATGGATTACTGCACTTATAGTGCCTACCCAGTGGTATTCTATACCTTTCTCCATTCGAGCAATGACATTGAACATCTAGCTTTCAAAAACTCTTGCACTCTTCAGCCTTACCAACCTGCTAAGGAGAGTGATGGCATTATAGTATTCCTTCTTGAATTTGAGTCTGAATAGTTGTTTAGGAAACTTGGAGAAGTGGGAGTTAGGCTTCTCCAACCAATAGTTGATCACCTATTGGGACTTAACCAAATTTTCCTCATAGTCTTTGTTGCATCCATATCAAAGGCCACCACATGTGACCTATCAGGTATATCAAAAGTAATAGTAATGGACATAGGGTCAAATTTTTCCACAACCCTTCCTTGGGGAATAATTATTCTTTACATTCCCTTATCATAGTTTATAGAACATTCCAGCACCAACTCATAGCATTGTACTGTGGAGGGGAAACCAACTACATGTGCTAACCTAGATTCCAAAGTTCTTCTAGCCAGCAAAGGGAGGTTTTGTGTTGCCATTTCAGCCTTGAACTCTTCATAGTCCCACATACCCACATTGGTATCAGTAATTCCTGACTAGACCGAAGTCAATCTGCTCTCAAGAATCTTACTCTTTATGTCCATCTTTACCTTTTTTGCCTCGGAGATAGCAGAACTTTCAGCACTTGGATCTATCACCTTTCCCTTGCCATGCCCAGCAACATCTTGTCCTGATCCTTCCTGCAAACAAGTAAAGACAACCAAAATGAGATCCAAGACAAACAACAAGTGTCAAAAATCCATATTAAATCAACTATTTCAGAATTCGGGATTTAGCCCCCTTCGCGGAATCCAAACTGGAGAGGAATTTCAGAGAAATCCAAACCAGGCGGAATCTAATGAAATAGACATACAAACCCCACATAATCATTTCAACCAATCAGTATAACCAAGGAATAACTTGAAACTACTTAGCATAAGTTCATTTCATCTTCTAAATTCATCATCAATAAGCAACTTCTTATATAGTCATCAAATTCCTTCATTCCCACAAAACTTCAGAAAAATTTGCCTTAGATGGAAATCCCCGAAAACAACAACAATTTCAATAACCTGAGAAAATGAGTGAGGCGCAAAACATCTGGGAAAATCCCGACAGCGCGTATTTCAGCAGAATCGAGACAAATTAACCATGATAGCTCAAATTTGGCAGAACGACCAGGCAATGGACACTGGGAAAATCTGGAGGAAGCAAAATTTCATGAGGCAAGCAAAAGTTCGAAAAAAGGGAAAATTGTGAAGAACAGAGAAAAAATAGGAAATCCCGCAGAAATGGAATTCCGCGAAGCAACAAAAACCCAAACATATCCACGTTTCTCTCATCCTCAACCAAATAGATTGAATGGACATGGACTAAGAGCCTGAAACTTGAAAACAACCTGAACTAAACCTCCAATGGATCAACCACGAACTCAAAACTCACCTCTTAGTAATTTGAGAGAGATTGGCTATGCCCTAGGTCAAGAACCCTAAAACCTCCGCCATGAATGCACGGAATAGCTCAGGCAAAAATTTCTTACAAACAAGGATAGGAAATTCATGGCAAACGCAAGTAAGCCCCAAGACAACAATGAAAGAACAGCCCAAAGCAGACACTAAAGATAAGCACCCAAAAATACTGGCAAGACATGGAACCCCAAAATGCCCAGGAAACATGCACATTCAAGAAAGAATGTAGCAAGGAACAACATGAAAGTGCATATAGTAAATCAATCCAAACCAAATTATGAATACAACATCCACATACCATGAGATTAGAAGGAACTGAAACCAAGGATGTCAGCAAACAACCTTTATGCACGAGCAAAATACGAACAATTCTCAATAAATTTGAATGCAACACTCGAAATCACTTCCAAATGCACAATCCAGCGACACACCTCAAGCTCCAGCACTCCAACTCAAATGGAAAGTAAATAATCAAACTCAAATGGAAAATTACCTCCCAAAACCCAATATAACACTGCCCCAAAATTCGTGCAATTTCCATTAATGTGATCGACAAGATGACCGAGACCAAAATCCAGGAATCCGACAAAGCAACGAACTTCAGAAAAATCCGGACATGATGGATTTCCCCAGACTTGAGCAAAAAGGAAGTCGTTACCGAGCACCAAAGGAAAATTGGGAAGAAAGACAAGTGTTAGCGATAGATTAAATTGGCAAATTAAAGACAATTGGTGCTAGAAATAATTTTATTTCTTCCAAATTTCCTCGATATACAATATATATTTTCTACTGAGTGCAAAATGCCAGCTTGCACAGACAGTAAACAAACATATTAAACTGTACATTGGGAATTTGATTTTCAATTTAACCTATTGCTAACACTAGTATATATATCAACAATCATATGTTCCATTTTTCTATTCTGCTAGAACTGTGAAGCAATGAACGTTCATTCTATTGGATAAATTCATTTGTTCCAATCAAGAATTAGAAGAAAGCTAACTCGTAAACAAAAAGCACATATGTATGTAACATGAGATAAAAATTGCATTTCATTTTCCTCGTCTGAATCGACCAAATAAATGCTCGCACTATTTGCAGTGTTGGAAAATACAATGTCTCCATATAAGGTGTTAAGAAACAAGCAACCCAAATAGTGTTGTAAAACCCTCTGCAATAGAGAGGAGACAATGTGTTTTCCAACTATGACGTCTCGTCATGTTATGTATGTATCCATGTATTTTTTTTATGCATTTTTCGATGTACATAGGTGAATTTTGCTTAGGAGTTAGCCGGATCTTTAAGAAACAAGCAACCCAAATAGTGTTGTAAAACCCTCTACAACAAAGAGGAGATAGTGTGTTTTCCAACTATTCAAATAATGAGAGCAATTCATTTGTTCCGATGAAGAGAAAGATAACTCATAAAAAAAAATCACCTATTCATGTAACATGAGATCAAAATAGCATTTCATTTTCCTCATCTGATTTGACCAAATAAATGCTCACATTATCTACACATTTGCAAAACACATTGTGTCAATATAAGGTGTTAAGAAACAAGAAACCCATCTAGTGTTGTAAAACCCTTTGCAATTGAGAGGAGATAGTGTGTTTTCCAACTCCACAAATAATGCAAGCAATTTATTTGTTCCAATTAGATAAAGAAAGCAAAATGGCATTTCGACTGTAGCAAAGAGTTGTTAAAAAACACATGAAAAACATACATGACAACATACATAATATGATGATAAGTCATAGTACAGGGCCCACCAAACCGATGATCAACACAAAAATGGTAGACGAAACGAAACGTTTGGGTGATGGTCAGGTGGGAGTTAATGGCATTGTTAGGTGGGTTTTCCCACCTGTTGCCAGGCAAAAAAGTGGATGTGTTAGCTTTGTGGATAAGTTTCTTTTGTCTAGTGCAACAAAAGTGGAAGAGAATGACATGGGCCTTTTCTATTTCAAGAAAGAAATGTGAAAATACTATTTGTTTCTTGCTATTGGGTCTTTTCTGTTTCAAGAAAGAAAGGTGAAAATACTATTTTCTAGCAACAAATAGTCATTCCTTTCTTCAGTGTTCATGGTAGAATAGAAAAATGGCACATACACGGAGTGGATATACATACCTTAGGGAGATCCAAACACCTGTAACTCTTCCCATTTCTATCCACCAAAACTTCACTGTCCAAAAATGGAGAAAATGGGAGCTTGTCTAGGATTTTTGATATTTTCAAATAATGGTTTCGAATGCAACGTTTTAGGCTTCTTGTCCATGCTGATAAATTATTTTGAAAACCCACCGACACTGACACGTTTTCTCAAAAAAAATTGCAGGTATTGGGCCTTTTTTGTTTCGAGAAAGAAAGGTGAAAATACTATTTGTTTCCAAGGGAAAGTTGAATGTTTCAGTGCACGTGGACAAGTTGGAGGAGAAATCAGACCAAATTGAGGTGACAAGTACTATCCAATAGTGTTGTAGAGGGTTTACAACACTATTTGGGTTGCTTCTTTCTTAACACCAATGGTTTTCCAAAATGAATTGTTGCAAAACAGAATGAAGTGAAGGAAGGCTTCAAAACACATTGTGTTTTCCAACATGCACTACCCAAAGTACACACCTAGATATACTGGTTTAAAAACCAGAAAGGGCTTGGGTATGTTGTGATGTGGAGGTTGAAAAATGCAATGTGTTATGAAGCATGAAATTTTTTATATACTTGAAACTTAAACACAACAATGGAAGGTGTGATCTGGAAGACTTTCATACTATTTTGTAACATTCCATCTTACAAAACTATGTGTGTTAAGAACCAAGAAACCCAGCATGAGATGACCCTTTACATCTAAATAGGGAGATTCAAATAAATGAAACCCAACATTGTGTTTCCCATTTAGAATTCTTTTGTGCACTTTTTTTTTCAATGTTGCGAAATTTAAACACAACAATGGAATGTGTGATTTTGAAAACATTCATACTATTTTGTAACATTCCATGTTGCAAAACCATGGGTGTTAAGAAGAAAGAAACCCACCATAAGACACTCTTTACATTTAAAAAAGGAGATTCAAATAATTAAAACCCAACACTGTGTTTCCCATTCAAAATTATTTTGTGCATTGTTTTTTCCCAAATTTCAAATTACCCCTCACCTCAATTTTGTTAGTATTCCACTCCAACTCCTCCACGTGCACTCAGACCTTCAGCTTTCCATTTACATTTAAACAAGGAGATTGAAATAACTGAAACCCACCACTGCGTTTCCCATTTAGAATTATTTTGTGCAGTTTTTTTCAATCAACTGAAATTTAAACACAACAATGGAATGTGTGATTTGGAAGAAATTCATACTATTTTGTAACATTCCATGTTGCAAAACCATGGGTGTTAAGAAGAAAGCAACCTAGCATGAGACGACCCTTTACATTTAAACAGGGAGATTGAAATAGCTAAAACCCTACACTATGTTTCCCATTTAGAATTATTTTGTGCACTTTTTTTTCAGTGGTTCAAAATTTAAACACAACAATTGAATTTTTGATTTGGAAGACATTCATACTATCCTATAACATTGAATGTTGCAAAACCATGAGTGTTAAGAATCAAGCAACCCACCATGAGACAACCCTTTACATTTCAACAAGGACATTCAAATATCTGAAACCCAACATTGGGTTTTCCAAATTGCAATTATTTTGTGCAAATTTTTTTTCTATCATGCAAAATTTAAATGAAAATTTTGCCCAAATTAAAAGTCCTTAGAAATTTTGAAAGGGCTTTTGAATACATTGAGATTTTCTACATTACAAAATATCTTTAAGAAATTGTTTTTGTTTAGTAAGAATGCATGTTGGAAAACCCTAGGTGTTAAGAAACAAGCAATGCATATACTATTCTAAAACCCTCTGCAAGTGAAAAGAGATAGTTTTTTTTCCAACACTACAAATAATGCAAGCATTTTATTTGTTCCAATCAGATAGAGAAACCAAAATGATATTTGGACTATATCAAAGAGTTGTTCCACAATTTGAAAGTGGACTGCATTACATTCTTGGAGTAATGAAATACAACTCTTCATAACGAACTAATTGAAATGGGACAGTGTGTTTTTCAACACTGCAAACCATCTATAACAACATTGTGCCTTGCAAGTATCATAATACCTACTATTTTCCAATTTGATTACATTCTTGGCACCTTGTTTTGCTATTTGCAAATAATGGTTTTCAATGACATATTTTGGGATTTTTGTCCATCCACACTGAACAATTATTTTGAAAACCCATCGGCGATGAAATGGTATCCCAACAATGGGGCATGAAATGACAGATGGGATGAGACATTCGACTCCCAAGTCTTTCCTTCCGTCTGACCACCTTTTCCATCACGGGTTCCTTCCATCCAGCCATCTTTTCCGTCACGACTCTTTTGTCCATTCGGTATGGGGGGAGAAATAACATATATAATATGTTATATACATTGGTGAATTTTGTCCAGGATTTTTCTTTCTTCGTAGGCTCAAATGAAATGCAATGTTATACATATTATGTTATATGTCATATGTTATATACATTGGTGAATTATTTCTAGGATTTTTCTTTCTCTGTAGGCTCAAATGAAATGCAAAGAGTATCATTACATTTCTACTATCAAAATCCCAAAAGGTTATCCACACAATCACTCATATTTCTACAATGGGTTGTCGCTTATTTCATTCAGAAATGGAAATATTTGAAAACCAAGATACAGGGAGGAAACATTTAACAAAAATTTAAAAACCCTCGACACAAAAAACATATCAGACCTGCATTTCAACTAACTCCTAGCAAAAAATTACCTATGCACATTGAAAAACACATGAAAAACATACATAAGAACATACATGGATACATAAATAACATGACGAGACATCGTAGTGCGGGGACCATCATACACCTAAAATAGTGGGTTTTACAATAGCCCGAGTTTTAGGAGACAGTGTGTTTTTCAAAACAACATTGTATAAAATGGTAGAAAAAACGGGATGTGATGTGGGATTTTTGCTATTTCCAAATTATGATTTTGAATGCCACGTTTTGTGCTTTTTTATCCATTTCAAAAAACAATGCGAACAATGGTGACATTTTGGGTTTTACATGATTTTTGAAATATAGCATTTCATTGTAGAATCCGCATATTTTGCTTTCTATAAATATTATTCAATAATTTCACTCATATTTCTACAATGGGTTGTCACTTATTTCATTAGGGAATGGAAAAATTCAAAAACTAGCATAAGGGGAGGAAACAAAACAAAAATTTCAAAACCCTCCACACAAAAAATCATTATCAGACCTACATTTCAACTAACTCCTAGACAAAATTCACCTATGCACATTGAAAAATGCATGAAAAACATACATAAGAACATACGTGGATACATACATAACATGACGAGACATCGTAGTGCGGGGACCGCCAGATGCCTGAAACAGTGGGTTTTACAATAGTCTGAGTTTTAGGAGACAATGTGTTTTCGAAAACAACAATGTATAAAATGGTAGAAACAATGGGATGTGATGTTGGATTTTTTCTATTTCCAAATTATTATTTCGAATGCCATGTTTTGCACTTTTTATCCATTCCAAAAAATAATGCGAACAATGGTGACATTTTGGGTTTTACATGATTTTTGAAACATAGCATTTCATTGCAGAACCCACAGATTCTTCTTTCTATAAACATTATTCAGTAATTTCACTCATATTTCTACAATGGGTTGTCATTTATTTCATTAGGAAATGGAAAAATTCAAAAACCAGCATACAGGGAGGAAACAAAACAAAAATTTCAAAACCCTCCACACAAAAAATCATTATCAAACCTGTATTTCAACTAACTCCTAGAAAAAATTCACCTATGCACATTGAAAAATGCATGAAAAATATACATAATAAAATACGTGGATACATACATAACATGACGAGACATCGTATTGTGGGGACCCCAGATGCTTGAAACAATGGGTTTTACAATAGTCTGAGTTTTAGGAGACAGTTTGTTTTCCAAAACAACAGTGTATAAAATGGCGGAAAAAATGGGATGTCGTGGTATTTTTGCTATTTCCAAATTATGATTTTGAATGCCACGTTTTTCACTTTTTTATCCATTCCAAAAAACAATGCGAACAATGGCGAATTTTCGAGTTTTACATGACTTTCAAAATATAGCATTTCATTGCAGAACCCACAGATTATGCTTTCTATAAACATTATTCAGTAATTTCACTCATATTTCTACAATGGTTTTTCGATTATTTCATTAGGAAATGGCAAAATTTGAAAACCAGCATACGAGGAGGAAACAAAACAAAAATTTCAAAACCCTTCACACAAAAAAATATTATCAAACCTGCATTTCAACTAACTCCTAGACAAAATTCACCTACGCACATTGAAAAATGCATGAAAATCATACATAAGAACATACGTTGATACATACATAACATGATGAGACATTGTATTGCAGGGACCGCCAAATGCCTGAAACAATGGGTTTTACAATAGCTTGAGTTTTAGGAGACAGTGTGTTTTCCAGAACAACAGTGTATAAAATGGCAGCAAAAATGGGATGTGATGTGGGATTTTTTCTATTTCCAAATTATGATTTTGAATGCCACGTTTTGCGTTTTTCTATCCATTTCGAAAACAATGTGAACAATGGTGACATTCCGGGTTTTACATGATTTTTGAAATATAGCATTTCATTGCAGAACCCACAAATTATATTTTCTACAAACATTATTCAGTAATTTCACTCATATTTCTACAATGGGTTGTCACTTATTTCATTCGGAAATGGAAATATTCGAAAACCAACACATGGGGAGGAAACAAAACAAAAATTTCAAAACCCTCCACACAAAAGTTCATTATCATACCTGCATTTCAACCAACTTCTAGACAAAATTCACCTATGCACATTGAAAAATGCATGAAAAACATACATAAGAACATACGTGGATACATACATAACATGACGAGACATCGTAGTGTGGGGACAGCTAGACGCCTGAACCAGTGGGTTTTACAATAGTTCGAGTTTTAGGAGACAGTGTGTTTTCCAAAACAATAGTGTATAAAATGGCGGCAAAAATGGGATGTGATGTGGTATTTTTTCTATTTCCAAATTATGATTTTGAATGCCACGTTTTACGCTTTTTCATCCATTCCAAAAAACAATGCGAATAATGGCGACATTCTGGGTTTTACATGATTTTTGAAATATAGCATTTCATTGGAGAACCCGCAGATTATGCTTTTTATAAACATTATTCAGTAATTTTACTCATATTTCTACAATGGGTTATCACTTATTTCATTCGGAAATGGAAAATTTTGAAAACCAACATACGGGGAGGAAATGAAAAAAAAATTTCAAAACCCTCAACACAAAAAACCATTATCAGACTTGCATTTCAACTAAATAGTTTCCCAATGAAAACCCTACAAAGTTCAAAATACGAATGTGAACAGTGGCGACATGTTGGGCTTTATGTGATTTCCACAATAGTTTGTGGTCTCTGTAAACCTTATTCAATTATTTCACTCATATTTCCATGATGGGTTGCCATCTATTTCATTCGGCAACCCCAAAATTTCAAAATCAACAAACAAGAGGAGACGAAAAACTAAAACCCTCAACTAAAAATCACAAAACGGAAACCTCGCAACAAATGGTCATTTGTTTCTTCAGTGTTCATAGAAGAATAGAAAAATGGCACATACACAGAACGGATATACATACCTGAAGGAGCTTCATATGCCTGCAACTCTTGCCCTCGCTATCCACCAAAATGTCGTTGTCCAAAAATGGAGAAAATGGGACCTCATCGAGGCTTTTTGATATTTGCTAATAATGGTTTCGAATGTCATGTTTTTGGCTTTTTGTCCATCCATGCCGAACAATTATTTTGAAAACCCATCGGTGCTGACACGATTTATCGGTGACGGGACAACAAATGGCATAGGGGATGAGACGTCCGACCGTCAAGTCTTTCCTTCTATCCAACAACCTTTTCCATCGTGGGTCCCACCTCTTCCATTGTGGCTCTTTTCTCCATTCGGTTTGGGGGGCATATCCTATATTATATACATAGGTGAATTTTGTCCAAGAGTTAGCTTTCTCCTTTGTTGTGAGGGATAATTTTTTTGTATTTATTATGAATGGCCTTTTAGTTAATGCATATTTATTACCTTTGTATTGGGTTGTGTATTTTGGAAATAATCAAATGGATCCTTAGTATTGCATACATATGACTATTGACTAGGTATTTGGTTCACAACATTTTATTAGTTAGTCCTTAAGGTTTCTATGGTATTGAGAGAATTATTGTATAGTTAAATTGGATGAAAGCATAATATTTGACATCAAGTTGAGCTCTAGTTGTATCTTAGGGAGCCTTGTGTTGTGGACTCAGAGGCCATATATATGAAATGTCTCTCTCGAATATTATTTGCTAAGTTTTTGTATGTTGTTATTTGTTAATAAAGTGTTTCCTAATGATTTATGATATATGATTTGAAGTACTCATAATGTTAGGAATTGTAGGAATATTAATTACCAATTAAATTTAGATATCAAAAATAAAATAGAGGAATTAACAATTAAAAATAATAGAGATGAGACAACATAAGCATTTTAATGTGGTTCACCCAATCTCGAGCTACGTCCACAAACTAGAGTCCTTTTATTATCAGTTTCTATCAAATAAAATGTACATTAACTTGTAACAATAGTTGCAACTTGCAAAAATATTTAAACCACGATATCCACTACTCTGTTCACCCGCACATTGTGTTATGTATGCCTAAATCTTCAACTTACGTTTTACACAATCACAAATCCATGACTTGCACAACCTGTTGTGCAATTCTCATGCCCAACAGTGACCATAGAAAACATCAAGTTCCTTTTGGTATGCCACATGTGTTGATTGATTGTCCAAATTCGTTGGTTGTTGGTTTCCAACGTGCAAACAAAACTGCTCAAAACCAGGTTCTATAACTGTTTTTAACAGAATTATAAATATAATCTAGCAAAAAATTCCTTTATTAAAATATAGCCAATTTTTGATTCATGGGGATTGCCACTAGACCCCCATTGTGGGCTCCACCCCTAGGCCTCCATTAGGGGATAATACCCCTAGACCTCGCAAGATGCGCTCTACTCCCTTGCATTCCCCATTGAATGATAGGGGGAAAATGTATTGACAAAAATGGGGAAAATTTAACCTCTGAGTCTGATTTGGGCTCCACATATCAACACATAATATTGAAACATTATGTCAAATATTATAATAGGAACTCTCTTAGTATTGGTAGAGTAATCAAGAGTTTGGATTAAATTTTTGTCAACCCTGGGTTGATTGTGTATTCATTATTTCTTTTATTATATTTATAGCTTTGAATGATCTATAAGAATTTAAGAAATTAATTCCAACCTTGGGAAATGGAGTTCAAGATTTGTGTAAATCTTGAAAGGAAAGTTAAAATGCTAGCATGTTCTCGAGTTTCATTTGAGTTATATCTTGTCACTTATTATGGTCAATAATTTTTTATGTGTTGTCTCATGTTTGGAACTGGGGGCATGGTTGGTTATGAAAATTATGTTCATGGATAATTTTAAATGGCAAATAAATAGTCTAGTTACCCATAGGAGATGATCATTTTTTTACCATTTTATTTTATTTAATATTGACACTCTTCTTTGAAAATGTTGTAATGTTCATATATACCATTTGTGAATAATTATAAGGTTTGGAAATAAATTGTAAACTATTTTTAAAGCCTTGAGTTATATTTGGTATAAAATATTGTTGAGATATTGACAAGACTAAGTTTTTCGACAATGTCAATGTTGATTATTGATGAAAAAATATTCTTTAGAATTTAAAAGTCATCATTATGAGTCAATTCAATTTATAGGAAAGTATCATACACATTAAACTAAACAAGGCTATTAGAGAACTAGTTTAAATCAATCCTTTATTTATTTACTTGGTTATTGTTCCAATTTCTTATCTAATTAATGGAATTAATATTAATTAAGTTAAATGATATCAAACAATGATACTCAAGTCATACAATCACCAATACACCAAGCATGGTGACATAAGTAGAAAAATTATAAGAACATTGGTAAATAACACCTTGACAAGCTCAAAGCATAAGTCCTAATAAAAAATAAAGCTTCCAAGAAACTTTGTAGCTTTTGATGAACTTTAGAACTATTAGGATTAAGGTGTCATTAACTTTGAAAATCCTATGTATATTTTATGTGTCTCTAACACTCTTGGAAGGTGTACTTGGACACCTAGGGTATAATTAGAGAAATAATTTATAATTTAGATTCTCCTAGAGTCTCAATATTAGATTTCATATGTATTCATGAGGGATGTGGAGCACTACAATGGTGGTTAGACTCATTTGAGGAATATTCCCAATTTTAGGTGCTAGAGGAATGAATGAAGAGTCTTTTTATAACAAATGGAATCCACACAAATTAGTGGACTACAAAATGAAGTGCTACACTTGAGAATGCAAGTCATCAAGGAGTTATGAGTAAAAAAATCCTTTATGGTTATATTTTCTATTTGAGGATTAGTTGATTGCACCCATGTGAAGTAATTGATTATATTTACTATTCTCAAAAGATTATCTCCATTGTGGGTTTGGAATTATCATGATACTATGGTTTTGGTATCCATTTTTTTGGGTGAAACCATTTATGTTTTTGGCCTTTCTTTTCCTATATATTGGAGGTATGAGATAGTAGTTTGATAAGATGTTGATAGGTACATAAGTGCTATCAAAATAATATTAGAGTGCAAAGATAAAGTGTTGATATTGTATCCATGCTATTTGAAGATTAATATATACCTATCCTCTTTCTTTGGTGGAGATTTTCTCCTAAAATGGTTTCTCTACATAAATCTTGTGTTTTTTTATTAAAAGGAAGCACATAGGTTTTGAAGGTGCCTTGAAAACCTTTACAACCAAAAAAGTATCAGTTAAAAATCAACAAAAAATTATGAAAAAACAAGATTCTCATAAAATTGAATGGAGCACAAAAAACACCAAACCATAGAACGTAGGCCTACAATTTTTTTAGTATCGCTTTAGATCCTAATTCCTATTTATAAAAGTATCATATAGCTCCACAAAGTCCTACAACTCTCTTTTTTCTTCTTCATAGCTCATTTTTTTGTTGCTCCTCATTCTAGCATTAAGATTTTATTTCATATCTTTACCTTTAAAAATGAGAACCTCCAAATATTCATAAGACTTTTTTAGCTTCTATTTTATAATCTTCATCATGTCACACTATTTTGAATGACATAATTACTAACTTTTGTGACTCTATTTAACTTGTCCTTATAGTATTTATTTCCTTATCTAACAAATCCAACCTATTTTTAGGTCCCAAAACTACTCCTCTACAATCCTAAAACATTTCTTACCTTCAAGGCTAGGGGCTTATCATCAATAAGGTAAAAGTTGGATTCATCAATAGACTGTAGATGGTTAAAGGCTAACAAAGAGAGTGGGTGGTATATCCTACACTTTGAGCTCAACTTAATCTAGGAGGGTATTCATAGAGGTATCCTTAATTTAATATATTTTTATACCAATTCAAATGTATCATCATTGTAATAGTCAGCAACTACACCTAAATGTACACTTGACCCCTACATCTGTCACTAGGTCAAGATTAAGTAGTTGCATAAGACTTCTTATATAGTTATTTAACACCTTGCACATGCATAATCCCCTTAGATGATATTATTTTATACATAGTGGTAAGGTATAGACATACTAACATGAATCTTTGAAGAATCGATTGAGTTTGCTTAATATTGTTTCCTACTTTATAATATTGAAGCATGAATGTGTATAAATCCTACTTTGCTCCTACAAATATTGATAAATTATTTTGTCAATTTTAATGTATATGGAGGGTCAATGTTTTCAAGATAAATGCCTTATTTGGGTTACAAATTCATATTTGACCATAAAAATATAAAAAATAAGAAATATGAGTCGAGGTATGATATTTAGTAGCTAGATCTACCTGATAATCCTTCCCCAAACTTGCAAATATTCACGTACAAAAATAATATACTATCATAAATAATAAATTATAATGCATTCAAGTGCTCTAGCTTTGATCAAATTTGGTGAGAGAAAACTGCATAGAAAGGAGGGCCTATTACACCTCTTTACCCAAAATATTGTAAAATTCCCACAAATGAACAAGGAGACATATGATTACAAATGAAACTTCTAGAATGTACTACCTTAATGGAAAATAAGATAACAAATCTAAAGTTTTGTAAGACTATTTTCTATTCTATTCTATAAAAATAAGAAAGACCGACCCTTTGAATGAAGAAAAAAAATCCATTTATATGTTCACAACTTGGGTATGTGATCCTTGGAGAATAAACATGGTTGTATTGATTTATAGGGGTCATTATTTCTCATGACATCATCACATTAATATTGGTATGCAAAATTAATTGATGCAGGAGCATCTAGGTGCACAAATAACTTGCATAACAAAAAAAGAATTGCATTTTCCTTTATTTAATTTTTTTGTGATTTTTTGTTATGGTCTTACAAGCATGATTTTGAAGAACTTTTCACATATCTCCAACATGATAAAAAATAAATTCTAATATCTGTTGGATAAGTGGCACCAAAGTTTTGATTTTTATGTGTTTAGTGCCTCATAAATTGAATATTTCTTTACCAAATTGGAGGAGGAAAAAATCCAATGCATAAGCATGTGAGTGGGCAATTTAATGTTGTATTATGTCCAATTTTAAATTTCCAATGCCCCTATTTTGGGCCAAGCTCTATCCTTGGTGCCTGGTGGTTGTATGGAGTGAAATAGTGGCAAAAAGAGTTATTGCCAGGAGTTAGAAATTCTAGAATGCCAAGTTGCAATTGTTGATTGTCCTGGAGAATTTTCAACACTTAGAAGGAGAAGGAAAATAGGGGGAAAAAATAGAAATGAAAAAAAAAAAGATTCAATGTCTAGAAGAGAGGAGAAAACAAAGAAGAGTTGTGTTTGATAATGGAGAGGATTTCAAAGACATGAAGTAAAGAATAATTTTATGGTGCCCAACTAGAGAAATCCAAAGAAATAAGTACTTGTAGATGGGTGTGAGGAGCTAGTTTAGGAGTGTGTTGTGATATAATTTTCAATTGTTTCTTTTAGTTTTGAATGTTTTGTAGTTAAATTTGCATTGAAGAAGCTAGTTTCAAAATAATCTTTCTTGTAGCTACTTGCAAATTGGAGACTATTTCATTGTTGCAAAATATAATGAAAAAAAATTGCATGCAAGAATGTCCAATTCTTTATTTTTAAATTTTCCTTATGCAATGAAAATTCCTTACATAAGTTCTTTTAATGGTTGGAGGTTGCTACATAGCTACAACAATTGACACCCATTAAGGGTTCTAAATTGTTGATCTACATCAATAACCTCTTTGGGATGTTTAAATATTTCTAGAAGATGAAGAAATATATAAATTTATGATTGTGATCATTTTAAGAATTTAAAAAAATCATTTATTAAAATGTACAAGGGAAAAAAGAGCCCACAAAATCTACTAAAAATATAGTTAGAGATGGCATGATAATGATTAGGTCTAAAATCGAATTGCAATATTAAACATGACATGAGTTAATTAATTATTTATTCCCTTTGAATCCATTCTTGTGGAATAAAAATGACTTTTGGGGATGAACAAACATGATCCGTATTTACAAAGATTCATTAAATAATTTATGGAATTTATGGGTCATTTTCCTCTTTTCACCACTAAAACTACTTGTGAATCCATGCCCATATTATAAACTATTTTCAAGTAGGAAAACCTTTTTTTGGAAGTTTTAGTATAAAATTTAATAATCAATGACACTCTGGGATGTATAGGAAGGTAGGTAAGAGAAAACAATACAAAACGTAGGAGTTTTGAACTTTAGGGGTTGGGGATGCCTCATGATTCATGCCACTATCAAGGATCGAGTTTTGGGAGTACCAAGTGAATCATTCATTAATGTATGAAGATAGAGGGAAGTACAAAATCATAATTATGATGAGATAAGATAGTGGAAAGTGCTAGGGATCGGATTTTAGGGATGACTAATAACTTATGCAATATTACAGGTATGTTCGCATCTCCAAATTTGACAGGACGTATGAAGGGATTTTTTTGGGTACCAAAATTTAGGGATGCTTAGGGAATAGTACTTGAGTGAGGGGGTGGGTGAAATTCCAAATTTGAAAATATGTATGAAGGAAATGCTAGAGTTTTGGGTTCAAGGATGACAAAGAATAAGTACCTATTTAGAAGTAAGGATGCAACTTCAACTCTAGTGAAGTAACTTAGTGAAAAATATTGAGTCAAAATTCAAGAGTGAAATGATCATTATAAGGTACTCAATTAATGGCAAGGTTGAAAATATAACAAGGATAATTTAAAAAGTGTGGAATGAGTGAAGGCATGCCACAATGGAGAACTCTAAAACTTTGAAAACAAAAAATTGAAGACATCTATTTTCCTTATCCATTTTTACTTGTGAAGAAAATGAGGAGGATAAAACAAGGAATCATATGGATTTTTCAATGTCAAACCTAGACATCAAGGTAAAGTTTTAGAGTTTATAAATTAGGGACTAGAGATATCAAGGAATAACTACTTGGGGAAACAGATGGCCAAAAATATGACACTAAAAGGAACTTGAGGAAAATGGTTTGGAATTGGAAGGAAGACATATTAGGTAGCTAGGGAATAAAGGTCTAAGACTTCAATGGACAAATTATTTTAACATAGGATCAAGGTTTTAGGGGTTGAATGAAAAAGGTAATTTGATAAGTCCCAAAATTTTAAAAGTATGAAAATATATCCCAGGCTTAGTTAAATAACCCAAATATCTCACACTTAGAATAATTGGAAAAGGGAAACATGTAAAAGAGTTGACAAATGAAAACCCATACAAATATTTCTCAAATCGATTGTAAGCTATGGGAAAAATGTCGGTGTAAATAGATGTTTTACCAATCTAGGTCCTATTTGCATGTTAATTCCACTTAGGTCCTAGTAATTAATTCTTTTTCTAGAAGTATTAGTTTTCTAGATAAGATCTTATCTTATCTATTTGGCTTTTATTTAATGCTTGAATGTCCTAGGTTATTTAATATTGTTGAGGTAGTTGTCTCATTGCACAGGATTAAGACACATGCCAATATCTTTTCTAATCCTATCTCACAATTTTCCTTTATAAGAAAGGCATCATATTCACATCATATATTCAATATAGTAATCTTACATCCATAATTATAACATGATATTCTTGCCATTTCTCTCTTGTGGAAGTTATTTTTGTCTTGTAGGTGATCCTAGGGTGTTGGGATTTCACCATTAACTCCTCCATGGTATCAAAGCTTCAGTGCTCTAGACTTCTTCCTAGATATGAGGGACCCAATTTGTCTTGAATATGTTTTTGAGTGTAATTGGGGGTTTCAAGGACCTCACTGTTGAATCTAAGGTGTTAGAGAAAGTCAAGTTTTCCTTTCATTTTGTCAAATTTTGTTATATTTGTTCAGATCTACAAGGGTTTCAAGTTTCGTAAAGGTTACTAGATCCAAGAGGTAGCTAAATTTTTGGAGCACTTTGGGACAAAAATGACCTTACCATCACATCCAAAAGGCCCCAAAACCACAAGATCGACTATCAAAATGTGAAATTCCAAGCACCTAATCTCGGGCTTTAGAGAAAAAAAATTGCCCAATTCAATCGTAAGACTGGCCATATAATTATACGCTCATATGACTCTATCACAAGAAAAATTCTCAATTGAGGAAGAAATTTTTTGTAGGTTTAAGAAAAAAATCAATTTTTCCTAAATATTATTTTGACTTTCTTTAAAATAATAAAATATATAAAATAAAATTGCAAGTGTTGCTTGTGTAATACTTTCCCAAATGATAGAGTACCAAACATGTACTTATTCCTACAAGGGAACCATATGGAATGATCTGCATTACTCCAACTGCACGACCCCACATTCCTCCATCACCACTCGTCAAAGCAACGACTTCCAAAGACAATCAGACAAAGGAGTTTTCTAATTATTGCCATAGGTTTTTTGTTGATTCCCCATGCTAGAATATTCCATTGAATATACTGGAAACAAGAATATTCTGGCAGAACAGAACATTCGGTGTAATGGGCTATAGATCATCAATTTTAACCTTGTTGAATGTTGATGTCAACACTACATAAACAACCATTTGAAATTTTTGGCTCACCTCTCCATTGGAGTTTTTAATTTTGTATTCCAACTTCGTAGGCTTATAACTTGCTCATACAAACTCCTTTTCGCGATATTTTTTTTATTTGAGGTAGAATTTCAATCTCTTTGCAGTAGTACAATTGGTTTTTGATTTGGTGCCTAGTTTTTCCATAAATTGCAGATTATCATAGGTGTTGCTATCATTTTTATTTTGGGAACTTTCAAGGCTCCATTCTTTATTCTACGATAACATTTTTGTGTGATTTTTTATGAAAGTGCATATTTTTTGTGTACTATCTAGTGGTGTGATTAGATTGATCTCGTTCTATGTAAAAAAATTACGTTGAGCTTGTGGAAAAATCTACATTTGTAAGGACTAAGATAAAGTCTACTTCACTATTTTTGGAAAGTAGCAACTATTATCACACTAAATATAAAGTGTCACAATCATATATTGATGGGGGGTTTCTTGATTGAGTAATTTGGGGAGCGGGGTAATCTTGCAGTGGTTGATTTCTTTCGTTTTCTTGGTGTGTGTTCTTGCAATAGGGAAATCTCAAATTGAACTCCTAAATCTATATAATTATGCTTCATGGAGAAAATCAATATGAAATTATCTCATGGGAAAGAGTTGTCATGGATATCTAAAGGAAAACCATTCCTCAACCTATTGATGCTAAATAATTTGGAAAATGAGATCTTGATCATGAGAAAAAACTTGGATGCATATGTTCATTAATCTCATTTTATTTACAATTTAATTTTGAATAATGTAAAAAAATCTAAAGAGGCTTGGGAGACTTTTGAAAAATTGTATGCTAAAATTGATAATATTAGGAGATATTAAATTGATAATGATTTGATGAATCTTGATCCTAAATGTATTAACCACATACAAGACTGCACTACACGATCAAACAACTAAGAACACAACTAAAAGATTCTAGTATTGACAAGAAGGATTTACAATGATTTTGAATGTGTTGTCCAAGATTGGTCTTGAGTATTCATTGTTTTTTTTTGGCTTTCATACCCATTGAATTTCTATGGGATCATCATATATTGATCCTAGGTTTTATTACTTTGTAAATCTCCTAGGCCAAGAGGAAGTGAAGTTAATTAATATGGGTCTAATCAAGTCTTCTAAGTCACAAGCATTGTTGGATAGTGATTCAAAGGTACAAAAAGAATCAGGGAATCTTGATCAAAATAAAAATAAGAAAAATCCATATAAAAAATTTGAATCCTCTCCCTCTAAAGGGGAATCATCTAAGAAGGAGAAGCCTACATGTGCATATTGCAAGAAAATAGGGTACGATGAACATCAATGTTATTCAAAATAGATTGATGAGTTGAAGAATATTATTAAGATGAATCAAATAAATTTTCCTTCACCATCAAAGGGTTTATCTTCTTCTTCATCAAATTTTGATAAGTATAAGGGTAAATCACTTGTTGCAATTGCAAATTCTGAGTTAGAGAGGTGGATAATCATTTAGGAGCCTCATATCATATGGCTTCATTAGAGATTATTTTGATTCATTTAAGACTTGTTCATCACCACATGTTATGATGGATAACAACACATATATGTGTGTTTGTGGGAAGAGATCCACTAACATGGATGGAAGAGCATTTAATGATGTTCTTTGTTTGCCTTTATTGTCAACTGATATTGTTTCTATCTATTAGATAACACATGGTGGAGTAGGAAGGAGTGTTGAGATTTTCATAGAAAAGATATAGTTTCAATTGGGGAGGTTATCACCAATCTCAAGTCTATACCATCTCACATCTTTCTCCTAATGATTCAAAAAAATTTCACATTGAAGAATTTAATTTGGAAACTTTTGAGGAAATTCATTATGGTCATTTGAATCTTGGTGTTATTTTTGAGAGTCAAGTGACATGTACTGATGTTTCATTTCCTTCATCTACTGTTGTACCTGAGGATACTTGTGATTCCATAGTTTTGGCTCCTTGTGGTTCAATGTAGCAAGACATACATCGTCTTCCAGGGATGGCTACTTGGGATGAGTAATTGATATATATTGCTTGTCTATTTTACGATTCTTGTATTTCAGATTTGGGAGACACCATTGATTACATTCATCTTATCTTTGATGGAGATGATCCTTCTTCAGTTGTTGTGAGGGAATAATTTGACCATCTTGTTCATTCTTTACATGATCATTCTTTATAGTTTGACAAGAGCATGGATTCTTATGGAAAAATTTTGAAGGAGGCTTCTTTGTCTTTAGAGGAGGTGTCTTTGTCTTGGATTATGTTCTATAATTATTTCTAGGAGATTCTGGATTGTCATCTTCTATAGTGGCCTATAATGTTTGTTTGAAGGGTGATACCTTCCTAAAATTGACATGGAAACACTTGAGTATTCTTCAACTACATCACATATCATCCTTCTTCCTACATCTTCCTTTTAGGAATGGGAAGACATCTTTCATACCGTCTTGGTCTTATTTACTCCCAAGGTGAGGAATGTTGTTTGAAAATCTTGGATCATCTTCAACATTCAGTGTCAAGAATCTACCATCATTGTAGGAGACTCAACATTGAAGGGGGATTGCATGGTCTCTCTTATTCTCTCTTATGGGGGGTATTTTTCCTTTCATGAGGATTTTTCCTTATCATTCTTCATTGAGAGTGTCTTTTTTTCATTTCTCTTTTGGGAGGAGTTTTTCCCATCGAGTTTTATTCTTTTCTTTGTTTGTGAGAGATTAAATTTGTACATGATCACCTAACATGGACTCGCAGTTGAGACCCATGCTTGCATCATTTGCATAATAATCTTCTATCTGAGTTTCAATTGAGGGGGGTGTTGGTGTATATAAGTCTTTTACCTATCTAGGTCATATTTACATGTTAAGTCCACTTAGGTCCTAGTTTCTTTTTATAGAAGTCTTAGTTGTCTAGAAAAGATATATATAAAATAGTATATTTATATTACACTCTCAGTCCCTATTTCAAAAGCCTTTCCAAGTGGTATGCCACTAAAATTCTTGCTTTTCTTGGTTATAAAATCTTGTACATCAAGATGATAATTCCTCTATTCTACTTTAGGAATGGTAGGAATGATAACAAACTATACTACCCACTCAACTTTATCATGCTAAATCAACTTCTCCATCTTCTTGTAGGTGAAAACATGCAAGCCTCCATTGGAAACTCCTCTCAAAACCACTTTATTTCCCTCTAATTAGAACTTTAATTCTATAGTTTGAAAGTTTAGGGTAATCTCTCCCAAAGATCACAACCAATAGATACCAATAATTACATCTATATGACCAATTCCTACCACATAGAAGTCATCTTTGACTTCATAAATAACAAATTGAAGGCTCATTTGAGGTATTCTCCTTGTGCATGTGAGATTAAAACCATCATCTACCTTGAATTTTAAACCTTCAAAATAATTAGTTTTGAGTTCTCTACAAGAAACAAATCCATCAATGAAATTATTTTTAGTACCAATGTCAATGAGAGCAACATTTTTTTCACACAGAAATCCATAGAATCTGAAAGAATAATTATTCTAGAAACTAGAAATTTTTGAAAGAGTTCCTTAACTTTATTTCTCTTCTTCAAAATCTCTTGATATCTTGGGTAATTTAATATTTTTGAGGTAGTTGTCTCATCTTATAAAATTGATACACATGTCAATATATTTTCTAATCCTATCTCAAAATTTTCCTTTATAAGAAATGAATCATCTATAAATCATATATTAAATCTAGCAATCTTGGATCCATAATCATAGCATGATATTCTTTTCTTTTCTCTCTTGTATAAGTTATTTTTGTCTTGCATGTGATCCTTGGGTGTTGGGATTTCACCATTAACTCCTATAAAAAACAAGGCCTAAGTGCACAAATGAAATAGGAATCAAGTAAAATTTGTCATTACAATATTGAGTCCCAATAGGCTTTGCTTGTATATATGTGTCTCTTGTAGACATAGAGATAATATAACTATCTCCAGGAGAAAACTAGAAGAAGGAAAAAATATAATGGGATAAGCACACTTTGTCATGAAAAATAACGGTTATGATAGCATAAACACACACATCATTATGTTTATCAAATAATACAAAAATAAAATAAAACATAGTGTATATAACGAAATATCAACATTACTCATATGAAGTAATGTTTTAAATGGTGAGCATGAATGGGTAGCTCCATAAAGTATACTATGAATTTTTTGAGATGGTACACATTATTACCATACTCTTGTATAACTTCATATGGCCCAATCCATAAAGGATCAAACTTCCCTCATGCAAATTTTCCCTAAAATCTAGCATTCCACATGAGGCCTAAATCTTTAACCTAGAAGTTTATTTAAAGTTCCTTCTTGTTAAAAACATATTTTTTTCTTAAATATTTGACAAGATATTTTCATGTGTAGTTGTCCCAATATCATCTAGCTCTATTAGTTACATTATCCTTTGAGAAAATACAACATCTTCTATTTCATCATTATCTTTTAGCAACTAATACACATGTAATCCCAAATAGATTAGTATTTTGGTATCATTCCATGGACACTTTCAAATAGATTGTTTCCAATAGTAACCTTGTAGGCCACTCTATTATCCCACAATGAATACTTTAACTTGTCATCTCATATTTTCTCGTTCATGGCCAATTATCTATTGATTTTCCTCACAATATTTTTTTGTTGGAATTAGCTCGTCCATTTCCTTAGAGATCATAGGGAGATGAATAATATATATCAATTCCATTTTTTGTGCAATGTTTGAAATATCATGTGATTTTAAACAGATGGAATTATATGTAGCAATTCTTATAGGAATACCCAAATTAGTTATGAGATTATTAAATATGAAATCCATCACCACTTTTGATGTAGCTTTATAGGTTAAAACTTCCTCAACCTACTTTGTGAATTGATCCATGGCTACAAGAATCCATCTACAACCATTAATATATTTTTCTTGTATTTTCCGTATGAAATCAATTACTAATGTTGAAAGGAAAAATCTATAGTAAAAACCATATGCGGAAGAGAACATAAAAGTTTTAAATTTTTCTTAAAAACCTTTGGCAAGCATCATATTTCATCACTCTTCATGTCACATCCTTGATACAAGTTGTCCATTGGAATCTTTCTTTGAGGATATTGTGGTTTAGTACTCTTGAACTTAAATTAAAATTAAAAAAAATCCTTGATGGAATTCATACATCATATTACTAGATCATTATTGGTTAAGTAACTTAAGTAAAAATCCATTTGGATCTCTCCACACTAGGTCATCATAGGCCAACATGTATCTTCGGGGTTGCAACTTGAGAGTTCTTTGCTAGTTCTTGTTCATCCCACAAGGGAATTTTATTTTTTAAGGTAAAACAAAATAGCTTTTTGTTGAATTCACACAAGACAACTAAGAGGAGGGGTGAATCGGTTGTATATTAAAACATTTGAAACCCTCATATACTTTCAGATCCACATCAACTTAATTAACCCTTAATTTTTTAGAATGATTTAGCATGAAAGAAAATAATTGAAACTGAAACACATTAACACCATGCACAACAAAACACCAAATTTATGTGGAAAACCCTAGAACGGAAAAACCACCGTGAGGATTAGCTCACAATATAAAGTACTTACAACACCAAATACAAAGGGATCACTACCCAAAATAAAGAAGGGCTCACTACCATAGGTTAACTACCATATTATATAAAAGAAGAAAGAAGAATGTTACAGTGAGAAATCCGTCTCAATGCAATAGAATAGATCCACCATAGCACCACCAAAAAATTCATAGCCTCTTTGAAGATTGTAGACACCTTTTGCTCACTACTTCTAGTGGTCTAACTCATTGAATTTTGCATTACACTTCAAAAAATTTCACTTCACAATTCTGTAATTTGTATCACACACTTTGCAACCATAATTCTCCATCAACTCAACACTTATTTATACCATCTTCAACCTTGAAAATATTATCCAAGGTCGGCTATGCACCTCAACCATACTGATTCAAATTAGGTCAAAACTAAGCATTCTCATAGAGGAAAGGAATGAAAGTGGAAAATTCCTCATCTTTAACTCAGACCCAAATCATACATATACAACATACCACACTTCACAATTATTGAAACAAATCCATAATTAGTGTAAACACCCAATGTTGATCGAACCTGTGTAAACATCATTAAAATTTAAGTACAAACTTCCTTAAACCCAAAGATGACTCGCATTAAACAAAAATCACTTGAACATAATCTAGAATATTCCACAAACCCCTTGAAATCAAACAAATTCTTTCACAACAACTTTCACCTAAATAATGTACATACCTAGAACACTTAGACAACCTTCCACACAATTTTACACAAGAAACCAACTTCTAAAGAACCAAACCATGAACAACTTGGACTATGGGTAGATATAATCATTATCAAGAAATTTATAGAATCATAAGACCATAAACCAAACTACAGAGAAATGTGGAGCAGAGAAATGTGGAGCCAAACCATTTCTCCTAGACACCATTGCAACATATAGTTCACACACAGGTGAACAAAAATCTATCTACATGATTATCCAAACAAGGAAATTCTATATATATAACCTTTAAACAACTCCAACAAAAATATTTGAACCAAACAAGAAGATCTTCAACCATGAAGAAATGAAGAGAAAAACTATAACACCACACTGTACACTAGAACACCTTTGCAACACATTATTTCCTCTTTTATTCAAATTTTCTCAAAAGCACTTGAAAACCAAGCACCAAAGATACATACTCATCATCTTCAGCAAAAATATATAACCATCATGTTCAATACTTCCCCATCATCACTAAACTAACAACATCCACCAAAAAAATATTATCAAGGCAACACTAGAGGTTAACACCAATATATTACTAATGACAACATAATGAAACTAATCAAAGTATCAACATAGTCGGTCATCAATGATAACAAAAACATAAGATTGCATCAATATCCCCCAAGATTTTTGACATAAATAACAATACCAACTACTCATACTTGCAACAATCTACCCCTTTTACATTGATGGCAACACATGATTTAAAAACCCATAAACAACAAACATGATGACTCTGATCACCAACATACTACTCCATACCAAATTTCTCGCTCTTTTCCTTTCTCTCCCCCTTAGCTTACTACTCTTATTTTCTTAACTGACTCTTTTTCACATTAATTTATCTTCTCTCCCTTTGACATCAATGGAAAAGGGAAACACATTTTCATCTTTTTCTCCCTTTGACATCATACATACTTTCTCTTTTACTTCTCTGCATACCCCCCTTAGGAGAACACAAGAAAAAATTACCAAATAATAATCACTACAAATATCCTTTGCCACAACTAACAAAAGAAAACACCAACTTGAACAAACACTAACTCCCCCTGACTATAATAACCAATAAAGCACTACCTACTCCCCCTGATAGGTAGCCTCCAACATCAGTCTAGAACAAATAATGAATCTTGAAATCCACTAGACTGATGCATATCCTTATGCATCTAGTTCAAAGGAGGGGTAATGACCCCTAACTTATCCTGAAGATACTCTAAAGTATCCTTACAAAGAGATTTAGTGAATATATCAACAACCTAATCCTTTTTAGGCACACACTCAAGCTTCAATTCATTCTCTACAAACTTCTCTCTCAAAAAGTGATTTCGTATTGAGATATTTTTTGTTCTTGAGTGCATCACCAGATTCTTTGAAATGTTAATAAAACTTGTATTGTCACAAAAGATATAAATTGGTTCATAATATACCACTCTGATATCCTTCAAGGTTTGCCTTATCCACAACACCTGTGTGTAGTAAGATGTTGTTGCAATGTATTTTTCCTTTGCAGTAGATAAAGACATCGAGTCTTGTTTTTTGATCAACTAAGACACCAATCTACATCTAAGAAATAATGCACAACAACTTGAATTTTTATTTTCATCAACACATCCTACCTAACATACATTTGTATAAGCACTCAGAGAAAAATTAGTATCCTTTAGATACCACAAGCCATGTTTCGAATTTCCCTTCAAGTATTTGAATATCCTTTTCACTGCTGCAACATGTGACTCTTTAGGATCTTCTTACAATCTAGCCACAAGACAAAATTTATGTATGATATCTGGTCTAGTAGTAGTTAGATATAGGAGTTCTCCAATCATTACTATGTACTTTCTCTAATCAACCTTAGGAGATTCATAATTCTTACTTATCTTACAACCAGTAACCATAGGAGTGCATACTAGTTTAGAATCTTCCATTCCAAACTTCTTCAACATTTCCTTAACATAGTTTGATTGTGAAATGAATATACCTTTCTTTATCTAATTGATTTACAACCTAAGGAATAAATTCATCTCCCTAAACATAGACATCTCAAAATATTTATACATCTCTTCTAAAAATTTCTTTCACATAGATTTATTTCCTCCAAAGATTAATCAACATACACAAATACAATCAAGACTTGATATTTTTCAACTTTGAAATAAAGATTACTATCTGCGGTACATTTATTGAATCCTTTTTGTATTAAGTATTTGCCTAACCTTGCATGCCAAGCTCCGGGAACTTTCCTCATTCCATATAATGCCTTCTTCAATCTACAGACCATATCTGGTTTATTTGATAACTGAAATCCTTTTGGTTGTTCAATGTATACCTCTTCTTCCAACTCATCATTCAAGAAAGAAAAATTCACATCCATCTGATATACTTTGAAATATTTGTGTGTTACAAAAGCCAAAAACATCCTGATAGCTTCCATTCTTTCCACCATATCAAATGTATCCTCAAAGTCTATTCCTTCTACCTGTGAGAAACCCTTATACATAAGCCTTTCCTTGTTTCTTACCATTTCTCCATTCTCATTCAATTTATTCCAAAATACCCACTTAGTTCCAATCAGATTCTTATTTTCTAGTCTTGGAACAAGTTTCCAAGTCTGATTATTCTCAATATGCATTAGCTCTTCTTCCATAGCCTTGATCCAATACTCATCCTTTCATGCTTAAATCACTATTTTAGGTTCAAATTTAGAGAGTAAACATAGATTTACCTTTTCTTCAGCCATAGTAACTTTTCTTCTTGTAAACACACCCTTTCTTTTGTCACAAATGATCTAATCTTCAAAATGATTCTTCTGCACGTACTTAGGAGTCTTAGGGATCCTTTCCAGAGATTCTTCCTCTTCAATCTGAACTTCTTTTTCCTTATCTTCTTCTCTGTCATTTTCCTTGCAAGAGGACTTATTTGATTCGTATTCATCTATCACCACATAATTATTTTGTAGGTCTTCATCCACTTTGACATTTTTACTTTCAATAATCTTCTTCAGCCTCTTGCTTTAGCAATAATAGGCTTTGCTTCTTTTAGAATATACAAGAAAGATACCTTCATCAAATATTATATCAAACTTTCCTAAGTTCTCTTCATATATTTTGATATAGCACTTGCTTCCAAACACTTTGAAGTATTTTATAGTAGGATTGCTTCTATACCACAACTCATAGGGAGTCTTTCCACTATTTTCTCTTGCTTGAACTTTGTTAAGAATGTAGATAATAGTATGAATTTCTTCTCTCTAGTAAACTTTTGGTAGATTTTCCAATTTTTCGAGGAATCCTAGGGGCAGATAAATGCCGCTTTATCCCATGATTCTCACAAAAAAATTTTAAACTCATCGAAAGTGAATTCTCCACCTTTGTCAGACCTCAAACACTTATTTTTTCATATCCATTTCATTCTCAACTATAACTTTGAAAGCTTTAAAATTATCTAGGACTTCTAATTTTTCTTTGAGAAAGGTAACCCATGCCATTCTAGAATAATCATTAATCAATAACATGAAATACCTGTCACCTTAAAAAATTCTTACTCTAGTAGGACCACAAAGCTTTGTATGCACCAAATCCAACAATCTGGTAGTAGATTTGTCTTTGAATTTTAAAATTCTTCTTGCTTGCTTTCCAATTTTGACATTCCTTTCATATAACATTAATGGGCTTTGTAATTATTGGAAGATCTCTCACAACTTGAACTGAATTGATCCTTACTAAGTTATCAAAATTAATGTGACACATCCTTCTATTCCATAATCAAATTTCATTAATCTAAGTCATAAAGCAATGACCATTAGCACCTCCAAGTTGATAAAAAACATTATATGTCCTTCTAACAACAAGAATTGTTTTGAATCTTTTTCTGATCTCACATCCATCATCCTGAAACATAAGATTATATGCTTTTCTACACATTTTTCTAGCACTCAAAAGGTTATATCTCAAACCTTTAACATAAAGAACATCATTTATATTGTGCTTTCCATCAAAACTAATTGAACCTTTTCCACATATCTTAGTAGATATATCATCACCAAACTTTACTAGACCTCCTTGATATTTGTCAAGTTTAAAAAACTTACTTTTGTCACCGGTCATATGATTTGAGCATCCACTACCAATAATCCAATAGTTCTTCTCCTCTCTAGCATGAAAAATTATCAGCATAGTTCCTTCAGTGTTATTACTTGCTGCTGGAGCATTTTCCTTCACATATCTCTTGGAGTTAGCAAAATTAGTTCCCTTTAATAGTCATGAACAAGCATTCACTATCCTCATCATCTACATAATCAGATTCATCATCAAATACACTAACATTTTCTCTAGAACATAATAACTTTTCTTAACTGCTTTACCTTTTTTTCTTTATAAATGTCATTCAAAGCTCTATTTGGAAATCTTGAAGCATAATGACCTATATTTCCATAACTTGCATAATGGTTTGCAGTGTTGGAAAACCCATTGTCCCATTTCAGTTTTCCAATTTAATTACATTCTTGGCACCTCGTTTTGCTATTTGTAAATAATGGTTTTCAACGACATGTATTGGGCTTTTTGTCCATTCATGCTGAACAATTATTTTGAAAACAAGATGACTATTATGATGCATGTGACATGCATTTTTTTAGGGAGAATAGCCTACTCCCAATTGCAGAAGGTGATCTCCTTGCAACATGGCTTACACATGATAATGTATTGCCCTTCTTCAGGGATAAGATATATATGCCTATCATTTCTAGTTGATTTGTGGATTCAATTGTCTAAGAATTTTTGCATCAACGTTGCAGATGAGACTCCATGATCCAACATCATGATGAGTGATGATGTCTTCTTCATCCTTATGTTGGATCATGGAGTGTGATCCCAAATATCGATGCAAGAATTCTTACACAATCGAATCCACAAATCAGCTAGCAACAATCAATATGGATTGTGGAAAATTGATAACATTTATGATTGATTATGTTATCATTTCAAACACATGTTTTTTCAGGGATAATAACTTGATTTTACTATATTTCATAGGGATATTAGCTTTTTCATTGTAATTGGACGTCGCTATTATCCCTAGAAGAATGCATTTCAGAGGCATCATAACATGCAAAAACCCTATGATGGGACAACGTAATGTGGAAAATAATTGGTGGCTGGAAAACACTAAATGTTGTAAGTTCTTTCATTCTGCATGTTGAAATTTGAAGGTTTGAGAGCACGGGGTGGACTTGCAAGTGTGGAATATATAAAAGCATCCAAATTCAACTGAGGGGTGATTAATGAATTGGGTTGTTACTTGTGAAGGGTTTGTAAATGGTATTTGGTTTGCAGGTATAATAACACCCAATGTTTTCAAACCTTCAATTACACATTGTTGGCCTTGGCATTCTATGAAAATGTCGACCTTTGCATGCCCCATACAAGCGTTAGATAAAAGACATGTCAACATTTCATGACAACTGGGCATCTTTCGAGCTACTTTGCAATATTTGTAAAACAAGCTCTTCTCTCTAGCACACATCACCACCTCTTCCACAATCTCATCCAATCAGCTTCATGTTGTTGGAAGGTGTCATCCATGTATGATGGAGAGAAGTGCATGCTTTGGAAATTCGAAAGGTATGCTTGAATTTTTCCCATTTTTCATGAAATGTTGTCACGGTAAGGGGGGGAGGGGGGACAACCTTGTGTGTTTTCCATCATGCAACTTTTTTTGTGCATCTTGTGTTCAAAATGTATAATGGTATTGAAATGGAATGTTTGGTGCAAGTAAGGGTTGTTATAAAATATAAAGGTGTTCACTTTAATACATTTTTTTCTTACAATGTGCATAACAGAAAGTGTTGTCTTTCGAGAAGAACTGAGAAGCGAGGGACAACCCTCTAAGTTTTCCATCCTGCAACTTCTTTTTTTGCGTGCAAGTTTTGTTACAAGCAAGGGCAGTTATAAAATATGAAGGTGACCTTAAATAAATTCTCTTCTTATGGTTTTCATAACACTAACTGTTGTCATTGAACAAGATTTGAAAAGTGTGGGACAACCCAGTGTGTTTTCCATCCTACAAATTTTTTGTCAATCTTCTCTTCCAAATGTATTACGATATTCAAATGGAAACCTTTTCCGTCGTGAGTTCCTTGTGTAAAGATTATTCACTTATTTTGATTTTCACAATGCTTTGTGGTCTCTGTAAACCTTATTCAGCTATTTCACTCATATTTCCACGATGGGTTTTCATCTATTTCATTTAGGAACCGCAAATTTTCAAAACCAGCAGATGGGAGGAAACAGAATTAAAAAATCCTAAACAAAAAATCACAAAATGAAAACCCCACAATGAATGGTCATTTGTTTCTTTATTTTTCATGGAAGAATGGAAAAATGGCACATACATAGAGCAGATATACATACCTGAAGGAGCTTTGCATGCCTGCAACTCTTACCCTTGCTATCCACCAAAACGTCATTGTCCAAAAATGTAGAAAATGGGACCTTGTATGGGATTTTTGATATTTGCTAATAATGGTTTTGAATGCCACATTTTTATCTTTTTTTCCATCCATGCCGAACAATTATTTTCAAAACTTGTCGGCGCTAACACGATTTCCTGGTGATAGGATAGCAAACGGCACATGGGATGAGACGTTCGGCCCTCAAGTCTTTCCTTCCCGTCTGACAACCTTTTCCCTCGCTGGTCCCACCTCTTTTTTCACTACTCTTTTCTCCATGTGGTATGGGGGGCATATCCTATGTTATATACATATGTGAATTTTGTCCAAGAGTTAAGGAGGGAGCAAGCTAACTCCTGGAAAAAATTCACATATGTATATAACATAGGATATGGCGATTTCGGGTGTAAATTCACATATGTATATAACATAGGATATGTCGATTTCGGGTGTAAATTCACATATGTATATAACATAGGATATGCCGGTTTCAAACTCCTAGAAAAAATTCACATATACACATTGAAAAACGCATGAAAAGCATACATAAGAACATACATGGATTGTATACATAACATTATGAGATGTTGTAGTGTGGGGCCCGCTAGATGCCTGAAACAGTAGGTTTTACAATAGTCCAAGTTTTAGGAGACAGTGTGTTTTCCAAAACAACAGTGTATAAAATGGCAAAAAAAATGGAATGTCATGTGGGCTTTTTTCTATTTCTAAATTATGATTTCGAATGCCACATTTTGCGCCTTTTTATCCATTCTGAATAACAATGCGAACAATGGCAACATTTTGGGTTTCACACGATTTTTGAAATATAGCATTTCATTGCAGAACCCATAGATTTTTCTTTCTAGAAACATTATTCAGTAATTTCACTCATATTTCTACAATGGGTTGTCACTTATTTCATTCGAAAATGGAAAATTTTGAAAACCAACATACGGGGAGGAAAAAAAACAAAAATTTCAAAACCCTCGACAAAAAACACATTATCAGACCTGCATTTCAACTAACTCCTAGACAAAATTCACCTACGCACATTGAAAAATGCATGAAAAACATACATAAGAACATACATGGATACATACATAACATGACAAGACGTTGTAGTGCGGGGCCTACTAGACACCTAAAACTGGCATATCCTATGTTATATACATATGTGAATTTTTTCCAAGAGTTACCTTGCTCCCATTATATATAACCTAAATGATCCTAAAGCTTTTAAATAACCATAATTATTTAAGCTTTTGAGAAGCGATGGACAACCCTCTAGGTTTTCCATACTGTAACTTTTTTTGCAAGCAAGGGCAGTTATAAAATATAAAAGTGACCTTGAATACATTATTTTCTTATGGTGTGCATAATACTAAGTGTTTTCATTGAACAAGATTTGAAAAGTGTGGGACAACCCAGTGTGTTTTCCATCGCGCAAAATGTTTTGTGCATATTCTCTTTGAAATGTATTACTATATTCAAATGGAATGTTAATGCATGTGATGTGTTGTTATAAAATATGAATGTGAACTTCAATACAATGTTTTGTTATAGTTTGCATAGCAGAAAGTGTTGTCTTTGAAGAAGAATAGAGAAGCGAGGGAAAAATGTTAACCTAATTGAGGCAAGGGGAGTAACCAATAGGGTTGTTTCTTGTAAAGGGTTTTAGAACAGTTTGTGGGGTGCATGGTTTATAACACCCTGTGTTTTCCAACCTGAAAATTCGGATAACAGTTTGAGTGTTTTGAAAATATTTTCTTATTTACACTGTATGAATGTAAAAATGCCACCTCCAAAAATTACAACTGTTAGTTATGGTATAAATTGCAATTCAATATCTTCACATGATTGACAATAATAATTGGATAAAATAATTGCATGTTGTAAAACACAATGGGTTACTTGTATAGAATTTTACAATAGTTTGGGTTGTGCGTTTCAAATTCTTCTTTTCATTAAAAAAAATATACTTTATTACTGCAAAATGGTGTAATAAATTTTGGAACTTTAACTATCCATAACACTTGCAACAATTTTACAGTTTCCAGGAAACCAAGGATACATGTTGTAAAATGGAAATTAGTTTATGCAGTGAAGAATTTCATTGATGTAGACAATACACCTAAAAGTTTGTGTAGTAGCGCATATTCTTCGAGGCGGTCGCATTCACGAAACATGCAGGTAAGATCTGGTAATTACAATATGCAATCAAATGTATAATTTTAATCTCTCATAAGTGGTTATGACATTGATTAGAAATTGGGAATGTTTTATTCAGGAGGAAGCAACCGTGGTACGGAGGAAGTCCACTTGGTTTACGAAAAATGGTCAATCCTAAGGCAAAGATGTGTTCAGTAATTGATTGTGAACTTGCAATTGCCCTTCCCTTCCTATGCGTCAATCAGAATTCTTTTTAATTTCAGTTCGAAAATATCATGTTTGTTACAAATATTCTAATTTTGGCATATATCATTCCTTTGATTCAGGAAAATAATTAGGGATATGATCTTGCTCTTTCCATAGTCCATGACCAGAAGGAAAAGCATGTGGAGGGAGACCCTAAGGATGGAGAGGGATCTAATGAAGCACGGGGTGATGTCATGGACGGGAAGGTAGATATAATAATAGAATTATTGCATCATTTGGTTATGTGTATATGTTGTGCATTCAATTTTTTTTAATATAAAATATATTAAGTGATTTTATTTTCCAAATTTGTTGTGCAGGTAGCTGTTGAATACAGAAGAGAAACAGTGAATGGTAGATATATATATTATTTTACTGTAGAATAATGTACAAGAAAGTATTATGATTGGAGAGTGTTCAACATGCATAGGTTTCAGCATCACCACCTTCCTATTCTTGAGGCACCAAAGCGTGGTCGATCTGTGTTGGGGGGGGAACCAAAACAACCCACTCCTCCCCTTGATAAATTGAAAGAGTGCCTTCTAAAGAAGATGGAAAATACAAAGTAACAAATGAATATATGGCAGTAGTTGCAGCAAAAGTGTGTTATTAGACGTGTCAACCAAAAGTATGGAAACAAAACTTCCTTCAACTTCCCTAAGAAGGAAAGGATGAGGTGAAGAAGAAAATGGAATTATACAATATTCAGGAGATGAAGGAGCAGAGAAGGCAAAGAATATTACAATTGCAGGAGAGAAAGAGATAGGAAGGAATGGTAATGTTGAACTGAAGTGTTAAATGTGAATTTTCCTTGCTTCATCTTTTTTGTTCGAATGCATACAAGGTTCACTTAACATTAACTTACATGACATGATAGGGTGATGGTCGAGAAGCAATTTCTTCCCCCCAGCAGAGTAGGGTTCATTTGATGGAGTAAGTTGTGCCCACGAAAGGCGAAGATGATGTTGTTCCTCCCACCCATGCGTCTAACATTCAGAATAATCATCCTACATAGTTGAAAGTTTCAAGGCACCCTCTGAAGAAGAAATGAAAAAAAATGGTGATCTCAAAATATTTTGTTTACTCTAATGTTTGTTTAGATTATTTGAATGAATTGGTTGCATACATTTGAGTTTGGTGCAACATTTCAATTCATCCTATTACACAACAATGATGAACAATGAACTGCTGCCCTCGAGCAGGTTTTTGTAATTTTTGATGGTGAACAATTTCCCATGGAAGCACAATATGATGTTGTTCCTCCTGACCCGTTGTCTAACAATTTTGAGAAGAAGAAGAAGAAGGAGCATATGCCATCAAATGTGTCAAGGTTCCTTGAGATGGAGGAACTAGAAGAAACGATCAATTGCAATTCTTTTATTTAATGTTTGTTTTGATTATTTCAATGAATTGGTTGCATGCAGCTTAATTTGAAATAGCCTTTTAATTCTTGCTATTATAGGTCAAGGATAAACAATGAAGTGTTAGCCTTGACCTAATTGGCGATGTCGTTGCAATTGAAATGAGAGAGGCTAATACAGATGGACATGTGGATGGGGAGAGCACTGGCCACGAAGTGGAATAGAGTAACATAGATGGTCATCAGGATGAGGAGAACACTGGCTTGAATGTGGAACTGGGTAACAAAGATGGACATGGGGACGGGGAGAGCAGTGGCTTGCAAGTGGGAGAGGGTAATAAAAATGGACCCGAGGAGGAGGAGAGCGTTGGCCTGCAAGGGGGAGATGGAAATAAAGATGGAAATGGAGATGGGGAGAGGTGCAACATGCCATCTATATCGATATGAGACCCAACACACTTCCATGTTATGTTCTTATTTCTTTAGGAATATTTTAATGTGCCTTCAATTATGCTTCACATCAATGACGTTTCCATTGTAGGCAAATCTGGTGGATGAATAGATGATAGAGTTCAACGGCATAAATTTTAAGTTCGATGATCATGTCGACCTTTGGAGGCCACATAAATGGGTTGCCAAAGGCATTCTACATGTTGTTGCCAGAAACGCTCACACCCACTACTTGAAGCACCCATAAAATTGTATGAGAGTCAGCATTAATGAGGCCATTGATGGTCAATGCTATGTGCCTTTTCCCATGCCTAATGCAGAGACCATCGAAGAGTGTGTGGGTGGATTTGTCATATGGAAGCTCATTGAGATGAAGCATTTTGTTCCAGAGGTACACATAAACAATATGTTGTTGTATATATATCATACTACATATATTGTTTCCATGCATACGTTAATTCTCATTAGTTGTTTGCTATAGGGTGAAGGTGTTAAACCGAACAGAGACAAAGCACAGACTATGAAGAAATCTATTGTTTCACATTCATCATCTACGAGGGTTCGTGGATCTAGAATCACCCCTCCCTAAATACACAAGGACCTTAAGAAATGTGCCATATTTTACGCAAACCTGAACTCAATTGCAAGGAATAGGTAGTGTAGGAATTGATGAGATAGGCTCTGAATACTGATTCTACTTTGTGGGTTTCATTATTTGAATATTGAACAATTATGGTGTAGAGATACACCATTTGCATATGTTTCAACACTATGGTGTTATACATTTCATACGAGACTTTTCATGGGATTCTTTAATTATTTTATTATTGTACAATTATGCTAAACATATATACTAATTTCATGTCATTATAACACATAATTGTCATCCATTTCATATCAGACTTTAAGAAAAATAGTCTTGTTCACTATCCATTCATATGTTTCAAACACAAATTTTACATAACTCTTGTGTTGTCCCCTTTGGCATGTGTTTCCATTAATGTCAAAGAAATAATACAATAAGATGTTCTTGATTGGTAAACAAGTCAGTAGTATTGATTTTGGTAATTCAGTTGATGGTCTCTTCATTTCAGTTCTTTGACAATCACTTGACTTGGCATACAAGTGTTTTTCAACTCTAGTACACTGCATATTGTTTCATGTTCATTCATCTTGCATATTGTGATAAGGACCTAAAATTGTGACTATATGTAAATACAATTATATGAGTTGAAACAGTTATGAAGACAGTTCTCTTTCTATTAAAAAACACAAAACACTATGTATGCATGTTGTTGAAGGAATTTAGTATCACTGAAGTGTTTTGGTCCTCATTTTCATTTATTTATCATATGTCATTCAATTATAAAGTTGTCGTAAGATTATGTTATCTTGTAAATATTTCAGCTTTTGGGTTTCTACAATGTTCTCAGTCTATGTGATCTAGTTATGGTCTTTATGTTCATTCATGTTAAAAATAATCAAACATGCTTGATAACTAAATTTCTCTAGAACTTGCAGTTTACATTTGGTTTTTAATGCTAAATTGGTTGGTATGGGAACAAATGATGTCGCCATTTATCAAGAAATTTGAGAAATTATTTTTAAAAACAATCCACGAGGTATGGGATTTGAAACCCATCAAGTGTCGGTAATCTAGTTTTGGATTGTGATAATCCATACAAGTGGATAGAATGATATACTAATTTTTGAAATGCACCATTTGTAATGCATATTATATATATAACTACCTAAAAAATATGTTGGGTCTCAATCCTGGAAACATAAAAATAAGGACTATCCATGAGTCACTCACAAGATCAAATCAACTTTTGAATGAACAAGTGAAATGCCTCAAGAAAAGAATGATGAAAATCAAACTAATGTCAACAATTGCAAAGGTGATTACAATAGGCCCATCAAAATATCTCAATCAAGTAATGCACCCTTGATTCTCATTATGTACCTTCAACCATATGGTAATGACAACAATGTGATTTCTAAAGTATTCATTATCATGGTGTACCCTTACCCAAATGCCAATCACAAAGTAAAGCATATATTGGTGGATTAGAAAACCTTTAAAGTAAGGTTTTAAGTCTCAATATTCTAAAACACCGCTCTAGTTTTTTATCCTCTACAAACTTAGTTGTTCAAACCTCTTCTCCATTTAAGGAGGGTAATTTACTTCTAAAAAAATATTTATCTTGGAGTATTTTCTCCATATAATCTGAATTGGTTCTTGTATAATAGTTCGTATACATAACTGTTGCAGGATGGAAAACACACTGGGTTGTCCCATACTTTGCAAATCTTGTTCAAAGATAGCAATTAGTGTTATGCACACAGTAAGAAGACAATGCATTGAATTTGAGCTTCATAATTTTTAACAACCCTTACTTTCAGCAAAACACTCTTCTTCAATATCTACCCATATGTTTCCAACACATTATTCACATAATAGTTGCATCATGGAAAACACAGTGGGTTGTGGCTCACTTATTATTTTATGCAGGTTGTGAGAAATGAATGTTTTGAAGTTCACGTTGTTATTTTTTAACAACACTTACTTTGAGAAAAATACTCTTTTTCAATATCTGCTCATGTTTCCAATAAAAAATTTACATAACAGTAGCATCAAGGAAAATACAATGGGTTGTGGCTCACTTCTTATTTTTTCGGACTGTAACAAAATAATGTTTTCAAATTCACTTTCTTGTTTTATGACACCCCTTATTTAAGAAAAATAGTCTTGTTCACTATCTGTTTGTATGTTTCCAACGCAAATTTTACTTAACTATTGTAGTATGGAAAACACACTAGGTTGTCCCAGACTTTGCAAATCTTGTTCAAAGATAGCAGTTAGTATTATGCACATAGTAAGAAGACAATGTATTGAAGTTGAGCTTCATAATTTTTAACAACCCCTACTTTCAGCAAAACATTCTTCTTCGATATCTGCCAATATGTTTCCAACACATTATTCACATAACATTTGCATCATGGAAAACACGGTGGGTTGTGGCTCACTTATTATTTTATGCAGGTTGTGAGAAATGAATGTTTTGAAGTTCACGTTTTTTTTTAACAACACTTACTTTGAGCAAAACACTCTTTTTCAATATTTTCTCATATGTTTCCAATAGAAAATTTACATAATAGTAGCATCATGGAAAACACATTGGGTTGTGGCTCACTTCTTATTTTTTTCGGACTGTAACAAAATAATTTTTTCAACTTCACTTTCTTGTTTTATGACACCCCTTACTTTAAGAAAAATAGTCTTGTTCACTATCTATTCATATTTTTCCAACACAAATTTTACCTAACCGTTGCAGTATGGAAAACACACTAGATTGTCACAGACTTTCCAAATCTTGTTCAAAGACAGCAGTTAGTGTAATGCACACAGTAAGAAGACAATGTATTGAAGTTGAGCTTCATAATTTTTAACAACCCTTACTTTCAGCAAAACACTCTTCTTCAATAACTGCCCATATGTTCCCAACACATTATTCACATAAGAGTTGCATCATGGAAAAAAAAGTGGGCTATGGATCACTTACTATTTTATGCAGGCTATGAGAAATGAATTTTTTGAACGTCACGTTGTTATTTTTTAGCAACACTTACTTTGAGAAAAACACTCTTTTTCAATATCTACTCATATGTTTTCAACATAAAATTTACATAACAGTAGCATCAAGGAAAACACAATGGGTTGTGGCTCACTTCTTATTTTTTCCGGACTGTAACAAAATAATGTTTTCAACTTCACTTTCTTGTTTTATGACACCCCTTACTTTAAGAAAAATAGTCGTGTTCACTATTTGCTCATATGTTTCTAACACAAATTTAACATAACTGTTGTAGGATGGAAAACATAGTGAGTTGTCCCAAACTTTCCAAATCTTGTTTGAATACAGCAGTTAGTGTTATGCACACCGTAAGAATACAATGTATTGAAGTTGAGCTGCATATTTTATAACTACTCTTTCTTGCAGGAAACATTTGATGGCATTGCAGGGGTCAAACAACTCAACTTGATATGCTATTGCAAACAAGTCAGATGACTAAACTAGAAAACTCCACCGCTCAACCAAGAACAAATGACTGACAGAAACCAATCCCCAACTTAAACATCTCCATATGTGAAATTTCAAAATAGACTATCCTTAACCGGCCTAATTAGGTTTCCTTTAATCATTCAATTTGTCAGACAACAACAAAAGACTCTCTCACACTCTTAACTTAGTTCCATGGCATGTAAAATACTTTCTTTGAATGAATCCTCAATGTCTTTTTATCCTTTCAAGGAAGGAAATTCCAAACACTCCACATATTGTTCAATCTATGCCTTTTGAGAATTTTTCCCTTAAAGGACAGTCAATTAATGGTCTCCAAATACTCATAAATTCACTAATCCCTATCTTGGAATGGAGTCACTTATTCCCAAAAACCTCTGCAAAAAAAATTACACAACAAGGACTGATATTCCATAAACAAAACTCATCAAGTCACAAATGTACAGAGACATTTACAGATTTTGAAATTCCATTTCAGCAGTCCATTTCAATATCCTTATACATTTCCAAGAGAAGATGCACAAGAAAATTTGCAGAATGGAAAACACAAACTGTAACAAAATAGTGTATTCAATTTCATTGTTAAATTTTATAAGAACAATGTGCATCACAAAATGAAATGTAAAACCATTTCGAGTCAATATTATACAATGTGAAGAAAATTACAATGCACATTTAATACTGGTAACACTGAGGACTATGTCAACCATTTACAAATAGGTATAATCTTTGTGTTCTCAGCATCTAGAAGTTTTTTTCGTACTCTAATTTTCAAGGTGGAATTGATAGCATACAATGTTGGCACCTCGTAATTTTCATGTAGCAGCTTGAAGGAGGGCCTAACATGGTGGATCTCAAACCTGAAAATGTGGTTGAATTTGAACACAGCCAACAACCATTCCTCCACAGGACCTTTTTTATTACTAATTAGGGATTCCCCCTTGAGGAATCTCATAAACCTCATGCTCATTCGATCCGTAAGATTGTGCCTATGTATGATAATTGTTGGTCTAATACACACCTTCCATATGCATCCAGCAAGGAAAATGTCTCAAATTTCTCGGTAAACAGACATTGGCCAATCACATAAATTGACAATATCTATTTATAGATTGTAATATTGAACATCCATGCCCATATGTGCCCATACACCAAAGACGTTGTTGAAGAAGTGAGCATAATTATCATAGTGCAAATCTATGCGGTTTGGCCCTTTTCTATTGATTCTCCTTAACATCTTTTCCTACAACCTGTACGGGAGGCTGAGTTCCTCAATTCGAGCAAGAATATTGCATGGAAAATACAGGTGGTAGTTGGTCAACCAACTAGCCACCCATGCTTGAGAACTGTGGGACATCTTCTATAGAACTACAGTAGCAATTTGTAAAATTCCTGAAATGAAAGACAAAACAACTTTTTTAGAAGGTAGACCTACATTCTCTAATTAGAAAGACATTGTCAATGCAATGGAAATAGTGAAAAAATAAGCGAGAAAAGTGGAAGATATAGATAATGTATACACTAAAGAGATTGTACCTATTGTTTTAAACTAAATGAGGCAGCACGTGCAGTATCTCCAATGGGCATATGGCAACACACGAGTCAAACAGTGGGAAGAATAATGCCTGAAAGGAAAGAGAACAATAATTTCAGCACATACAACAACATTCTCTAATTAGAAACACACGAAACAGTTGCTAAAAAAAATTGAAAGTGAAAGAAAACTTTTCATAACTAAGTAACTTTGTATGGACAGTGTCTTTTCCAACATGGAAAATAATTTGAGCATTCTATTTTTTGCAATCACATGAGTTGAACTAATCAATTTTAGAAAATATATTTATGTTACGAACACAAAATGCACATCACAGTTGCAGGATGGAAAACATAGTGGGTTGTGCCTGACATTTTTATTTTCTGCAGACTATAACAAAACAAGGTCTCGAAGTTCACCTTCTTGTTTTGTGGTAACCCTTTCTTTCACAAAACATTTCATTTTAATGTCTTCATATGTTCCAAACACAAAATGCACATAATAGTTTCACGATGGAAAACACACTCAAATTTGTCAACTTAACTATCTGAAACTCTTAACAACCCCTACAAATAATCATAGTTGCAGGATGGAAAACACAGTGGGTTGTGCTTGACATTTTTATTTTTTGCAGACTGTAACAAAACAAGGTCTCGAAGTTCACCTTATTTTTTTGTGGCAACCCTTTCTTTCACAAAACATTCCATTTTAATATGTTTTCATATTTTCCAAACACAAAATGCACATAATAGTTGCACGATGGAAAACACACTCAAATTTGTCAACTTAACTATCTGAAACTCTTAACAACCCCTGCAAATAATCACAGTTGTAGGATGGAAAACACAGTGGGTTGTTCCTAACATTTTTATTTTATGTAGATTGTAACAAAACAAGGTCTCAAAGTTCACCTTCTTGTTTTGTGGCAACCCTTTCTTTCACAAAACATTCCATTGTAATATGTCTTCCTATGTTCCAAACACAAAATGCACATAATAGTTGCACGATGAAAAACACACTCAAATTTGTCAACTTAACTATCTGAAACTTTTAACAACCCCTGCAAATAATCATCATTGTAGAGACCCATTTCAATCCCCCTCAACATAATTGAAACCCACATACGGCTCTTTTGGAACAAGTTGCACAAAAACATGAAATAGCGTTGTCGACAAGGCCAATTACGCTAAATCTCAGCAAACACACCACTCAAATCATACAACCAGCCCAAGAAACCAATGGGGTAGGTCTCACCATCCCTCAAAACCACCAAATCTGCACTTGGTTTGCAAAGACTATCTATCCCAAACGCCTATTCATGACACCCTTGTTTCAAGCAATTAACATGAGGGTAACTTGGAAAACTATATTCGACTCTTTTTGAAACCTTCAAACTAACTCAAACACCTTTATTCAGGCCTGTACATGCTTAAAAGAACAAGGGATATCACTGCCCTCACCTTTTTGATGAAACCCTAACCTTAAACCTTACTTTTCATGCTCTTTTCCACTCATAGTCTACAGGGGCAGCAACTCAAACCACCTAATTTCTTTCTCCCTTCAGAAAACCATCTTCCCAGCAACAAAACCTAACCTATCAAAATCATTCCCTGAGTGATGGAGATCACATCGCTGATTACATCCATTGCATCGCACATCTTTCATAAGGAAACTTTTAGGTGAAATATGGTGGGTTTAGTAAGTGAATGTCTATCAAACTTGGGGGCAGAAAATTTTAAGGTAAGATTAAGTTTTTGCAGGCTTAATTAGTCGTGCTTGAAGAATGTTTTAGGCTTAATTATTCTGTTTGTAAAATAGGCCTATTTTGGGGTCCACGATAGCGAAGAAGAGCTTGTTTGAAATGTTTGTTCCATAAGTTATTTTCTGTTCCAGAAACCCATTTGTGCCAATTTTTACATATCACAAATTGAGATGCTATTATTTTGAAAAGAATGCTTGAAAACATGACTCTACCATTGGAAATGCACTCAATTAGCCCAAATTTACAAAGGAGAAGGTCTTAAAGCATCATCAAAGCACCTAACAACTTGAAATAGTCCTTTGACAACTCTCATAACTTAGGAATCATCTACTTTTACGAATACAAAGGCTCAAGCCAATGTTGATCTACTAAACCCTTACTTTATGCACAAAAAAAGCTCTATCAAATGAGGCTTTATTAGAATACTATATTCCAAACCTTCCCATGCTCTACCACCATATGAAACATGTTTAGAAATTTTTGCTCATACTTTAGGAACAAAATTTCAGCCCCTTTGAATGCACTTTCCTCAGTTACCAACTTGTATGCATCCTTTTTCATTGGAAATCTTTTGTATTTTCTCAAGATCAGCAACCAAACATTGAATGGTTCACTTCCCCTGCATGATTCAACAGATAAACTTCTTAAATTACATAACGTCATACCAAAAATTAGACTTATGTAAGAAAAGTTATTAAATTTGAACCATACCTTCCCTTGGGTTTACACCCACGAAAGATAGTCATCGACGAGGACTCCTTTCTTGAGATTGGAATGCTGAAGTGAACCAAAAAATTCATAAAAGAAATTATAAATTTTATGATGTGGTACAAGCACATACTAGAAAAAAGGAATCTGCAATACCATTTCCTATTACAATAAATAAATTGAAATGGGTTTTCTCATACTTACCCATATTATATGTTGTATCCTCTGTCACATCCATAGAAGTTGCACTTGAAGTCTCACATTGCATATTGAAATTCAAATTCAAACTATTGTTCATGGACAATGGAAAGGATTCATCCAAAGGGGTTCAGTGATTTGACTATTATGCAGAATGCTTCGTATGTCGGGTTGGACGTCGACAACAATCCCTGGTTGCACTAAACCATGGACACATGCAAATGGTGGTAGTTGCAGCTTGATCAGGATCCAGAATCAATTCAAACAAAAATGCATTTGATTTTCGTAGGTCCTCTACAAACCTATCGACGCATTTTGCATATGACCACCTATTGTAGAGATTGTAGTGGTGTATGCATCACTTTCATCAAGATTTCATTAGTATCATTCCAAAGAGACATTGTCACCACATGTTCATCATATGCATGAGTCATAGAAGGAGCTTGCACAGAGGTCAAAACATTAGGATTGTTTTCTTCTATGGCTCCCTTTGACAATATCTCATTCAAATCTATGTCTGTATCAATTGGTTGACCCCCCCCCCGTCTAAACGAGCACATAGAAGAAATTTGTATTAGGTTGTAGAAAATGCAAAACACAATTGAATCCAACAAAATAAAGCAATTCAAATTGAAATCACTTACCGTGGACCACCCCTTCAACTACAAATGATCTTTTAATCAAGTGAGCAACCTTGATGACATGTTTGCAAGTGTTCCCCTACAAACTCCAAGGGAAATCACAAACAAAAAGGTACTCCCCAAATTTTCGAACAAGTTAGTGCATTGACCTACTTTGAATTTTTACCTAGTACCATCCAGGATTTGTTTCATCGAGAATACAATCATCGTCTAGAATTGCCTTGGCCTACTCCACACTAGATAGCATATTTAAATAATTTATGTTCATCAAAAAACCATAATGCTGCAACTTTTTCTTTTTCCTATATGGTTCCATTTTATACACAAGTGTGTAATATAAATAGTCCATTCTCCTATTGCATTTTTTTTTATGATCGCACAAGTACCGAATTTTTAGTACGCAATGGTACAACTCAATGGCTGCATTTGTATCCTGGTTGGCATGTGGGAATAGTCTGCAATTTTTCGCCCACATGGCTGTGAAAAAAACATCCAATAGTCAAGTAATCCACAACGTATTAAATGTGACATCAAATAATTTGAATGGTGCGAATCATGCGAGGTGACGAAAATTGTCAACTCACCAATTTGACCTTCTCCTTCACACCAAGTCTTCTTGAAGTACTCTAAGAATCAGGGTTGATCATTGAACTCCTGAAAGAAAGAGTTCAATATTTGAGTGACGCAATCTTCAATGTCAATGATTTCCATCATGATCATGCCAAGACTGCGGAAGATATCCATTTCCCTTTCCTTGGCTGCATACTTATATGCATTCTTTAGCAAAACCCTTTTGACATTCCAAAGAAATAGAAGCACATGACATTGTAAGACAACCCTAATAGACAATACAAACGATATTGTTTACCGCTCGACTGCATGAGAAAGTGGCATTGAAAATGAATAGCAAATGAGAAAGGTACACAAATGAAGAAAGGGATGCACATACTGTATGGCTTGAATCTCTGCAGTCGCATCATCATTCAAAAATGAATTGATTCTCGAGTCAGGCCTGGCTCTTCTTTCGCATTTGAGCAATACGCGTAGCCATGCAGAGATGTCCTCAATCTTGTTTCATGAGGATACTACCCACGCAACCGCACACCACTCTGTTACTCATCGAAAATGAGAAGAGTATACAATGGGTACTGTAGAGAGAACAACTCGGCATGAGCATTGTGAAGTTTACAGCCAAGAAGATCATTGAAAACATGATGAGCTATTTCTCAATGTTTGTAAGGCCTCACCTCATATTTTTTATTTGCAAACATGGAATCCATTGAGATGACTGAATTATGTGAGTAGCTAACCATCCTATCCAGCATCCATGGATTTTGAACCCCGATAACAAAAGGTGTATTGTTCCCATTGGGCCGTTGAAAGTAGAAGTTGTCAAATTTCTGTCCACTCCACAGTAGGATACTTGTTGAATCAACTTTGTGTTTTTGTGTGTGAGTAGAATGCACCTTTCGCCAGGCATTCATTACATCCTTTCTTGTAAGGAATTGATCTCTCTTGGACATCATGCCACATAACATAGGATCGTTGATGTGTCTATCCATTATTGCATTGACACTGACATCCATGAGAAAAAGGGTTTCAATATAGCTTTTGCACTCTGTAGATACATTATTGGAAAACATAGAACGCTTCTCTCCACCTATGTCATGAATTCCATGGAAAAATTCATCGTTTTTATCTATGTGGAACTTTTCTTTGTATATAATATAGGCAACATCGGGTTTTCCTTCCATAGCCTTTACCATGAAGTGGTATTGACAACCTCGCATTTGTATAAATGTCTTATGTCATTTCTTATTTGGTGGAGGTTGGTCTTTCTTGTCTTTAGGATTGTATTGACACCAATAGCTGCGAGAAAGGTATCATCTCATCATGTTCAACCAAGAGAGATTAAAATATCATTTGACCATAGAAATGAATGTCGATATATACAAACCTCTTATACAAAATTGGTTTGCTATATTTTTTGTCATAGATGGGACACGAGGTGGTAGGTTCTCTTATTTTCTTGTCCAAAACTTTGGCTTCTACACCTTCAGCGTACATTTTACCGTGAATGAACTGATCAAATTTCGTAAGACGAATTGCTGCAACAAGGTCAAGGACCTTATCCTTGTTGACGGAAATAGCAACCCATTCCAAATCGGAAGACAAAAAAGAAGAGCCTCCATTTTGTACATCTTGCACTTGCAATTAATCTAGCTTCTTCCATTTCAAACCTCTCCCCATTCTAGGAAATCACAACATTGGACGAATACTTAAAATTAGTGTGGATTGTGTGAAGAAAAATTAAAAAATCATTCATTAAACATAGATAAAATGTGCTTGCATTGCTCTCACCCACGTAAAACCAATAGGAGATTTCGGCTTCAACTGAGGAAAATTAAAGGTGATAGATTCAATCAAGCTACACATAAATCATAACACAAACGCATGTTGTAAATCAGACATTCCAACAACCCAACACTATGTTTTCTGAATCACAATTATTTTCTGCACTTTTCTTTCAATCATGCGAAATTCAAACACAACAATGGAATGTGTCTTTTGGAAGACATTCACATTTTCTTGTAACATTCCATGTTGTAAAACCATAGGTGTTAAGAATCAAGCAACCTACCATGAGACAACCCTTGAAATTTGAACATGGAGATTCAAATAACTGAAACCCAACACTGTGTTTTCCGAATCACAATACTTTTCTACACTTTTCTTTCAATCATGTGAAAGTCAAACACAACAATGGAATGTGTGATTTTGAAATACGGCTTTGTAAAATTCCATGTTTCAAACCCATAGGTGTTAAGAAGCAAGAAACCCACCATGAGACAACCCTTCACATTTAAACATGGACATTCAAATAACTGAAACCCAACACTGTGTTTTCCAAATCACATTTCTTTTTTCCAATTGATTTTGTCAATCATGCAAAAGTTAAACACAACAATAGAATGTGTGATTTGGAAGACATTCATATTGTTTTGTAACATTCCATGTTACAAATTGTGGTTATTAAGAAGCAAGCAACCGAACATGAGATGACCCTTTACAATTAAATAGGGAGATTGAAATAACTAAACCCCAGCACTGTGTTTCCCATTCACAATTATTTTGTGTAGTTTTTTTTTTCAATCGACACAAATTTAAACATAACAATGGAATGTGTGATTTGGAAGACAGACATATTGTATTGTAACATTCCATATTCTAAAACCACGGGTTTTAAGAAGCAAGAAACCCACCATGAGACAACCCTCTACATTTAAACAAGGAGATTCAAATAACTGAAACCCAGCACTGTGTTTCCCATTCAGAATTATTTTGTGCAATTTTCTTATCAATTGATTGAAATTTAAACACAACAATGGAATGTGTGATTTGGAAGATATTAATATTGTATTGTAACATTCCATATTGCAAAACCATGGGTTTTAAGAAGCAAGCAACCCACCATGAGACAACACTCTACATTTAAACAAGGAGATTGAAATAACTGAAACCCAACACTGTGTTTCCCATTCAGAATTATTTTGTGCGGTTTTTTTTTCAATCAACTAAAATTTAAACACAACAATGGAATGTGTTATTTGGAAGACATTCATACTATTTTGTAACATTCCATGTTGCAAAATCATGGGTGTTAAGAAGCAAGCAACCCACCATGAGACAACCATTTAAGAAACAAGCAACCAACCATGAGACAAGGAAAGATAAACAACAGACTAATTTCACAAGGTGATTTCTTTTAGAATTCACAAATTCAACAAATAAAACATCAACACAATTCAACCCAACAAATATCATATTGAATAACGATCACAGAAGCACAAAAACATTTGTGATCAAGAAAAATATTAACAAACTCAAAGATTCAATCTTATTTCCTTTTTTCTCAATATAAAATATGGGTTCAAAGGCTCCATGGTTGCGTAACAAAATTGTCTGAAAATAGAAAATGCCCTTCTCTCCCCTTTTCCTCTCTTTCTTTCCTCCCCTTCTTTTTTTCTCCAATAATTGTTCGCAAACCCCCTTAAAAATGGCCAAGGTTGCAATAATTCATTAAGAAACTGACACTGTTTCCATTACACCCTAGGATTTTGGTCACTATTCATAATTACAAAATTTTCATGCATGTAAAGTAAAGATTCAATTTATGTCAAAAGAAACCATTTTTATTTATAACTGCATAAAGAAACCAAGTTCACTAAACAACTGAAGGAGCCGAAGCCTAGAAAATATCTGCAAGCATTTCATTAAGCAAATTATTAAATTTGGCTCGCTCTTCCTATTTATCTAAGATAGAGATCACCCTCCAATATTCGACGTAGCTAGAATTTTCCTTCCAAGCAAGCGAACGTAGCTCGGAAACAATTTTGAGTTGTTCCTCCTCGAGCCACGTTAAATTAGGCTAAATGACTAGTACTGGCTCGATTTCTGATTTTGCAACTTCACCAGGAAGCATCATGTTGAAGAAAACCTAGGATCAAAATTATGCCACATTTGCAAAAATGTGGGTGTTAAGAAGCAAGAAACCAACAATAAGAAAACCCTTTACATTTCAAGTGGATGATTAAAATAACTGAAACCCAGCACTGTGTTTCCCATTCATAATTATTTTGTGCAATTTTTTTTTTCAATGGTGCAAAATTTAAACACAACAATGGATTGTGTGATTTGGAAGACATTCATATTGTTTTGTAACATTCCATGTTAAAAAATTGTGGGTGTTAAGAAGCAAGCAACCGACCATAAGACAACCCTTTACATTTAAACAAGGAGATTCAAATAACAGAAACCCAACACTGTGTTTCCCATTCAAAATTATTTTGTGCAATTTTCTTATCAATCGACTGAAATTTAAACACAACAATGGAATGTGTGATTTGGAAGACAACCATACTATATTGTATCATTCCATATTTCAAAACCATGGGTTTTAAGAATCAAGCAACCCACCATGAGATAACCCTCTACATTTAAACAAGGAGACTCAAATAACTAAAACCCAGCACTGTGTTTCCCATTCACAATTATTTTGTGTAGTTTTTTTACTGAAACCCGGCACTGTGTTTCCCATTCATAATTATTTGGAGACTTGCAAAAGAGAATAAGAATTGAACTAATATAGTGGAGGCTAAATAATTCAATGGGTTACTTGTTATTGATTTTCCAAATTTGGATAACTTATATAATGTCTTACTTATATGAATTAAATTAAAAAATTATAGATAACTCATAAGAAAGAGACCAATTTGAAATGTAGGAAGTGGGTTGAAGGCTAAATTTCGGTATGATTCTTGGTTGGGAAACACTCTCCGTAATTTTTTAATCCCTTGTTTAGCTATCAAGAATGGTCTTTCTTCTTTATTTTGATAGTGTGTGGCTAATTACTAGGAATAAGGTATTTAATGTAGAAAGTTGATTAATTTATTTACTCCTCTCAATCATCTCAATCAAGAGGTTATTAGCTACCTTATAGAGAAGTTAAAGAGTTCTATATAGTCTAGTTTAATAGGAAAAAATAGACCATTTGATCGGGTCCTTCCATATGGAAGTGTACTATTGCATCTACTTATCTCCTTTAACATGATATACATGTTGAGGTGTTTGAAAAGAAGAAGATTTTGAACAAGAATATATTACATAAATTCAATGAAATCTAGCAAGTTGCTTGTTAGAGTAAATTATTGATTATTGATAATCTTAAAAATAGAGTCATTACAATCACCAATAGGTGTGATCTTTGTGAGAATAATGTTGATTCTATTTTTCACATTTTTCTAGAATATTTATTCTCCTACTCTATCTAAATATCAAGTTTTCACTCTTAATGATGAGTGGAGATTCCCTCGGTATTTTAAACTACCTCAATTACCTTTCTCCCCCTCTTGAAATATCTTAAAAATTATTAAAATCTATAATAAAATTCACTCCATAAATGAGGAAACAATTGATCATCTCTACCATGGAGGTAGTGGAAAAACTATTTCTTTAGACAATATGAATTGTTTTATGGAAAACATCGCATTGGTATGATGGAAAATATTTTCCTAGTAAAATTACTTGTGGAATAATTATGAGAAGTGGGGTTGATTGCAATTATGTGATCTTGGGAAAATTATTGAATGACTTGATAATAATTGAAGTTTATCAAAATATTTATTTAGGTTACTCCTTCAGATTTATCACAATCTACAACTTGGAGGTCAATGATATCACCATTTTTCTCTTTATATGTAAAGGATACTACCTATTAATCATTCTCCTTATTGATCCCTCTTTGGGAATCAACTTCTTTCATTTTTTCCAATAAGACTTAATAATTTCATCATTTTCTACTTTTTTATGGACTAGTACATTTGGAAGATTATCATGGGAGATGAGAGACTATGAATAGAGGCTTGCTATTGTCAATAATACAATAAAAAAATTACTATTTGGCAATCCTTGCGAAGGGTGAGCTAAATCCATTTATATAATACATAGATAGTTACAATCCATTATTTCATATAGATTTCATTGTACAATGGAAGAGTAAGAAGGTTATTGTGAGGGATCTGAAATTTTAAGACTCTAAAGAGTTCAACATTGTAGATGCTAGCATGTATAATAAAAGAGCCAAGACCCATCAAGCGAGCAAATGTGAAAGAAAAGAAAACATTGACACTTTTGTAAAAGGCTTTGAGAAGCCCATTAAATGATAATTAAGATATCTCAAGGAGGCTCTTCCTTAAAATGAATTCAACTAAATAAGAAGTACAAATTATCTATCTTTTGTTAAATAAATTTCCCTTTGTAAACAAGATAAGGCATAATTACCTAGTATGCTTTGCTTTGTAGCTTTCATTATATATAGAAAATAAGTCATGAATGAGATTCTAGGTAAGAGAAAATGGTCCACTACACCAAGTTTATATATTTTAACTTTATAATTGTGATAAATCCAATTCCTTACTTCTCAAATCCAACCATAGGGTGGTTGTTAATGAAAAAGTGCTCTTATTTTATAAGAATCAAGTCTCTTTTATGTGGGAAAAGATTCTCTAACCCCGAAAAAATGTGATCACTAAAATTTCTCCCTATAGTTCCCATATTTTTAAATCTTACAAGAGGTCTAGTCTTGGTGAGGAAACTACAAATGATCCCACTAAATCTTCACTATTCCTAGTGTTATCTTCTTTAAAATTATTAGACCTATAGGTAGAGCTAGTATTAGTAGAATTTCTACCCCCTCTAATCTTAGTGTTGAGGTGATCCATCTAATGTTTCCCCTATTGATATCATTTCCCCTCCCTCTAATACAAAAGGAGAATACCTAGATATCATTGGTTCTTCAATTGAGTTTATTGATAACCCTAGATTTAAGAATATATAAACAACTACTAGAAGGAATAATAATTATATCAAGGAGACTATGGCCTAAAATGAAATCACTCAATGATGGTTTTAATCTTCAACATAGATTCCTAAAGTGGTTCAAGAATGAAGTTGAGAATGAAATTAAGGATGGAGAAAATTCATAAATAGGTGAATATGGATGTTACTAAAATTGAGATTAAAGTGAGATTGTTTGATAAGGATTGTACAAATACATTGCTTGGATTAAGATTCTATTTATATTTTAATCATATTTCTATCTCATGCATCTCGAACACTCTTAGAATCTGAATTTGGATTCCTATAGGGTATAATTATAGAGGTATCTTCTATTTATATTCTAATAGTAACCTTGGCATTATTTTTCATATTACATTTGACTTTAGACTCATTTAAAGTATTTTCCCTTTCTTAAGTACTAGAAGAAGAAGTTGAGAACCTTTTCATAAAAATGGGTCCCACATGTATTAGTGGCTCCAAAATAGAGAACTATATTTAGGGATTTAATTCATAAGATAGTTATGGGTCAAACATGTCTTTGCGGTTTTATTTTGTATTTAGGGTCTCATTGATTGAGCCCATATGACGTCCATGTAAATTCATTGATGTCCAAGATGGGTATTGGATTTTTTCATGTAGTAAGACCTTGGTCTATTATTTTGGTGAAAAAATTGATGGCTTTTGTCTCTTTTCTTATGTATTAGTAGTATAAGATAGTAGTTTAATATCATTTTTTGTAGTTTTTTTTCAATGGTGCGAAATTTAAACACAACAATGGAATGTGTGATTTTGAAGACATTCAAGAAACTGAAATACTCCACATTGTGTTTCCCAAATTTCAAATTAAAAGATCTTGTAAAACCCTCTACATTTAAACAAGGAGATTCAAAATACTGAAACCCAGCACTCTGTTTCCCATTCAGAATTATTTTGTACAGTTTTTTTATTGAAACCCAGTACTGTGTTTCCCATTTAGAATTATTTTTTGCAGTTTTTTTTTCAATGGTGTGAATTTTAAACACAATAATGAAATGTTTGATTTTGAAGACATTCAAGAAACTGAAATATTCCACATTGTGTTTCCCAAATTTCAAATTAAAAGATCTTGTAAAACCCTCTACATTTAAACAAGGAGATTCAAATAACTGAAACCCAACACTGTGTTTCTCATTCAGAATTATTTTGTACAGTTTTTTATTGAAACCCAGCACTGTGTTTCTCATTCAGAATTATTTTTTACAGTTTTTTTTTCAATGGTGCGAAATTTAAACACAACAATGGAATGTATGATTTTGAAGACATTCAAGAAAGTGAAATATTCCACATTGTGTTTCCCAAATTTCAAATTAAAATATCTTGTAAAACCCTCTACTTGCAACAAAATTACCCCTCACCTCGATTTGTTATGTGTTCTCCTCCAAATCCTCCATGTGCACTCCACACTTCAGCTTATTTGGTCAGTATTCTCCTCGAAGTCATCCACGTACACTCAGAACTTCATCTTTCCCTTTCAACATGCAGGAAAGAAAACAAACAAATAATATTTTCACCTTGCTTTCTTGAAACAAAAAAGGCCCACGTCATTCCCTTCCACTTTTCCCGCGCCAGACAAAAGAAACTTGCAGATGAAGCTAACCCACCCGCTTTTTTGCCTGGAAATGGGTAGGAAAACGCACCTGACGGCGTCGTTAACTCCCACTTGACCATCGCTCAGATGTTTCGTCTCGTCCACCAGTTTTAGGCATCTGGCGGGCCCTGCACTATGACGTCTCGTCATATTATGTATGTATCCATGTATGTTCTTATGTATGTTTTTCATGCATTTTTTGATGTACATAGGTGAATTTTGTCTAGGAGTTAGTTGTCTCCCAAAACAAACATATTTATTACCTACATAACTATTAACATGATTCATAAATAAAGTACAAGACAATATTAATAGTCACCATCATGAAGCCTAAACTTAACTTTTACCTTTGTTTGAAGATTTCTTGGTAAGTTCCTACCAGTAGACTTAACCAAAGGTTCCCAACCCACTCAAAAACTGAAGATCACTTCCTTAAAATAAATGTATTATCCCATTCCATAATAATAGACAAAGCTAGGTTAATATCACCAACATAAATGAGAAAGATGTCATGAATTTATATTAACCCATTCGTAGTTAAAAATATAAAAGCTTGTGGTTTGCAAGAATCATAGTCACAAAGTTGTGACCGATAATAGTAGTATGAACAACCTTCAAAACAAAAATGGACAATAATGGTTCAATAAAATATATTGATTCAAGAAGGATCTTAGAATTAATGAGCTAGTTAATGCATGACTAGAGGACCAATATTTTGACCTCTAATACCTATAAATATACTCAAAGAGTAATGGTTATGTACTAATAACAACCAATATCATTAATCAATTTCAATGGCTTCTTTATGACTATAGGTTAAGTCATTAGATTCATGGATGAAGCTACATTCAAGCTTGCCAACTTCATATTGTGTAGAAATTAAATATAATTATTTCATAGCCTCTTGACCTTAAACTACATTAGGTTCTAATAAACAATATTGATCATAATAATAGCTATATTTATGGTTGAAGCTTCATTTCCCACCAACTTCATGTAATTTAGAATTTAAACTTAAGTTATTTCGCAATCGCTTGATTTTAAAGTATCTTAGGTCCTAATAAATAATACTATTACAATAATAGTTGAAGCTTATTTATATTTATATAATATTTTACTACATATATTTATAGGTGTAATCATATTTGTGTGTATGTATGTCTTAGGTGGAGTTTGAAGGTTTTGGTAATCAATATAGGTTGGCAAGTGTTGCTCATAGAGGAATGGAGAGAAAATGGTCAAGTAATCATAGGTGGAGATGAACTCAATAATTATAGATACATGTTGATCAACAAGATAGGGTTAATATGGTTGAGTAGTGCATATCTTTACACTAAATGTAGGGCATAGATGCTCAAAGGCATGTTAGATAGATGATACATCAACATCACCATGTTGGGGTTAAAAGGCATAAGTTGTCTAGCACCAATTATAGGGAACTAGTTTTGTAGAGTTACAAAATATATATTAAAGGTTCCCAATCATTTTATTATTTTTGATTAGCGATAAGTAAGTTTTGAAGTGGCCCTGAAACCCTATACAAGAAAGAGAAAAGGAAGAAAAGATAAAGCAATAGGTTGCCCACCCAAAACACCAAAAAATAGGTTGATTGCAGAACCATTAGCAACCCAATCATTTTATTGTTTCTCCTTTGGGTCAAGGGGGATTTATGATCCCAAAAAAATTTGTGTCAATGTGATTTTTGTTAGGGGCATGCATATCTTTTGTGAAACACCTCCTTCATCTTTAGGTTCATGTTTTATGTCATATTTTTGTAGCATGTTATTATATTTTATTAGTGTTTTGTTAAATGTTCTATTTCAAGAGTTTTTTCCCATAAGGGTAGTTTGAGTAGTTTTTTTTTAAGGCATCTATATATTTACTTCAATATTATTTGAATATTCAACCTAGAAAGATAAATATAATGTATTAATTATTTGTAGTTTAAATATTATTGTACCTATATTTTGTAGTTCAAATACCTACAATAGAAAATTTATTTCATGATACGTGAGGGGAGTTGTTTAGTTGTTCCAAAGCATGACCTATTCATTTTCCTTGGGGTAGATTTTGAGCCATGGTGTGAAGATTTTCCTCAAAAAGTATTTGGATTCATGGAAAAGAAAGGGCTTGGTTGAATTGAGTATCTCCTTGTTGATATTTTGATGATTCATTTGGATTGACACAACCACTAATTGATTTATTTTATCCTCTTCCTCTTTGTGGACTAAATTTAAAGTTCAAGATTTCTTCAAAGTTGAAGATATTAAAATTGACCCTCTTGCAACTTGAGCATGAATCATTTTTTCACTAGTGTGCTTGCTTTATTGTCATTGATTATGTTCATATTATCTCTACATAGTTTGATGAACACATGAACTCTAATTATTAATAAGAGTAGGGGGAAATGGTGTTAGGATTCCAACAACTATAACTTCTCTAGTTTATTCTTTGTTGAGTGATTGCTAAAAAAATCATGGTGTGGTAGTTTTTTAAAACTTGCAACTATGTATTGTATGTTTTCTTGAATAAATTGAGTTGGGATTGTAATAAAAGGGCATCTCTACCAACAATCATGATGTTTTGAGTGATAAAATATAAAATTCTAAATGTGAGACTTGATCTCTCCTCTATTCTTAGGGAAGATTCTCTTTATTAAAAGTAAAATTCATATTCACCTTATTTACAAAAATTATCATTATAAATCACACATTTGGAAAATAAATTGCATAGAAATTCCTTTTAGAAATAGAGTTTGTGTACACTCCAAGTTAAAATAGCATTTGAAGATCACATGCAAATTATTTTTTAGTTTTATTTAAAATAAAATTTTGTATGAACTTCATAATATTTCAAATAAATAAATGACCTTCAAAATAAAGTAAACAAGATTTACTATGAATAATATATTTTAATGACTATGACTAAAGTTATGAATATTCAATATAAAATAGGAGAAAATACTAGCACAATATGGATTGACTCAAAATTCTGAAATATGTTTTATATTTCTACATCATTAAAATAAAAGTATCAATAAAATTGCCTATTGTTCCACTCTATTTCTATTTTCACTACTATAGCATCGTAAATTGTCACCCTTGACAATTTCACACTATCAAGTGTCAATTTCTAGATTAAAATTGTGTCAATTTTTTACATCAACGTTTCGGATCATACTCCATGATCCATCATCAGGATGATATGCAAGCAATAAAGAAAAAAAGAGTCAATTTTACACTATGTTTTGTCCCCCCTAAATTATTGAGTCTAATTAAGCACCTAATTTCCTAAATTATGCATTCTATAGCCTATTTTTACCAATTTCTAAGAAATGGCAAGCATTGAACAAATGCATTAATTCAATGTTTTTCCCCCGACACCCTAAGTCCTAAAAAATAGGGCCAAGGTTGAGACACCCTTGGGCATCCCAGTCCCTCTATTTTGTTGGGATCCAACTTTGAATATTTCGGTGTCAGTATTTTAACATTCAAAATTCAAATTGCAAATGTCAGCTATTGGGATTTAATTTTTAGGAAATTAAAATAAATGCCTATAAATACCTAGTTATTGTATCATTTCAAATCTAAGGAGAATTTATGAGAAATTATTATTATCAAGATCACTATCAACCAAGTCAAGAACATCATTTCAAAGCTTTATTGCATCAATTCAAGATCCAAACATCATTTCAAATCCTATGTGAGTTTATGCATGTCTATGTTGTCATTGTTTGTGAAGGCTAACCCTTTTTGTAGGTCTCCAAGCAATTCAAGCTAGCAAGATCCAAGACCTTGAAGTGATGTGCATGACTTTAGTATTTCAAGAAATCCATTGAAGGGTGGTGAGTTGCAAGACTTTTTGGATTCATCATTCCTTCCTTATTGTATATCTTTCCTATCATTGACATAGCCAATGTGAAAGTGGAAACACTAACACATGGTTTGAATAAGGAAAGCCCCTAAATGGCACAACATTTCTCCTCTTTGTGAACGTGTAGGTTTCAAGTTTGAATATTATTGAAGGGAGATTGAAGGTCATTTATTCTTTGTTGCATTCAAAACCCCACATCATGTCTACTCCAAGAAAGTCACCTACATAATTATCTGACAGTGTTCCAACAAATTTGCAAGAAGAAATAGTGATCTCAGATCTTCCATCAAAGGATTGAAAAAGTAGAGAATGACACCCCTACAAGGTCTGTGAGGCTCCTAGGCACCTATGTCCTACAATGACTGAATCCATTTTTTTAGGGCAGGAACACATCACTCTGCCCTTCCTAGATCTGCTTATAATTCTCTATTTTATTCTTTCAGTTGTTGGGATCTTGTAATTTTCATATTAGGGTATATAGTCTAATTAAGTTAATAAAAAAATCAATTCCAATTCATTCCAAGACCCTAATAGATACATACCTAGGTTTGATTGGCTCATCTTCATGGTTGAAAGTTAATCTAAACACTTTGTTGATCTCTGTATTAATGAAACCATAGAAAGAAGTCTTGAATCTTATTGTTCTAGAAGCATTTAAACTTTTAAGGATCACCTTTTTCTATGTTTCAACTACTATCATAGTACAAGATCAGCAGTCACATATTTACAATAAAAATTTCAAGGAAATTTTGACATGAATTTAACTATTATTTACAATAAATGATTTCACTAATTTCTACAAGTGACTCAAGTTGTGCATTCAATTGCAATAAAAAAATGTGCATTGGCTTTTCCAAAACCTAGTAAATAACAAGCTCCTCTTCGATTAACTTTTTTAATGGGTCTATGCTACATTTAATCATCATTATGTGTGCATGGGATTAACTCTATGAATGAGCCAATATTGAATCCAACATTATCAATCTTTCTTATCAACTTTCTTAGAACTTTAAACAAAACTTCAAGGTCTCAATCATGAATGTAAAAAATTTCTTCCAATCAAGTGACACATCTTGATCAACACTTTCAAATTCTCCAAAAGTACCAAAGCCTCAACATTAATGTTATTCATGTCCTAAAGATAAATTAGAAAGGCATTTCATATGGTTAAGTCATAAAATATCTAATATTTGTTGGTGTAGATTTTTATTTTCCTAATGGGATAATTTATTTTTCTTAGTCATAGGTTTTTCCTACACTTTTACTAAGCTTTCTTATGATAATAAAGTGAGTTTACTATTTAATAACTTAGAGATAAGGTGATGAGGTGTCCCCACCCTTAATGATGGATTATTTAAATTTTCATCACTTTATTTAATATTGGTGGTGATTGGTGGTCAATTCCTATTGGTTGATTTTTCATCTCCTTCCTCACCTTAGTTCTATATAAAGTCACTTCCTAGCTAGTATTTTTCATATTTTGGAAGCTCTTAATGTAATTATGTCATTCTAATATTTTATATCTCTAAGAGTAACTGGTTTTCATTATTTATGCTTATCTAGTTTATGTAGATTTCATTTATCTTATATAGTTCATTGGGTTATCAATTTATTTCAAATTTCTAACATGGTATCAAAGCTATTATTTTGAGAATTATGACTTCATAGATTCCTAATTGAGAGTTTGAGTCTTTCATTTAATATCTTGTAAATTCTCATATGCTATTTTTTTTTTTTTTTTGAACAATTTAGAGAATTATAAAGGGTTTATAAAGATATAATAACCTCTTCATATTGCATGTGTTTGTGAGATTTGGGTGATTGCATCATTTTTTGTTATACTGGTAGAATTTTTTATTGTTCCAACACATCCAAAAGGCTTGAGAAAGTCAATATTTAATTTTTGTTTCATCCAATTTGGAGATTGTTTGACATAGTTGCAAATAGGGGTTTCAAGCTCATATTTGGTGAACAGATTTTTATAGTACTTTCAGCCCAAACAGACCTTGTCATTATATTTTTATAAAAGGGGTGAAAAGTTTCATTCAAGAAAGATATACCAAGTACAACCAAAAATCCAAATTACCATAGTCATCAAAAGATATAACACCACCAAACTCCAAAACAAATCCATGCAAAGACGAACTAGAAACCAACCCGATCCAAAAAAGAAACTATCTAGCCTTAACACAAGGCTACACCTTATAATCTTAATGAAGATACCTAGATAAAGTGTTGATTTTACCCTAATCCAATTTTCTCCAATCCACCACATTCCCTTCACCCCTACCTTGGAAGCCCCATTTAGCTAGGCAATCAACAACCTTGTTTCATTCCCTAGGGATGTGAATAAATGAGATGGTTTCAAAATTTGAAGCAAGATGGAGAATTAGCTTCACAATTAAAACTAATCTCCATGAAGAGTCCTGAAAGTCTCTCTTATTAAGCAAAGAGACCAAAATAATGGATTTTTTCTCACAAATCACTTTCCTCTAGCCCAATTCACAAGCTTTCTCCACAACTTTGAGAAAAGCACTAGCCTCCATTTGATTATTAGAATGCACTCCCATATGTATGGAAAAGAAAAATTGTATGGAACCCCTACTATCACGACCAACTCCTTTGATCCCAACATCCCCAAGATTTCCCCAAGAAGAACCATTAGTAATGATTTTGAGAGTACCTTCAAGAGGAGGACACCACTTCCCCAACTAATTCACCTTAGAATATTTTAGTCTTATTCCCCTATACACCTAGGGGCCTAAGGAAGAAGAGAGCTCAAGGAAAGTAACAATATGTGTGTTTGATAATGACATAGACTCCCCCAAGTCAAATTTAGAAGAAATAGTTTCTTTAAGAGTGTTCCTCACCTTGAACCAAACTTGCAAAGCCACCTATCGACACTCCCAGAAAATGTGTTGATTTCTCTCCAACCAAATCTACCAAATCATGATAAAAAGGGCCTAACTCCCAAGCTTCCACAAAAAAGGAGGGAGATGTCGGAGGAGGTTCAAATTTCTCCCAAAATTCATGCAAAGACAAAGCATACCTAAACAATATCCTCCAAATCATCTTCCAAAGTCTCCAAAGTTCCAAGGCAAAATTACACTGAAAAATAGATGATTTGTAATTTCTTCACTACACCCAAATAGAAAAGAGAGACAACCCACAGAAACCTATTTTCTTGATATTTTCCTAGGTGAGGAATTTGTTATGGCTCAACACTCATAAGAAAATATTGAACTTGGGCCACACAACCTTATCCCAGATATGTTTTCACAAAGGATAAACTCTCACATCAGCATGATGGGACTCCAAAACAAAATACCCTTGGGCAACAAAGTAGATACCCTTAGACCCATGTCCCCAAGCAACCAAATCATTGTCTTTTGAAGAAAAACAAGGTTTCTCTACAAGAATAGACACCAAATTATCTCGCTCTTCTTGGGAACCACCTTCGGGCCAAATTTTTGGATTTCACCACTGATAGACCAAAGAGCCTCCCAAATAAGAAGAGTATTTGAAACTACCCACCCTAGACCACCTAGTACCCACAAAAATCTCACTTAAATATTGGAGATGGGGAAAAGAAGATAAAACTGGAGGATTACCATCCCAAGAATTAGTCCAAAAAAGAGCATTCTCCCCTTTTTGAATGATTGATAAAAGGCCTTCCTTAATGAGGGTTGAACCCCTTTTAATAGTGCTCCAAATCATAGAACCTTTACCAAACAATTGCATTTGAGGAATATCCTCATTAACCACTCCTCCTAAGTATTATAATTCAAAACACAAGCCTATGGTTGCTCAAGAAATTTACACCACCTTCAATATAATTTTGCAGCCAAAGCATGACTATTCAACTTTGATTGCATAAGCCCAAGGCCACCATACTCCTTTGGCCTGTAGACTTGGTCCCAACACACCGAAATCCATTTTTGAGTGTCAATATTTCCTACCCATAAAATTTTCTATTAAGGGAGTCAAACTCTTTGGGTATACTCTTGGAAGAAGATAGCACCATGAACCTGTACAAAGGGAGAGCCTAGAGGATGGAAGACGCAAGAGTCACACTGCCAACAAAATATAGTCATCTAAAGGTCCATTGGTTAACCTTAGACCAAAATTTATCCAAGATCCTCTACCAATAATTATTCTTCAAGGTGTCAGCATAGAGGGGAATCCCTATATAATCAATAGGAATTTTTCTAATCTAAAAGTGAAGAATTTTGGCAATCATGTTCTGGATCAAGGCAAGAGAATTGAAGAAAAGGATATGAGACTTACCCTCATTGATTTGTTGGCCAGATTCATTCAAATAAATATCCAAAGCTTTCCTTAAGTTAATTACCTCCTCAATTCTAGCAACACCCATGAGAGTCGTATCATCAACAAAATGGAGATGAGTTTGTGCATCCAAACCATGAACCCAACTCCAACCATGAATGAATTCCCTATCCTTGTGTTGTTTCAACAACCTCCCAAGACCTTCATCCATAAGAATAAATATATAATGAGAAAGAGGTTCCCCTTGCCTAATTCCCCAACCTACAGAAAATATAGGTGAGGGGGATCCGTTAACAAGAACAGAGAAGGAATATTAGGTTGTGTAGCTCATAACCCAAGAAATCCACTCTAAGTGGAAGCCAAATCCAAAAGTAGATATTGAAGGAAGGACCACCTAGTATTCTTATCTCCTTCTTGAATCCAATCAATATGAGCTTTATGTTTCCAATAAATCTCCTCCTATAGCTCCCATATAGTAAGTTCCCTTGAGCATTTGGTTTCTTCTTGAATAAAATCCACTGTCATCCCTTCTTCCTTGATTTTGAACATGATACTATCCAAATGATCCTGAACCTATTTCCTCCTATAAAAGAGGTTACCAAAAACCATTGTATTCCATTTCTTTAGCTTAAACTTGACAAATTGAAGCCTCTTGAAAAATGAGAACATTGCAGTACCAAAGGTAGGCCTCCCTTCAACCCACCACTACACCACAAGTTGATGCAAGTTATGGTCCCAGAGACACATCAGTTGAAATTTAAAGGAGGGTTACTTAGACAAGGAGAACCAAAACGAGGATAAATTTATTAGCCAATGATCTGACCCTTTCCACCCCAAAATTTTAGAGGAAAAGGTCTAGTTATTTCCAATACATTCATCGAAAACAAGAAAACTATCAAGCCGCTAAAAAATAGATCCTTCCCCATATCTTCAATTATGCCAAGTAAAATTCCCATTAATGGATTTGACATCCACTAGATTAAGAAACATGATGTTGTCTTATAGAAAGGAAGAAGAATCCCCTAAACAACTAACCCCCTCCCCTAATTTTTCCCTCGAGTTGCATATATAGTTAAAGTCTCCTACCAAAACCCAAGGACAAGAAGGAGCAAGAGAGAAAATAAATCTAATGTCACCAAAGAAAATTCTTACCTAGAAAATCATTAGGCACATACACATTGGTGAAAAGAATCACTGCACCTAAATCAAAAAGGATATCAATAGAAAAAGAGAGTTTCAACTAGCCATCCACCAGAGAAGCGTGATCCTACAGGGGTCCCATAAACACACAACACCTCTAGAAAATCCTTGAGAGCCAACACATTGGAAAAAACCCCTCCAAATTTTGGATGCAATATTCATCATATCTTATATAGGAAGCTTGGTTTCTTGAATGAAAATAATATTAGGTTTGTGTTCCCGAACTAACTCATGAGTATCCTTTTGTCTAGGGACGCTACTCAAACCCCTTGCATTCTAGGAGATCACAATAATTTATGAGAGGAAGAAAAGTGAGAGTCCAATGTCTTGACAACAATAGATTCCACCAAAAACTCTCCCATAATATTCATCTTCTCCAAGTCATTTTTTCTTCCTGCTTTACCTGTTTTATCACTAGTCCCTTTCTTTAATATCTTCTGGTAGATTCCAAGAAGTGGCACATTTTTCTTCTTACCATCATCCTTGAGCTCAGAATCAATCTCCAAATCATTTATCCTATTAATACCTATATGCTCGCGAGGATGCTCCCCCAAGGGGATAGGGATCTAATCATCCATTGGAACCCCCAGAATGTCTTGCCTAATAGCCCTTGGCTCAATATGGAGTGAATAAGGAACATCGTTTACCTTTGAAGCTTCATGCATGTCAACTTTTGGAGTAGGGTCTAATTCTATTGACCAATGGGATCTATACCTTGAAAAACTTGAATCCCAAAACTATGATCATGTTCCATTACATCTAGCTCTTCAAATTTTTCAACAAACTTAAATCTATTATGAGAGGTTTCTCTAAGAATGGATTTGTTTTTGCAGTTTGGTGCCTTTTCTTTCGACCAACATTTCACAGGTACAAACCCATTTGAATTAGGCTCCCCATTTTGAATCAGAGCTTTTCCTTTTGCTTGGAATTATTTGCATGCACACCAAATGGAGGTTGGGTTTTAGCTCCCAACTTGGGGTGGTTCCTTTGCAAATGCCCATATTCATGACAAGTATGACAATGGAAAGGAAGGGCTTCATAATCCACCTATTGAATCCAATGCATTCTTTCTAACCTAATTTCAAGAAACTTTTACAAAGGTTTATTTAAGTTAATTTTCCATGCACAAATGAGCAAAAGAGGTTACCCTTCAGTCAAGTGTCTAGCAAGAGGGGTCCAGGAGCTTCCCCAAAATAGCAGCAATAGAGTGCAAGATGTCCTTGCACCAAAACTCCATTGGAATTTGAGGTATATGAATCTAGATAGGAATCCTTGACAGAATCTCTTCTGTTGAATTGAAACCTAGATGCCACAGTTTGATGAAAAGTCTCACCTGATTGTGAAAATATAGGCCCCCTTCGAAAACCATATTACAATCTGCAATTTGAGAGAAGACCACAAAGAAAGATCCATTAGCATCTAGAATAATTTCAATTTTTTTGAAAGTATGAGTAGCTTGTGTGTTGTCATTGATGTCAACAGGTTTATGAGAAGATTGTTGGAAGTCTATGGAGATGTTTTGATTGGTTGCATTATGTTGTCATTAGTAGTATCACTAATTTCAATCTCTAGTGTTTCTTTAATAAGATTTTGTTGGTGGATGTTCAACCTCTTGTGTGGTTGAGATGTTGTAGAAATGTTCAAGGTGATGATTTTGTGTTTGCGGTTCTTGGTTTCCAAGTGCTATTGAGAAAATTTGAAGAAAAAGAGAGAATAGTGTGGTTGAGAGATGTTTAGTATAGTAGAGTGATGTTTAGTGTTTTGCTTCGCATTTCTTAATGGTTAAAGATTTGTTTGTAGAATTCAGATATGTTGATTAGAGGTGTTATATCTAAAGTTTCAGGTTCTAGATTGTTGTGCAAAGTAAGTTTTGTTCACTCATGTGTGAACTATGTTAGCGGGGTTGTCTAGGAGAAATGGTTTTTCTCTGCATTTCTCCACAATATGGTTTCTAGTCTTGCAGATTTGAGGGTGTGTTTACATTGATCAAATCTATCTTTAGTTTGAGTTGTTTGTGTTTTGGCTCTCCACAAGGTTAGATTCAGGTGTTGTAGTGTGCGGAAGGTTATTTGGTTGTGCAGAATGAATATGTTCTTCTGGTGTATGATTTTGTGAAGGAGTTGTTGGATTTCAAGGTGTTGATGGAATATTCTAGATTGTGTTAAAGTGTTGTGTGTGGTCTGCAAGTCATCTTTGGGTCAAAGGAAGTGTGTAGTTAATTTTTTAAGGGTGTTAACACAAGTTCGATTGACCTTGGATGTTTACACATTGTAAATATGCTTCAATGTTTTTGGAAGCATGGTTTGGTGTGTATGAGTGGATTTAGGTCCAAGTTAAGGTTTTTTTGGTTTTCCTCCATTCCTTTCCACCATAGGAATATTTTGGTGCCAACCTAATTGGAATTTGCATAGTTGAGGTTTATAGTTGACTTTGTCAATTGTTTTTAGGGTTAAGGATGGTATAAATAAATGTTGAGTTGATGAAGAATCAAGAGTAGAAGTGTGTGATGTGAAGTGCAAAGATATGAAGTGGGAAAATATGAAATGCAATGTGAGCTTTAATTCCTAAGACTTCTAGAAGCAGTGAGCAGAAGGTGTCTACATTCTACATAGAGAGTGCAAATGTTTTGGTGAAGTAGTGGTGGACATTTCTATTTCTCTGAGATGGATATATCATTGTAACATTCTTCTTTCTTCTTCTTTCTAATTTGGCAATGATCCATTGGTAGCGAGCCCTTATTTTTCTTTTGGAAAGTGAGTCATCTAATAGTGAGCCTATTGTATTCAATGCTGCAATTACTTTAGATTGTGAGCTAATCCTCACCGTGGTTTTTCTCTTCTTGGGTTTTCCACGTAAATTTGGTGTTCTCATATGTTTGGATGTGTTTGCATTATTTTTTCTCATGTTTACATTCTAATAATGCATGATAAGGGTTTAATGGTTGTTAAGGTTTTAAGGACTAATGCAAATTTGAATGTTAATGAGGGGGTAAAAGCACAAAGCTATGTCACACTTTTGGCCAACTAAATAGTTTTGAGCTAAAATATTTTGACCTAAACAATTTTTTTCAAACTAGTTTCATCTAAAACCATGTGGCTATACATGGCACATGGAGTTTCGATCGAAACCCTTTCGCTTGAAACTCAAAAATTTGATTTTTTTTCTTTTTTGCATTGAAATGTGGCTCATTTTATTTGCAAGGTTTCGGTTGAAACCCTTTCTACCAAAACTGTCTATGTGGCATCCTAGTTGGTAGCCAACTTAGCTTTTTTTAGAATTTTCTAAAACTTTCAACTTCAACTAAGTATTTCTTCAAACTGATTTTTTTTTAAAATAAGAATACCTTTTTGTAAAGCTCGGAGTGGTGAATCCGAATATATAATTTTTTCAATATTTTGATTAGTTTTAATATATTTTATTTATAAAATAATGCAAGTAAGTTGTTAAAGTTAAAAAAAAAGTTGATTAGAAATTAAAAATATAGTCAAACATATTAAAAAAAATTGAAAAATATATGGTGCACTAGAGGAGAGAGTCCTCTTCAAAAGGGTATAATCATTTTTTGAAACTAATTAAAAAAATAGGCAATATTTGATGTCCAATGAAAACTGTCAAATTATGACAAGTTTGACATTAAAATGTTATTACAAGAAAATTATACATCAAAATTTCAAAAAAAATTGATGCACTAGATATTGAAGTTACCTATTTGGAGAAAAAGATTAAGGGAAAATAAAAAAATTCTATTTGTTTCTTGACGTCAAGTGAACGCCACTTTTTCCTGAAATTTTCAGCATTCCAAAATTGGCTCTTAAATTGATTAAAAAAAAAAATCAAAACAATTTTTAAAAACTCTGAAAAATAATAGGATTAAGCTTCATCAATATTTTTACCTTTCATTAGTTTACATCATTTTGAAATTAAAAACATAAAGAACACTTTTATGTGGTCGAAGTTCAAAAAAAAAATGCTATTAGTCGATTACTTTATAAAGTGTGACACATGTTCATGCCTTTACCCAAGGGTTTTGATATTGTTTAATGCACAATTGATTCACCCCCACTCTCAATTATTTTGTGTATTCAACACAAGTCTCCTTTAGGATTCTAGTTTTTACGGACCCAAGCCTCCAAAAAATACAAGGAGATGTGAACTCCCATAAATTTCTAGATTAATGCATGCTTAGATAAATACAACACAGCCTCAACCACAACATCTAGATTGATCACCATCATCAAGTGATCTTTACTTCTTTCCAAACACCCATTGGGTTTTGGTCATAATCCCTAAAATTGATTGTTCTTTGACTCCTCTGCCACATGCAAGACGAAATTTATAGCGTCCTCATGTCAAGATGATGGAGAGTCACCACTAACAATAGCTTCTTTAAAAGATAACCCCCTACATGGGCCATGCGGCTTGCATAATCGAGACCCCACAAAAAGCACTCAAAAGAGAAAACAAAAATGCAACACACTACCAAAGAAGGGTGGCCAACACAAAGAAAATAAATATATATTTTCGCAGCACCTCACCCACTCCCCACACCTACACGAGACAAGGAAACAACCCACAATTGCGCTCAACAACGCAGGCTTGTGTACCCTCCCACACAACTTACAAACCGTCACCCACCTCTCAACGCACTTGCCATTTGCTTATTCATTCATATCTTCCCATAATTAGCTATTCTCACAGACCTTTCCATTATGTTTATAAGGACAAGAAGAAGAATTTTGGCATGAAATTCACCCATATTTGTTGTTGAAAGTCGTCGAGGCAAAATAATTGCCTGGGAGGTCATATGGCCCCCTAGACGCTATAGCTCTACATCAAAAATTTTAAATAAAATCAAAATTTTAGTTTTGTGCCTATTTAGCACATAGGTTCTAAGCACCCAATACTAAGTGCTAGGGCCTAGTGCCTAGTGCACAAGCACAGAGCCCAAGGGCCTTGTAAGCTAAGGTCATAGGCCACTGATTTAATCACAACCTTGAATTAAAAAGAGGAAGTTAATTTAAACAACCATGGCCAAACTCTATAGTGATTCGTTGACTCGTCCACCAGACCATCACCCAATGTTTCCCAACGGCCACCTCCACTAGTGGCGCCACCCGAGGGCTACTAGGGCCTTCCCTACAGGCCAAATTGGGCCTTTTTTCAAACTTTCATAACTTTTTCCCTAGTTATCGAATTTTGGTGAATGAGATATCAATAGAAAGCTGGAGATGACTAATTTCCATCCATTGAGGTATTGAAAAGAATTTATTCCATTTTCTCCAGATATTTTAGGTTGAAGTTGTTTATTGCTAATTTTTCAACATGTTGTAACTTTCACCCTGTTGCTCCCTTTTTCAAAAACGTATAGGCGTTGGAAAGGTATTGAAGATAACTACACAACTATAAGGATAATTTTCCATATTTTTTCTCAAGTTCATTTTCTATCATAATTTGGAATTTTGGCCATTATGGGCCTATTAAGCATTGTATCTTTGAAAATGCACTAAACTATGAAGTGCCAACCTTGTAATATTTGGGGATGATTTTTGATACTAGTGAGAAGGGTGGGAGTTTATTTGGTGTTCTTTTGGTGTCTTTTGCACTCATTTTTGGGGGAATTATACAAATAATTTATAATCACAAACTAAGATAAAGTTTCATTTATGGGGAGGTTAATCATATCTCTTAAAACTTATTTCCACCCTTTTGTTGTCAAGCTAACTTCAGAGAATTATTTTTCTAAGAAACAAGGGATAAAGGATCATTTCCTTGAGCAAGATCTACTACCCTATCTCCTTGGACTTTTTCCTAAGCCAAATGGCAGTGATCAAAAAAATGCATGGTTTAACAATAATTACATGGTCTATGGACTAATATGTCTTATTGTTATTGAGGATACTCTACATCACATAAAGCACATTGAGTTCCCTTTCACTACTTGGCCCATCATCCAACACTCATATGGAGACATTAAATCTTCATCTAAAAATGATGCTTCCTTGGATAACTAGGCTCTTGTGGATGATATGAGACTTATGTTTCCCCATCTTGTGAGGACACATCTTGTGTGGATAGTCACTTATTTGATACCCCATCAACAATACATGTTGCTACTTCAGATTCTAGAGATACTTCTTCAAAAGCTTCCAGTGGTTCATTGCAACAGGTTCATTTATGTCTTATGGATTCAGTCCATTGGGACCAATTTCTATTAGACATCTCTTGTTTTTTGGAGTCCCTCATTTCAAATCTAGATGCACTATTGAGGACATACGTCTTCTCTTTGAGGACAACTCTTTGGTCCTTTCTTTTTTTGCTACTACAAAGTCCAGTGTTGCTTCTTCGAAAGCTTCTAGTGTTTCCTTGTAGCAGGACATACAGTCTTACAAATTCAGCTTTGTGGAATAATCTCTTGATATTTTAAACATGTGCACCAAAAATAGGTATTTTGGACTTGTTTATGGAGACGCATATTACAAATTTGGGAGACACTATTGATTATATATCTTATTCAATTGTGGTGAGGAAACACTTAAAGCCTTAGTTCATTCATTACATGATCATTCATCACAATTTGACATGGGTGTGAATACTTTGGATTAGCATTTGAAGGAGACATCTTCAAAGGAGATACTTGAGTCTTTGGTTTGTGTTCTACATCCATATCTAGGAGATTCTAATTTGTTATTTTCAGCAATGTGGCCTAGAACGCCTGATTTGATTATGACAACCTTCAACATCGACATGGAGACACTTGAGCCGAGTTTAGAGACTTCATACATTTTGCACTTTCTTCCTACATATTCCTTTTAGGACTTGGGAGATAGTTTGCATACACTTTTAGTTTTGTTTCTTTCTAAGGGGAGAAACGTTGTTCGACGATCATGGACCATCTTCTACATCCAATCTCAAGCATCTACGATTGGACCTCTTTGGAAGGGTGGGGCTACTTAGTCCTCTTCTTCTCTCTCTATTTCGGGGGTGTTCTCTTTCTATTTGTGGGGGGCTTCTTCTTCTTTAGAAGGGATTTTATATGTACATGGGTACCTAACATGGCCTCATTTTTTGAGACCCATCATCTTTTGCATCCTCCTAAGCTATGCTTAAGGGGGTGTTGGTGTAGGTTTTTATTTTCCTAGTGGGATCATTTATTTTCCTTTAGTCATAGGTTTTTCCTACACTTTTATTAAGCTTGCTTAGGATAATAAAGTGATTTTATTATTTAATAACTAGGAGATAAGGTGATGAGGTGTATCCACCCTTAAAAGGTGAAGCATTTACTTTTTCATCACTTTATTTAATATCGGTGGTTATTGGTGGTCAATCCATATTGGTTGATTTTCCACCTCCTTTATATACTCACTACCTAGCCTGTATTTTTCATATCTTGGAAGCTCTTAATGCAATTTTGTCATTCTGACATTGCATACCTCTTAGAGTCACTGGTTTGCATTGTTTATGTTTTTCCACTTTATGTGGCTTTGAATTGCTTTTATAAAGTTCCTTGGGTTATCAATCTATTTCAAATTTCTAACAATCCTCCATGTCACTAATTTTATCTTTATTTATGTTCTCAACTTCTATAAGAGCTAAAGAGATTTATCGATTGCCATGAGACATTTTACTCTAAAATTGACAAAATTTTGAGTTATTGTTGGGCATAAGCTAACAACTGCCTCATGTTTCTATCAAACTTGCATTGGCTTTCACATTCTTTCTCAATTGACTACAATTGAGGCAAACCCAATTTCAAAATTGTTTATATCAACTTTTCTTGTGATTTTTCCTAGCAAAACATTAGTGACTAAGTAGTGAGGAAACAAATAGACTCATTAACATAATTTACATGGACTAAAGACAAGAACTAAAGATGGTTTGATTTTCTCGTTGCACACATTTATAAGGAAATACTACATACAACCAAATACATGTTTTTTACATCTTCACACATCCACATTGTAGGTTTATTTATGAGGGTTAGTTGGAAATTGAAATGATTTAGTCATGTGGCTAGTGGTTTGGTCTATGCCAACTATGAAATTAATGTACTCTATCAAGTCACTTGCTTTGATATCTTGTTGAGTCTTGTCTAGAGAAGCAATGGTTGTTTGTGAGATCACAGATACTCTAAACTAAGGTGGGAAATGCAATCACTTGCATTGGTCCATTGTCATAAAGGTGTTGCATTGTGTGGCTTTCGTGTATATTTATTTATTTGAAACCTAGGTTTTATAGGTTGATGTTACCTATTTGAGTGTACTCAAGTTGGATTCTAAATTTTAACAAAGCCTTTTGACAAATGGAAATTAACAATTGCCCTATAGATGATCTTTCCTTTTATTTCGTGGTCATTTGAAAGTAGCGCTTTTCTTTATACTAAGAATTCACGTAGGGGCACATCTTGGAGACTACCCATGATTTTGATGGAAAAACTCCTAGATCAAAATTTTGTAGACAACCCTTATTAAGATTCATGGTATAAAAATCCATTATTACTTGAATTGGTTGTGATCCTTGATAGAACAAGCTTTCAATTATGGATTTGAAAATTTGAGCTTTAAATCGGTTGCATACTACTTTGTCCTTCCAAAGCCCCTAGTATTTTGATTTGAAACATTTCCCAATCAATGAGGATGTTGACCTTACATCTCACAAATCCTAATTCTTTCATCATGAAAAACTTCAATCTTTTGAAAATCCAAACCTTGAGAGTTGAGCAAAAATTTGTACTAATTGGAGCAACTAAACCTTGAGCATATCTTCCTTCAACGCTAGTAAGGAAGGAACAAAATCTAAGTTATATGCAACCTTAAGGTTTAGCAATAGCTTGAGCACACGAGTGAAATGAAGTAGACAATGAAGAGATTGAGAGGAAAGTTGAAGAAAAATAGAGGTCATGAATATATTGTTGCAACTATGTGAAGTGCATTAATGGTCAAATTATGTGAGTAGTTCTCAAGAGAAAGGGATTTGCAAAACACAAATGCGTTTGTAGGTTGATTAGAGAAAAAGACCACAAAACACAAGTGACATGGAAGTGTATTTTTAAAACAAACATAAACTAATGAGGAAGCAGCATACAACATTGAACCTTTGGGTCACTCACAATTATTTCATTGGCATGGTTCCTTGGGTACATTATGTGCACTACAAACCTTTTTCAATAATTTGGGAAATGGAATAAGTGTGATCAAGTGGCTCCTGGTTTGCTAGTGTGGTTGAATGGCTCAAAAAGAGCCCATCATAAATCAAATCTTGTTGAGTGTATAGACTTGACACCATAATACCCTACAATAATGTATAGGTGAATTAGAAGAAGAGGTGATTGGACAAGCTAGACACAATAAAGAAGGAAATGAAAAGTGAAAAAAAAATAGTAAATTAAGTAAATCCAAAAAGCTGCTTGTCCACGATAAAGAAGGAAATGAAAAGTGAAAAAAAATAGTAAATTAAGTAAGCCAAAAAGCTAAGGCATTCATGCCAAGTATAATTAGCAAAGAAGAAATGAAGATAGATTGGGCAAGACACACAAGATAGGTAAGTAAGGCAAAGCAGCCAAAAGGGAGGTACATCCAAAAGGTGCATAGGGCACACTTTTATGCTAGAAGCTCTTCTCTTGGAAACTGACTAGAAAACAATTTATTGGATCGAGGTGATAAGGTCATTCAAACAAAGATGTTTTCAATGATATGAGACTTCAAGATAACAAAGCAAAATTCCTATCTAACCAATAAGGCCTAGAAGTTCATAATATGAAGATGCTTTCAATGACATGAGACTTCAAGATAACAAAGGAAAATTCCTATCTAACCAATAAGACCTAAAAGTTTATAACCCGAACATTAAGATAATTTTGGAAAAAAGTAATGCTAAAGGGAAGATGTGGTAGGGGTGTAAAAGTTCCATGGAGGAAGGCAATAACTAATCCTTTGAGTGCTAGCTATAACAATGAATTTGGGAGGACATTTTTATAAAAGATAGCCCCAAATGCGGAGGAAAGGAAGAAAGAGAGCATTGACAGGCTGGTCTCAAAGGGTAACTTTCTCATAAAGCAAAGTGGTACCAAACTAGTGTCCTCATCTTCTCGATATCCAAGCTTTTGAGTGCTAGCTATAACAGCGAGCTATCTCAAGTTAACATTAACTAGCATATGTTTCATACAAGCATAGGATTCAAGCTAAATGCTAGCTTTAACATAGAGCTATCTCAAGTTTACATTAACTAGCACATGTTTCATACAAGCATAGGATTTCAGCTGGTAGGTGTTGATTTTGCTAACCTATTATGACAGTCATGACGATAATGAACTGTATATTGCCAAGATTACACCACATTCATACCCACCAAGTAACACGCTCCAATTTTAAACTGGACTTGTACATAACAAAGAATGTGTTTCATGATACCCTTCATCAAACCCCCAACTTCTCTTCTTGTCTCTCCCAACCCCCCCACTATTTCCTCCCTCCCACTCATTCTGGCCACAGTTACCCTCTACCCCCAACCGGATGCAGATATACACATGCCTATCAGCATAATAAGGTTATTTTCTTCATTACCATGGTCTCTTCCATAAACTGATGTGAGCTCTTTCTCTGGGGACTGGTGAACACAATGACTCTATAACCATGGTTGAATTGAATTTGTAACTTGAGCCCTTTTCCCAACATTTCATCAGCTTCGTAGTCTCAACTCTGGATAAGGCGACTAGTCAATTTTATTCTCCAAAAGTGAGTTCCAGTCTGGGACAGTATAACTAAAATAAGCAGTCCTTGTGCCAAAGCTTATTTACTGGGGACTTGGTCATTAACTAAAAATTACTTCAGATCGTGGATTCACATGAATTCACATAGAAACTTGAAAAATATGTTCTGTGAAAACCATTATAGACATAATATCGTAAGAATAATATAAATTTCACAACACAGAAAGCATAGATAGAAAAGCTCTTGATGAATGCAAACTTTTATCTGCAATGAATATAAATTTTTGGTTTTGATGGAATTGAAATGGAAGTTGCTCAGGTTTTGGCATTGACCTGGCATTAATTTGATAGATAGAATCCAAAACCAATTAGTTTTATGGGTGTAGATATTGAAGGAACATAATGATGAAACAAGCATAATAGAGCGCAACAAAGATAGAAAATTGTTTCAATATATGCCATGCCAACCAAAAAAATTGTTCTCAAATCCAAAGCAATGAATCTCTCAACTCAGTTAAAGAAAGTATTTAAACCTATTTGCCTATAAAAATGAACATTTGGTCCAGAACCAATGTATTAAAAGTTGAGAACACAACAGACTTCCAAAGACAAGTCAAAAGGAACTCGTTATAAATATACAATTTGGACATTTTCTGTACATATAATAGTGTTCTGTACATATAATAGCACGGAAGTCATAAAGTGACAATGACATTCCATCCACCAATTCATGTGTGAGACATTAGAGTAGTTGCAATGTGCAACCATAGAAATGAGCCACTTCCATGTTGAAACAGGTGGGCTCCAGTCAGAAAGTATCTAGTTGTAACTCATCAGTTTGAATTTTGACATATTTCATCTCAGATTATTCTATAGTTTAGAACAAGCAAATTATATACATACGGTAAGATTATAATCAGATTTGTTTTCTATCAATGTCATGTTTACTTAATATCTGGTTCTTGATACCCTTGAAGACATCTAGTTCCTTTAGAGCCCGGGCTACAGTAGTTGTAGAATGTGAGCTTGTAACTCCCTGTTTTAGAGAATTTGACAGCTTAAAGTATGAATTTTCCACCGGGAATCCAAGGGTGTGAGCTTTGCAAGGAAATATGTGTATATTTCCATCCTTTCCAAATGATGGCCTTGGCAACTTCAAGAAGTCTCCTGAGCTGTCTAATGCTGTGAATTGTCTAAGAGGAGGTGCAGAATTGAGGAGTTCCACAAGTGCTCCAATTGCAGCCTCCCTTGGAACTTGAACTGTGTCTGCTTCCTTAGCAATTGTTTCATTCATCTGAGCACTTTGTCTTGAAGTTAAGCTGTCAGGCATCTCATGAAAAACATCAGAACATATTTTCTATCAATAATAACCATTCCCTATTCTCTTAATAGATAAAATAAATGCTGAATGTAATAAACAACATTGAATTTTCTAAGAAAGAAAATCAGAACTTCAAGTAAAATTTTTTTGAGGAATCATCAGATATGCCTTTGATCAAGAACTGATCTTAACAGGAAGATGAAAAATGGAAATGCTATCACTGTTATTGGGGTTTATAAATCCTTGTGTCAATTTCACTATTATCAAACAAACTGAATTTATATATTAATTTATCACCACACAAAATTAAGTTAATTTTAACTTCAACAGAACACTGTCAATTGCAGTTCAACTTTTAACACAAAAATAATGAAAAATTGATTTCAATGAACCTTTTGTCCAAAGACCGAATACCAGAAAGACACATTGGAAAGCAGACAAAAAACTATATTTCCGAGAATAAGGCATTCAATACTGTCATATCTTATCTTTTTCAAAGACATGAGAAAAATTTAAATCATCTTATAAATGAATGTAATTCATAAGATTATTAGACTTGGAAATCAAGTAATACAGTAAATGCAAAACTTAGTTGCTTGATGCATGAAATAAAAGAGAACACACATATGTTCATCGTATACAGATTTAAAAAAACACAGGCCTCAATTATCATGTGTACATATTTGTACATTTATAGTAATTGCTTAATTTAGGTCCAGTAAAAGTTTCAATACCCTCAAATTGCTTCTTAACTTGGAATGAGAGAAATATCATGTTCTAATACATGTCATTATTTTGAGAAAGTCTGGAAGACCAAACTAAGATTGCCAATGAAACAAAGTAAATCTTTACTACCTCAACTTTCCATTGTTCAAACCATAGTTTACATACTCGGAATCGGAGAGTACTCGGCAAGCCCAGAAATTTTGACTCGGGAAAAACTTGGGAAATACTCGGCAAATACTCGGCAAATGTGTGGATATTTATGTATGTGTATACTCAGGACTGCACTGTGCACACATACATATCTATAAACATACACAGGATGCCAAGTTTGCATGCATATACACACACACATATTTATACACACAAACATGCCAAGTTTGTGGGTTTTTTGTGAGCTACTGGCGATTACACGATTAATTGACGGGAGAAAATCCATCTGCATGCTGCCCGCAAGTAAAAGCAGAAATTACTCAGCATGCAATTTTTTTGGGGATTACTCGGCTACTCGGAGAGTAATCGGAGAGTATGTAATCTATGGTTCAAACTGCTTTCTATTAATGGCAAAAGAAATGCAATTAATGTTATCCCAAAAAAATTTGGAGGCAAATTTGTTAGGGGAAGTGTTTTGGGCTGTAGCCCCACATGTATTTGCAGGGGAGGATTCCATTCTACCTGCCTGTGAAAAATATGCAAAGATGGTGTTTACAAATTTATGCATATATATACAGCCAAATGAAAAGGATCTATGAGGAATAGTTCCATATAAAACATTTGAACATAAAATGGAATATAAATGAAGAAGCACCCTCGAAGGATTGCAGAGTAAGGTATCTCAGAGTTTATCCACAATTTTTGTTGGTACATTTGACTAAGTGTCAACAAATCACCAGAACTACATAATTTGTCTTTCCTATCCATAATTTGTAGGATGTTAGCCATTTTTTAGGTAGTGCTCTAATGATTGAGTATCAATCACTCAAATGCACTAGCATATCATACTTTTCAAGATGATCACCTAAAGCACATCAAGAATTTAGCTTGTCTCACTATCATAGGTGGATAAATTCCATATAGTAGTTATGCGAACACGAAAACCTTACTTTGATAATGAATTTCTATGCGTAAGGAGCCTAACATTCTATAGTGAATATGGTAAAACACACAGAAATGGCAAACAATTCCATATAAACTATGTCCAGTTTAGCCCCTTGGACTTGCAAGTTCTGGTCCAATCCAGCTCGGATACAAATCTGGGTTCAGTTCAGCAGGGGTCTACAAATGCTATATGGGTTTGTCCAAGACAAACTGGGCGAACCTGTCTCAAATTTCACCTCCTTCCACTCCTGTGACGAATTGATCACATTTTTGTGATTTTTTCTATTTTTTCTAATTTAACATTGATTCATCATTCATCCTTGCTATTTTTAGGCTTATTAGCAGCTAACAGAATGAAATGTCTTCTCAAGGAATGTCTTATTTGCAGCTAACATAAAATATAGCTATCCTCACAAGGATTGACACTATTTTATTAAATGCAACAAACAAGTATCTAAACCAGTTAGTTCACTTCTGCCAACATGCTTCAGCTTTATGTCAACATAAGAGCCTTGGATCATGGTATGTTCATCTATCAAACCATAACGGAAAGGGTTTTTTTAATCAAATATTGTTGTCGGAAATGCCTTGGTAGATAAATATGCAAAATGTGAAAGCATACACAAAGCACATGAACTGTTTGACAAAATACCTCAAAAACATGTGGCATGATGGAATTGAATGATTGCAGGATATACATAAAAATTTGAAATGGTGTTCTTGATGAAGCTTCAAGACTTTTTAAGAAATGCATCAAATGCAATGACACTCAAAAAGCATGGTTTTCTGCTTTATTAAAAATTATGAAAATGCCATGCACCATGATGGTCTGTTTGGTTTTGAAAGCCTTCGTTTGGACTTGGCGGTGGGGGCTCCGTCCCTCAACCTCACCCTGTACTGTGAAAAGGAACATGCCAGGGGTGCTGCCCCTAGACCCCCATCAAACTCATTTTATACATTCTGTACTTGTATTTTGCATTAAAATAAATAAATTAAGTATTTTTTAAGCTCTCAAGTTTGAGACAGGCCTAAGTATGGGAACTATGATATGGATATCCATCAAAACAAAATTATAATGGAATTTTATTAGTTATTAGAACTTGCCAATGCCTTGATAGATATCTATGCCAAGTGTGGAAGCATACGCAAAGCATGTGAATTGTTTGACAAAATGCCTCAAAAACATGTGGTCTCTTGTAATGCCATGCTTGCAGGTGATGCACAAAAACAATTTGTTGAAAAGGCCTTGGAAACATTTAAGCAAATACAATTGAAAATGTAAAGCCAGACATCTCATTTTGCAAGTTTTAATAATATTAAATTATTATTATACTATAATATTATATATTAACTTTATTAATATTGTATAAATATTAAAGCTTATAAATATTCTTGTGCATTAAAAATATTAGATTCATTTAATATTTCTGATTTTTGGCTGCAAATATGAATGTGTTTCTTATTTTTATAAGTTCTTGTATGGACAAACCCAAAACGAACCCAACCCCCAAACCCATCCCAGGACCAATAACATAGCATATAAACAATGGTGATTGTACAAACAATTCATGGCTTATGACAGAAAATAGCTCTGTACTCAAATTCATAGCATTTCCCCTCCATGTCTCTAATCATTCCGTCCAATGAGGCCAACATCCTATATATAGTTGACAGATCTACAAGAGCCTCTAAAAATTTGACTAAAAGGTCATCGTGTATCTCATGCATCTCAACATGTACCTTGTACAAAATACAAAGCACCCTTCTCTTAATGCTTTGCAGCATGGTTATGTTCCATCATCCATTTCCTAGCATTCAATACTTTTGGCATTACATTCTTCAACACTCATCCCTCTTTACCTCAAGGTTCCAACTTTGGTAATTTATTCTCCACTCTTATCCATACTCTATCTCTTGTTAGCCCCTAAACATTGATAATCATGTACTCCAGCACTCCACTGAGATTTGTCTGTGCAATCACAGGAGCTTTCTCTCGATGGTGCCAACTCCTATGCCATGGTATACTGTCACAACTGCTTATCTGGAATCCCTCTGACCTCTCTTTGTAGTGCCCCTGCCCACAAGTCTTGTATTGCTTGCTTCAATTACCATCCCTCTTCCCTTTACACTCACATCACCTTAATAAATTGAAGTTCAGCCTACCATTGAAAGCTTCTTAAATCTAGTGTTTACTAACAATTGCTTTATCAAGAATAGAATTTTCTCTATACACAAACCTAGTTTCTCACTTAAGAACTTAGTTTCTACTTTCTACAGACAGAAATAGATTTTCGCTGCAAACTATAGCAAGCAGTGGTAGAAGGATACCTACTAAAACATGTCTATTGTTTGCATCCAATCTTCACATACAATCACTGCCTTTTCAGCATTTTCTTTCCACTCTGATAGAAACTAAAGGTGTTATCCTCTCTGAGCAGTGTATGCATCCAACCACTTGTACAATTTAATTAGGGAATAGTAAAAAGAGCTCCTTGTTTAGACAACTATAGACACCATGTTGAAGCAACTGTTGTGGGGACTGCATAACTTGTGAAGGGACATTCACTAGGAACTCAAGTGCTATCTAGCAGAGTCAATCCCTCTTGATTTTCATGTATCCACCAAACTACTTTAGCGTGTTTCCCTTAAATATGTTAGTTGTTATATGGTAGTGGAATAATGACTAAGTATCTGTCACTCATATGCATTGGCATATCATCCTTTACCAGAATGCTCACCCAAAGTGCATCTAGAATCAAGCCATTCTTGCTATTTAGGTGAATAAACAAAATGGATATGCTAGCACATTAATTCTACTTCTACGATGATTTCTGCACAGAAAAAGCAAGCATGAACACATCATTACCAATTCATGGTGAACATAATAAAACACACATAAATGGAAAACAATTTCATATATCTGCAGCAAACGTGGTTAAATAAATGGATCAATGGCTTACAATCAAAGAAAAAAGCTCTGTACTGAAACTAAAAACATTTCTCCCCCCTCCAGTGATGACTTCTAATTAAGCCAATAAATCTATATAAAGCAGAAAGATTGTTTATTCCACATATTTCATGTGGCTCAATATATGTTACACATCCCACGTAAAATGTGGAGTGTCCTTGTCTCCATTCTTTGCATCATAGTCAAGGTCTGTTGTCAGTCACCTTGGGCTCAATCCCTTTGAGGCTATATTCCTAAATGCTCATCCCTTCTCTCAGCACTCTAGCTATAGCACTTTATATTGTTTCTTAATCACATCTTAACCAAATTAAATTTTATATTGTTCATTATTTCCATTGTGTTGTTATCCTTATATTTCTAGCATTTGATATCAAAGCTTCAACTAGATTGTTGATGGCAATGCCTTTCTTGCAGCATTGTTGGGTTTTTTGTGGTTGCAGATGGAGTATTGTTTTAGAGATTTTGCACATCCAAGTGAGCTTAAAAAGTCATGGCAAGCACATCACAATTAAAGATTGAAAAGTTCAATGCCTCTCAATACAAGTTGTGGAAACTGAGAATAGAGGATCTCTTAGAGAAAAGGGATCAATGGAGAGATATAACAAAGAAGGATAAGCTGCAGATATTAATGCAGATTGGACAAAGATAGACAAAAAGGCTGAAGGGACAATATGACTATGTCTCTCTAATTTAGTCTTTCTGAATATCTCCAAGGAGACTACTACATACAGTCTATAGAGAAGGATTGGTGAGATTTATCAAAGTTGGGTAAACAAGCTTTATTTAAAAAAGAAAATTATATTCCTTAGAAAATTAAGGAAGAAGACACAATAGCCAAGCATTTAAAAATGCATTTAATCTTATTTTTGAGTCAGTTAAGAAGCATTGATGTTAAGGTAGATGAGGAAAAATGTATTTTACCGTTATATTCTTTACCTGAATCCAAAGAGAATTTAATAGTTGCAATCAATGGTGGTATTGCAGAGCCTAAGATGAATGATCTTGTTGCTACTTTCCTCAGTGAAGAAATGAGATGGAAATCCATGGATGAGGGTTCCAAAGGTACACATGTACAGGGTAGACCCAAGGAAGAAAGCAGTAAGAAAAAAGGGGACTAGGAGAGTTCTAAGTCAAAAGGATAGTCTAAAACTGCTAGTAAGAGTAGAGTAAAATGTTGGAACTATAATAAAGACGGACATGTAAACAAAGAATACAGAAACAGGATGAAGCCTTCTCAAGATTCTTCTAACGATAAATCCTCCAATGATGAAAATGGTACTTTGATTATTTGTGCTAACATTGCTAATGATGACTCATGGCTTGTTAACTCAAGTGCCTTGTATCACACTACTCCTCACAAGAAGCAGTTTTCTTCATACAAATTTTATGATGGTGGTGAGGTGTTCCTTGGCAACAACAATTCACATCAAATTGTTGGCAAGGGGAAGGTAAACTTGTGTTCAGTGATGGGAGAGTAAAATCTCTAATAGATATGTTGCACATTCCAGGATTAGCACAAAATTTACTTTGGTTTTCTAAAATGAATGAAGTTGGAGTGCACGTCACATATGATAGAAGTGGTTGCAAGTAGGCAAGAGGAAATTTGGTGATAGTTAAAGGATTCCAATGAGGGACTTGTTTTAAGCTTGACACATATACGTACTATAAATCCACCTATATAACTGAAAACTCAGATTCATGTATGTTGTGGTACCATGAGATGAGTCACATTGGTGAAAGGGTCTCAACATCCTTGTTAATAAATATACAGTGGATGGTTTGTCTGGTTATTCTATGGATTTCGATTTTTGTGAGAACTGTGTGTTTGGTGAACAAAATAAAGTTTAATCTTAGTAGCTCTAGAGAAAAAGGATTAATGGAAGTAATTCATAGTAAATTTTTTGCTCCTATAGATGTTGCTTCTATTGGAAAATCACATTACTATGTTTCTTTATCGATTATTACTCAAGTTATGCTTGGATTAATTTTTTGAAGCATAAATCTAAAGTTTTTAGCACGTTTAAGGATTTTAAAGTACCTGTCGAAAATCAAATGGATTTAAAAACAAAAGTATTAAGGTCAATAATGAGAGGGAATATTGTTCTAAAGAATGTGATGACTTTTCCAAACATGTGGGTATTGTAAGGCAGAAAACAACTCTGTATGTGCCACAACAAAATAGCACTGCAAAGAGGATGAACAAGAAATTAATAGACAAAAGTAAAAGTATGTTAAGGAGTGCTCAATTGGATCAGTGTTTCTAGGTTGATGCTATAAGTACTACATGTCATTTGATCAATAGATCACCTTGTTCAGCTTTGGTTGATAAAACACCATATAAAGTGTGGACAGGTATTTCGCACATTATAGAGTATTTGCTTGTGAAGCTTTTGTTCATGTGCCTAAAGAAAAATGGTCGAAGTAGTATTTCACAGCTAAAAATTCATTTCCATTGGTTATAGTGATAATGCGAAGGATTATAAGCTTTTGAAACCCCTAACTTTGAAATAGTATATTCTAGATATACAATTTTCAATGAACTTGAGTTAAGTCTAATCAGGTACAGCCAAAAGTAAAAGAAAAGGAAATCATGCATTTTGAAACCAAATTGAGAAGCAAGAAGATGCACAGGTGAAAGAACGAGTTGGATAGGAGAATGTAGAGGAAGAAGGTTCAGATTCAAAACGTTCAAAGAAGAACATCAAGAACCTTATACAATTTTCAAGGAACTTGAGTTAAGTCTAATCAGGTACAGCCAAAAGTAAAAGAAAAGAAAATCATGCATTTTGAAACCAAATTGAGAAGCAAGAAGATGCACAGGTGAAAGAACGAGTTGGATAGGAGAATGTAGAGGAAGAAGGTTCAGATTCAAAACGTTCAAAGGAAGAACATCAAGAACCTTCTACTATGCCCTTGCACAAGTCCACAATGCAACAAAAATCAATTGACAGATATAGCCCACCAAATTTTGATTGTGTATTTGCTTTATGTTGTAATGTTAATGAAGGTAGATTTGCAAAGGAAGCTCTTTCTTTGATTTGAAGGAACATGAATCGTGCATGAAAGCCATGCAAGATGAGATGATGGCCTTTGATAGATGTGAGACTTGGGAAGGAAACCCATTGATTGCAAGTGGATGTTTAAGATGAAATTTTAAGCAAGTGGGCAGTTGAAAAGGTACAAAGCAAGACTAATGGCAAAAGGGTACTCCTTGGTAGAGGGAGTTGGCTTCGGTTGCAAAACTAACTTCTCCCATTGCACAACTAACTTCTATTAGATTCTTACTTTCTATTATTGTTGTTTATGATCTAGAAGCAAAGCAAACGGATATTAAAATTGTTTTCTTGTATGGGAATCTTGAGGAAGAAATTTCTATGAAACAATTTGACAATTTGATGGTAAAAGGGAAAAAGAACTCAGTTTGCAGATTGAAATGGTTCTTGTATGGTCTAAAGCAATCACCACTAATGTAGTATCAGAAATTCGATGCTTTTGTATTAGACCTTGGGTTTGTGAGAATTGAATGTGATTGTTGTGTTTATTTTAAATTAATTTACGAATCAATTGCTAATCATTGTCCTATATGTTGATGTCATGTTTATTCGAAACAGTAAGGAAATGATTAAAGAACTCAAAGCTCAATTGTCTAGTGGGTTGGACATGAAGGATTTAGGGGTTGTGAAATACATTTGGGTGTGGAGATCAGCAATGATCAAGTCGGCGAAAAGCTTTGGTTCAATCCAAATAAGTATGTTCAGACTATTTTGCAGAGGTTCCCAATGTATGACTATAAGCTTATTAATATTCCTTCACCTATGAGTACTAAGTTATCATTGGATAAGTGTCGTAAGTCAAATAGTGATTTGGCAGATATGTTTAATGTTCCTTATGTTATTGTCATAGGAAGCATATGTATGCTGTGGTCTGTACGAGACCATACATTTCCCAAGCAATGGGAGTTCAAGGTAAGTTTATGCCTAACCCTAACAGAGAGCATTACTTATGTGAAAAGGGTTTTCAAATATTTGCTAGGGACTTCTAATTACTGTATTTGTTATCACAGGATTACTGATGTGGAGAAGATGCTTGATATAGAGGGTTTTCTTGATTTGGATAATGGTTTTGACTCCTGGTTTTGAATTGTATAGCTCTTTGCAGTTACTCTTATACAATCAGTTTACTATCAAAGGGATAATGGATTGTATTATCATACTTCATCTTTCGAGAGTAATACAAGCTTGAGTTTCTTTGGGATGGATTTTTTTCCCACAAGGGTTTCTCCACATATATCCAATATAATGGTTTGCACTTTATGAGTTTGTTGATTTGCTATATTGGTTATTCATTATTTCATTGATATAAGTTTATTGGCTTAATCACATTGTAATCGGATTAAACTCTGTATTATTCATTATTTCCATTGTGCCATTTACCCTATATTTCCAACAGCTCCCTAGACTTTGTTCATAAGACTCACAAGAAGTGTAGAGGTTTGGTGATCACTAGAGGATTGTGTCAGTGGCTTTCTACCACTCATTCGAAACCGTGTTACTTTGGTTTCATTTGTGAGCTGGACTCTAATGTTTGAAGGTGTCCAAGAATAATTCAGTGTTTTCTTCTTCACCTTGTGGTTTCAGTCAGATCTGTTTGTGCCAATGATTAGCATGGGTTTGAGGACCTTGTGTGAATAAATGCTCACCAGCTCTTTATTTTTTCCAGTTTACTATCAAGATGGGGTTATTCACGAAACCTTAATATGTTGCACATATGCAGATCTTCAAGATTTTATTTTCCCACTGTTTAGTTTATCCAAAGAGCTTTCTAGAATGTATTTGCTCGTGAAATTTGCACTAAAAATTATAACAAACAAAACAAGGTTCCTCTCTCCTAGGAAAGCTGCTAAAATCAAAATTTTCCTACTTTTTCCACATTCTGGAAATTTAAACAGTTTCCAATATATTTATTTTTATGAATCCTGATCTGTCATTGAAGTACAACTGACTCTTGTTGCAATACTCAATGGGAAAACTACAGGGTTTGAGCGAAGATTCTGGAGGCAAGATCAACTTCATCAAGAATACATGTAGCCAATGGAGATTTGTTCTTGTTGAGCAGTAGATTAATTACAATTTGGTTGATGCACATAACATGCACTCTTGTCCTTGGCGAGACATCCTTTGCTTGTAGCCTGGGCGTGTTTACCTAGGGTCTCATTTTTTTTAACTTTTACTAATGTTTTGACTTTATTTCTACATTTTTTTGATGAAGCAAAATAAAAAATTGCTTGATTGGGGGTATGTTTGCACTAAATGCCTCTATATTGTCTCTATAAGAGTTTTTCTATGATTTATTGATTTGTTTGATGTGCAAATGTTAAACCTATTATCTTGGTAGCCTTGATTTTGAATGCTAGCGAATTTCTTTGATTGTGCTTTTATTATAAAGCATTTACATCTTGTTTTCAGGATTTATTTGATTCCTAAGCATGTTGGAATATTTGTAGACTCCACACTTGGCTGGTTCCAACTTTGGTAACATTCAACACAAGGGTATAGCTTGAAGGGCCATGTTGAGGAGATAACATACACTTTAAGCTTCAAAGCAGTTCAGATTTGTGGGTATTGCATAAATGGAAGAAACAGACACAAAAAAAGAATTCCATGGAGTGTGACATGAATAAGAATAGCAATTGGCATGATGGACAGTTGCCTCAATATCATGTGGGATTAATAATCATTCTTAGTTTTTGACATACCTGTGACTTGCTCATTGATTCATATGAACTGTAATTATGAATTGCTTTGTAGCACATACATTAGAGTCCTTTTGATGTACTACTTGGCTTTAGAATTACTTAAACATTTATTAATCCTTGGTTTTCCATTGTTTATGTTTTAGGCATTCAATATTTGAGTCCATCTTCGTTCATCTAGATTGATTCTTAGTTCTTGGGTAAGAAATACCAGGGATTATGTTGATTCCATCTGTGTTGTCATGGAGACTAATTATTGAAGATTGATCTTTGACTCTTGAGCAAAGATTCTTTATAGATCTGGTGATTTTTAATTTTTTCTTGACGTGGCAATCAAGCTTTAGCTCCCTGGGGTCAGTTACCTTTGGCTTCTTATGGATGCACATTGCACATTATATTTACTCCTAGTTCCTTGTATTGAACATTTTACATGGATCTTGATGATTTTTGCAGCTACTGATTTCTTTGCAGCAGTTATCCAATGGCTTTTGTGATGGAGTGGTCTATGGATAGTTCAGAGTAGCTTTGAAGACTTTACATGTCAAGACTGATTTGGAGGATGTCAACTCTTCACCTAAGCTTTAAGAAGCTGACAATAAGGGGAAGTGTTGCTTAATACTATCTTCATTAGATTGCATGAGTCCAATTCAGAGAAGGGATGACAGAGAATGTTGGAGCAAGTATTGTACTTAGAAAACCAATTTATCTAGCAAGTATTGTACTTAGAAAACCAATTTATCTCTACCTTTGTGATATCAGTTTGTTTGGTGAGATTATTTTACAACCTGATTCTAAATTATTGTGATTTCATATCATCGAAATCCATGTTGACATGAACCTATGTTGTAGTATCACTAAATATGAGGCCATGTTGTGATACCATTAGGAAATATCATCTATATATATTCTTGGGGTATTTACCTCATTCCACATTCACTACGTAATGCAAACTCTTCTCTTCTTAAGGAACAGGTAGCTGTGGTACCTACTGGTACCTTTCTATATTGGTGCTTTGTTATGGCTTCTAATGATTGTCTACAGCTTGTATAATTTAACTGAACCTATTATATGTTTACATAAGGTCAGCCATAGAATGCCATTAAAAAACCACATGAAGATGGATTGGGCTTTGATGATTCAAAATGGATCAAATTATCAATATGATGTTCCGGTATTAAACGTCAGACATCCAAGCACTGCCCCAACCTAGACCAGCACCCCTGAGGAACAAAAACCAAATACAACTGAGTGAGCAGCAAAACCCCCAAGAAGGTGTCTTTGAGAAAGGATAAACTTAAAGGCCAGCTAGGAAGCTATTGAGGTAGTTGAGTAACCTTGTGATAAGTTAAAATTTCCATCCCACATGAAGATGTGGAGAACTTGTGCCTGTTTGAAACGTGTCTGTGGGATGAAAAAGAGGAAGGCCAACTATTACCCTCAATTAAAGACTTGCATCAAACGCACAAGTAGAATTGCAATAAGATATAATTCAGAAAAAAGATCACAAAAAATTTAAGGGGAGAGCAAGAACATTGACAGCTTGGCCTTGAATCACAGTTGCCGTGCAAGGCCACATGGTACATAAAGGAAAAGTTAAGGGACTTGGTCCCTCATCTCCTTCAAAAGTAAGGTTTTATAGGACCCAAATCATCCCAAAATGTGCAAGTATTATCCCAAATGGAAGAGATGACTAGTAAGATGTTTGTGTATTAAAGATTGGATCTACAAGCACTGAACAAATAGTGCACGCCAAACAATATCATATGACATGTCATAACACATGGAAGACTCAACGAACAAAATCAAACCTGCATTAGCATGCCTGAGGGACAGAAACCAAATACATCAAGGCAAGCAGAACCCCAGGAGGGTGTGTCAACTCCCAAAGTTGGAAACACATGCAGCAAGACAGATTTGCCAGCAGTTAATTTGTCAGTTATCACTATAATAATATGGGATTGCAGGTTTATTTCTAGTAAGGATACTGGGGGGAATTTAGCCAAATGAACTCACTAACCACCAAATCCATCAAAAACTAACCATATGGTTCCCAAACTTCAAAGATAGGGAGCAAATGTTAGAATCAGCTTTTTTCCATCTTAGATGGAGATTCTGATTTCATCTCAATACTGATTTGTCACCACTAGGGATAAAACATGGTCCACTCATTGCAGAGGGGTTGTTTTTGGCAGTTCCATGAAGTTTCTAGCAGCATAGCAGTTTCCCTTAGGGAAACAAACAGAGCAAAGGGTGTGAGATTGTTATAATGAACCTAAGCATCGAGCCACAGTGGTCCCATTTGAGAGACAAACTTCTCTAAGATGCTAAGTTGCTGATTATATTACTGGAACAAATACAGATTTGGGGTTCAGGTACACCAGTATGACATTTTCTTATTTTCCCTGGTACAGGTATGTGTTTGTGTGTGTATATATAAACATAAATCATATTGTATTATATTTTTATTTATTATTTTTAAAATTTATTTATATATTATCAATAAAATAAATGATTAATATATGTAAATAAAAACAATATATTTTATATAGAATAATATTAAAAATATCCCTTGAACCATTTTCTTAAAAATCCCCTTAATATTGGATTGCGCGAGGATGTGCGAAGGTGCAGTTCGCAGCAGCGACGGCGAGAATGGGTGAAAATTTCCTACAAAGGGTGCGAAGACACAACGGAATAAGCGTGTGGCAGACTCCAGGAAGGCTGAAGAATGCATTTCCAAGGGGGGTGGGCGGCGCCGGTATGCCCTACGCTCCAATTCTTCGTTGGAGAATAGCCCATCTCAGGCTCCTCCAGTGCCCCCGATGGACCCGGCTCTTGTGGGATTGGCCCTAGCTGACGCGATGCCGAGTGGCGGGCTTGAGACCCCTGTGTTGGATCCCCTTTGTCTCTTTGCCTGCAAAAATAAATCAAACCCATACCATGTATGCTTGGATTTTTGCCTGGAGGTGCTCCGACGAGCTAACCCTAGTTCACCCCCTAAGTCTCCGTTGATGGGTTTCAGTTTTGCGGTTCCTGTTTCCTTCTCTGATTGCAAGAACAGAGCTAACCCACATCATGAGTGCTCAAATTTCTGCTTGGAACAGATTCGACGAGCTAAATCTTGCTCGCCCTCTCCCGGCTCTTTGTCTGCTCCTCCTGTCTCTCCCTCCTTGGAGCCGGCCTCAGATTGCTCGTCTTTTTCTCTAGGTGACACAGAGGTGTTTCTTTCTAATGAGCCACTTGATTTTAGCCTATCTGACGAATGTGTAGATGCAATGGCACAGGATGTTGGCAACAGATCTTTGGTCTTGAGATGCTTACATAGGCGCCCTAATGTGGACTCTTTTATCGAGTGGGCCAACGTTACCTGAAGCAACTTGTCCTCCCACAAGATTGAATCACTGGATTTTGGTTTTTTTCTGCTCATTTTTGGCTCAGCAGCAGACTACAATTTTGTTCTCAAGAATGGTCCTTGGATCTACGGTTCTTCTGGCCTCTTTATCTCTCCATGGACCCCCTCCTTCAATCCTACAACCGCTAAGATAACTGACATACCTGTCTAGATTAGGCTCTACAACCTGCCTTTGGTTTTCAGGAATATCGATATGATCACTAATCTGGTTAATCAATTTGGAGCCTTTGTCAAGCTTGACATTGAGGCGACTTCTCCTGGCTACAGATTCTATCAAGTTTGTGCTATGGTCGACATTTCTAAACCCCTCTATCACTCTATCCGGATTCATTTTGCTTCTGGAATTTGGACTTAGTTTCTAAACTTTGAAGGATTGCCTTTTCGTTGCTTTCGTTGCAACATGATGGGGCATAAAATTGAGGCTTGCTCTCACACTCGCTAGGTTGGATTCAGATATGTTAGTCTTAAAAAATGGGTCAAGAAAGATGGCTCTCCTGACGCTGATTTTATATGGCGAAACAATGGCAAGTTTTTTGAAGCTCAACTGTCATCTCGATTGGACTCGGTTCAGCCTCCTGTGCCTTCTTCTCTACAAGATAATATTGCTCTAGATGACCCTCAAGAGGCCTCTCATGCGTCTGATGAGGATGTCTCTGAGGCCGAAGGGACCTTTCCATTCATGGAAGATCTTGACGATTTCAGCCACGATTGCTTTGAGCCTGATTTTGTGTTGGAACCGCCCCAGAAGCTTGGACTCTTTCAGACTGCAAGCAACATGCTGAAACCTAATTGTGGTGGCTCCAATAAGAAGGGGAGAAAGTCAGTGGCTAAAAAATTACAAATTGAAGGCAGGGAGGCTGTTGAGGAGGGCTCTCAATGGGCCATTGACGCTCTCCTCTCACAAAACAAAAATAGAACCTAGCTACTCTCTAGGGTGGTTTTGTAGTTTGAGTCTATTCTCTCAAAAGATTTATTTCCCCTTCCTTTGTTGTGACATTTGTGAATCTCATTTCTCTTGGTTCTCCAATCCCTTGCTGCCATATGTTTCTTCTTGTGGCAGACTTGTAACTTTTATTCTTTATGATTTAATTTAAGGGAGTGAGCCCATCCCACAGTTAACCTAGCAAAAAAAAATATTAAAAATATATTAAAAAAACTTAAAATAATAAATATAATATATATGAAAAATATATTAATATAATTTATTTTATACAATATAAATATGTAACTTTATAATATTATCTTTATATTTATTATTTTATTTATATACTATATACTTTCATTAATAAAATAACAGTTAATATATATTAAAAACTAAGTTGCCGGTTCGGGTACGGGTTCGGGTTCGACAATTTTTTTTTCCCTAGGGTACGGGTACGAGTACGGCCGTACTATATATATATATATATAATGTCATAGACTCATAAGCATGCTCAAAATTATAATCATATGATCATAATGCCATAGAATATTGAAACAATGAAATACGCCATATAGTAATACCTCATATAATCTATAATCATATTCATAATTTGCAAAAATGTAAATAGTAAATTACTAAATTACTAAATAGTAAATACTCAAGTCTTAAAATGTCATTACACATTGAAAATTCAAATTACAATCAAGACAATATTTAATTCAATATTAGTATTCTTCAAATTCATCTTCATCAAATTCATCGTCCTCAATTGGTTCAATTTCATTTGAACCACTATCAATTGGATTGCCACTCCCACTAGGTGCATTAGTTGCCTCATTGTCATCTATAGAAGCCAAGGTAAGTTGTGCAACTGTAGCATCTAAATCAGCACACTCAGGGGTGAGATCCCAATTCTTTGACACACCCTCATTGTATTCAGGTTTCTTATGTGATAAGAGACGAAGGTTGGAGTGTACATAGACCAAATCCTCTGCTTTTTTTGCACCCAAATGATTGCGCTTGACCGAGTGGATGAAGGAGTATGTACTCCAATTCCGCCTCATTTGGTTGGCCAAGTCAATATAGGGCAATCTAGGCACTTTTTAGGGTTTTGTTTTTTGTTTTTAAGTTGAGTTTTTGCCTTTTTCTAGGCCGGATGACGTGGGTCCTCTCGGGTCCTTTTGGGTTCGGCCAGGGTTCTTCATTTTCCACCCGAGTTCTCTGTGGGTTCTTCACAGAAGGACCCACAGAGAACCCTGGTGGAAAATGGAGAACCCAGGCGAACCCAGAGAAGAACCAAACCCGAACCAGAACCCACGCGTATTTTGGCCGGTTCGGGGGGGCTAAAATGAAGAACCCAGTAACATAGATTAAAAAATAAATAAAAACCATAATAGAAATAAATAATTTAAAATATATGAAAACATAATATAATAAATCCTATCTTCCACAACGTTTCTGGGACAAGGACGGCGCGACGACAAGGGACGTGTTTCAGGGACAGTAGTCCGAGGGCCGTTTTTTGGGGACGCCAATATGTATGATTTTTTAATATATATATAGAGAGAGAGAGAGAAAGAGAGTCAAATCTCTACAAGTTAATGAACACCAGTATAACAGTAGCAATATAACATGACAATGTCAAAATGATGTTGGATTATGTCTGGAGGAGCCTGCATGCCAATCACATTCCAAAAATAAATTGTTTATTTCTACTTTTCACACAATACCACACTGTACCAGACCATGGCAAATGCACCTTTATTCTCTTTTGCAATTGGCAGTAATAACTGACTCTAATACCATTTCAAGAATTTTGAAGTTTGATGCTTTTTTGACCAATGAAATATTGAAATCAGAAATCTAAATTATTTCTGTTAATATTAACTGTTATATAACTTTATCATTAACTATGAATCTGAATCATGATATTTTTTTGCTGTTTTACTACATTTGTTTCTGTCACTACTATTATGATTAATTTAATTGTTGTTATACTGCTGTTATAGTGCTGTCATGATATATTTAACAGTCTTATTTTAATGTTATGAACGATTTTTTTTAAACATTATTAAAAATTGCTTTCAATAGGGGACACCTCGCCGTACCTGGCTGCCTTGGGGACAGCTAGGCATCCCCTATGTGTTTCCTGCCATCCCGGATTTTCGGGATGCATTTCGGGACGTTTCTGCAATTTTTTTGATTTGGGGGGGGCAGCTAGGGGACATTCCCTAACGTCCCCCACTCTCCGAAACGCCTCAGGGAACAAGGACGGGGACGCGGACGAGGACAGGGATGAGGGTTTGAGGGGTGGGGACATGTCCCCATGTAAGACAGAATAAATCATATTAAGAACATATTAAAAATTTAAAAATAATAAGTATCTCACTCAACCTTTGAAAATTGTTGTTGAGGAAGAGAGTGAGGGGAGAACAGCACTTGAAGCAATACCTTCATTTCATAAAATTATTTAATGAACAAAAGCAAATCCAATTGAGAGAGATTGTTTAAGTGTCGACACACTCGCAAGTTATGACTTGTGTTTGTGATTCGATCAGAATGTGTAGGTTCATTTCAAAGAGCTTCAAGGGCATTTATTGTCATGTCCCCAAAATTACGTGATTTGAATTTTGGAGGGAAAACACAATAGTGTTTTTAAACGCTATTATCTACATTTAATATTCTAATAATAATACTATTAAATATAAATTTAAATTATTGAATAAATAATATTTAAATTTGTATTTCTATATTGAGGCTGACCTCCTTTCAAGAAGGCATTGAGTTATGTGGCCGACCTCTTTTCAAGAAGGTGTGTTGATGCATATTCATGCTAGTTCTTTTCCTTTGTTTGGTATCACGAATCTGGAGCAAGCTCTCGACTGATTGTTCAGGGACGAAACCCCCTGTATAATCATCGACCAGGTGAGACGTTCATCTCTGCCTGGCAATTCGTGGAAGTGTTTTCATCATTGTAGTCTCCAAGTCTAACAATTGTCCATTGCATCAACCAGGTGACTCGTGGGAGGTGGCAGATTGTTGCGATCTAGCCGAGCCCATGTCTCTGGTCGATCTCATACATGTGTGTCTCTTCGAGATAATCAAGGGAGGCGCATCAGAACTCTTGAAGAAGCCTTGATACATATTTTGTGGACATTCAGAAGCACCCAAGTCATCGAAGAACCAAAGAAGCATTTCATGGGGTACCAAGAGCCATTTGTTTGTGTATCATGGATCGTATTAAGTTCCTGAAGAACCTCTACACAGTCTGTGACTGCCGTTTTCCAGTGAACGACTCCTACAACCTTGTTCTCAGGCCGCTTCATCCAGGATCGGACTGAGCATTTGCGCTGCCGGTTGAAGACAGATCCGCACACATCTTCCATACCATCACCCAGCGCAATTCCTTGCAGGCGGGAGGTGACTTCTGGCGACTGGTCAACTCTTATCCAGTTGTAAACTTGACCCGCAAATATATATATATATTCGTGATTCTCAATGGGATCTGTTGTCTTGCTTAATACTGAATATTGTCTTGAGTTCGCATTTGTATGGTGATTGCTTTATATCAAAGGCTATATATATATATTCGTGATTCTCAATGGGATCTGTTGTCTTGCTTAATACTGAATATTGTCTTGAGTTCGCATTTGTATGGTGATTGCTTTATATCAAAGGCTCTGTTACTGCTCAATTTACAAATTCAGTAATAATATGCTCAGGATCTGATCATTGCCAGTGGATTGCTTGCTTGAGTATCATGTTCATACATTACAGTGGATTAATACACGCTGTGCGTTAGTTTACTGTTTCGAAACAGATTGATCCCAGTGTTATATGTGCTATATCAAGATCTGAATTTGAAGCTAAATCTGTTCTGGAAACTCACGATAACTGAGACTTTTTTTTGCCCAGTGTTTTGCTAATTTGTTGTGATCAGACCTGGTCTCTTACATTTATAGGCACACAATAACATTAAACTTTACATGGGATTTGTGCAAAATACAGCCCACTAGACCCATGCAGGACTCAGGGTGCCCAAGCCGGACCTTGGGTGAACCTAGGGCCATTCTAGACCCATTTCAAAACCCAAACCAATTTTTTCCCATATGGGGAGGCATATAGCTGAACCCAATAGCATAGAAAATATACAATGTTATTGCTAATTTATTTAAGGAAACATAAGGAACAGCCTTCTCAAAGGAGCCTTGTGTTTCCCTGAGCACATCTTGCTTCAATTACATGTGTGATTGTATATTCAATTTCTATTATTGTAGCTTGAATTTCAGTTAATTGAAGCATGATTTCAGCTGGTTTTCACCATAGAACTTCTGTGTAACAGCAAGTGGGAGCATATCATAAGCATTGATGATTCTTGTTAAGGTCCATTTTGCTGAGTTTTATTGGGAATATCTTAAGCAATTACATACCATATTGGTATTAGAGTCAAGTCTTCTTGATCTGTCTGGGAAATGGTAGGCTCATGCCCTTAGCCTGGTTGGGAAAAGAGAGGGATCAAGTAGAATTGGTACTCTTGGATTTGGCTATTGAAATAAGCAAAAGACAGAAGTAAAATCCTCAAGCATGAAGCATCAAGGATATGCATGAATTAATTCTGTTGACATTGGAGTCAAATGCAGCAGATGTAGCTCTAGAGGTGATAGATATAAAGGTATTCTTCAGTGAGAAATTTGGAGCTTCTTTCAATCATCCCTACTGGCATAAACAGAAAGAACACAAGAAGAAGAAGAACCCAAAGGTGAAGGAGATAAATCAACCAGTGCACCATCAAAACATATTTCAAAGCGGAAGCTAAGGTGAAAATTTAGCAATATGAAGGTCAAGTGCACACAAAGAAGCCAAACCATTGGTTTCAACAGCTTGAGGTCTGCTACAGCATGCACCAAGTGTAAGGCAGAAAATAGCATTTTTCTGTTTGAAATTGATCAACCATGCGCAGACATGGTGGGAAAACTAAGAGGATGCATTCAAATTAAGCAAAGAAGTACTTATGAAAAGTTGGGTGTTCAAGGAATTATTTAGGTTCCAATTCTATCCAGTTGGCAGCAAGCAGCAAAAATCAGATGGATGTACTTTCAGCAAAAGTAAAGTCACAGCGAACAAGAGTAAATTGAATTTCAAAAGCAAGACATCAATTTGGTGATTTCTCCAAGAGATGAAGATGCGGGGATCAAGTATCTTGGTGGCCTTCGTATTCACATAAGGAGGCAAGATCTATTCTTCAATCCAAAGAATAAATATAGATGAAGCTTGCATGCAAGAAAAATAATGAGGTGGATTAGATGACAGGGCAGCAAGGGAGTTTTACCAATTCCAATCAGCAATGCCACCAAGACACTTTCATCAAAAAAAAAAGAAAAGGAAACTGAAGTATTGAAATAAGGAATGCAACTACCATCCACAAATACAAAGACCTGCAACCACCATGAAGATTGCAATATGGATGAAGACAACATGGAGGGAGGGGTGTTGGAGATTACATCCAGAATTACACCCTTACACCCCAAGAGCCACGGCCCACAACAAAAGCATCTTAAGAATACTATGACAGACATGATTGATGGAATAGCATTCAGTTGTAATTCCAATATTGGTGGGAAGATAAGAGTGTGCTACTATACAAAAGGTAGTGCAATGGAACCAATTCCAATATTGGTGAGAAGATAGAGTGCACTACTATACAAAAGGTAGTTCAATGAAATCAAAGAAGCCAAAAAGAATGAAGAGATGAATAAGTGTTTCCATATCAAGATATGAATCAACAAGATGAAAGTAACACAATCTTTCACTCCATTCTCAAACAAACTTTATTTCAGTAAAGATGATGAGAAAGCTTGGCTTTGAGTCTCACAACCATTCACATCTACAATGAAAATAATGACATTAGCTAACAATTACTAAAGATGGATTAATAATGATTATAACAAATCTTAAACAGTCATTGAACAAAGATGTCAGTCTTGGAAGGAATAACAATGAGTACAGAATTATAGTTTAATTCATAATTGGCACACTCGCTGTGCACTCGCTGATTTTTTCCTATGGCGAGTTACTCAACAGAAACTTACCATTTTTATTGGCAAATTTTGATGAGTAACTCACCATTCTTTTGGCTAGTACTCACCAAGTCCGTGGAAAATACTCAACATGTGGCAAAAACACGGAAAAAACACTAAAAACCCATGCACTTTTTTCTTATAAATACAACCACACCCGTCATACTTCCTAACAAAGCACTCTTGCATCCATTTGAGTTAATTGCAAGGATTTTTAGGTGAATTTGAAGGGAAAATTTGAAGAGTTTTAAGGGTAGGTTACTAAAAAAGTTTGCAAGCATTTAAATTCATTTTAGCTGCTAAAATATAGCAAGTAGATTGTAACCAATTCATAATTTCCTATAACTTAGTAGTATTTACAATTTTACTTCCAAAACTTGAATTTATGAACATTTTTTGTTCATTTATACTGATTTTTTAATGAAATCACTATTTTTTGTACAAACAAATTATTTTTCTGATTTTTACCTTATTTTGGGAATATAATGATTAGGTTATACCGTAATATTGAATTTATGATGATTTAGACAAATTTATGTTTATTTATACTAATTTTATGCTGATTTATAGTAATTTATGTTTAATTTAGGCTAGTTTTTTATATTTAAAAACTAATATGTTTTACTTTGTACTTGTAGGTTAAACAAAATGGCAGATAGAGAACCCTTGGCCTCTAGATCAGGCTCCCACTCCACATCAAGCTCAAGCTCAGCCCATCAATGCTGGTTACATGAACTTGTCCCCCTAGAGTTAGAGACTCTGCTTAGAAATATGTCGTATAGGAACTGACACCTAGGACAACCATTTGCACAAGAATGTAGAACCTATATCATGGAGGCATCAATCACCTCAAATACCACCTTGCAAGCATTATCAAAAGAGATAAAACAAGAGATGAATGCACACCTTGCATTGATGGAAGAGAAAACATTACAAAGGTAGAAGACGAGCATCCATAGCTAGTGCTCATGGTCCTCAATTGCAAGAAGAAAGATATGAAGATATGGCAATTGAAGACATAGTGGGCTCCATTTGTGGTCCATGCATACGAAGCACTAAGGCATCCACTTCATCTTCTTCAAGCGGAGTAGCCTACATGCACACCACATAACTTTTTTGTACCTAGAAACATACCTGGAGCACAAATTTCATAGGAAGGTATGTTGATGTTATAGCAGTGGGAGATATCTTTCTCTCAAATTTAAAAATGATGGATAAATAATACCAAGGCAAGTCGGACTTGCTATATATAATAATTTTATGAAGAGTCACCTTGTTTCTTAAAAGAGGCCAACCCAAATGAAGAGTCACCTAGTTTTGTATAAATACAAGATGATGATCATTCATTTGATCATCAAGTTCATTCATCATAATTCGCATTCCTAGAAGAAGTTCATACTTGAGCAGCAGATCATCATCTTGTAGCAGCAGATCATCATTTTGTAGCAGCAGACCAATTTCAAGGAGAAACATATTCATTTGTATCTTTGCATCTAGGAGAGGTGCTATTATTCATTGTATCAAATTCAGCATTGTGTTGGGCCTGAGTTGTAAGCAGATTTCTGCTCTTATTCTTTCAATATATAAGAGATATATTTGCTGGGTTTTTCTCCCTCGAGTAGAAGGGTTTTCCCAAGGTATCTTGTTGTGTTCATTGTCTTATGTGTTGCATTTTCTGATTGCTTTCATTTCTGATCCTAAATCTAACATGGTATCAAAGTGGGTCTAAAAAAAGATCTGATCAGATTTGTTTAAGCAGTCAAGTCAACTTTTCATCTATTTTGGAGTATCGCAAATCTAAGGTTCAAATTATTTCTGACCTAAGGGAAGATCTTTGAAGGTGAATTTGTGTGGAAAAAGAAGATGGTGAGCGGTGTCAAAGTAGAAGATAGGCTTGATGGAGCTTCAAACTTCAACTCTTGGAGACCCAGGGTACTCATTGCATTAGAGGAGAATGATCTTCTTGATTTCATGGAAAGTGATATGCCCGAGCCTTCCGATTATACTGAGAAAATCCAGCGGAAGAAAAATGGCACGAAGGCTAGAAAGATCATGATAGACTCTGTGATGAATCACCTAGTACCGATCATCTCCAAGTTGAAGACAACTAAAGAAATGTTTGATACTCTAAAAGGACTGTATGAGATCAACAACACCAGTAGAGCCCTTGCTTTGAGACAACAACTTCACCATGTAAAAAATGGCTAAAGATGATTCAATCATCTCATTCTTTATGAAGATTGCTGATTTAAGAGATCAGTCGAGCGCTATTGGGGATATAATTGCAAACAGAGATCTTGTTATGTTGGCACTAAATGATCTTCCTCAATCTTGGGAACCCTTTATTCAAAACATCAGTGGGAGATCCAAGTTGCCCAAGTTTGATCATCTTCAAGCTGATTGTATTCAAGAAGAGTCCAGGTTGGCAGCAAGAGGAATTGGGCGAAACTATCATGATGTAGAAAATCAAGTTCTTACTACACATACTTCTAGAGAAAGAGGCAAAGGAAGAAAAAGGAATAGAGATAGAGAATCAAATTCTGCCCTAGAACCAAAGAAGAAGAAGGATCTCTCTCACATTCAATGTTTCAGGTGTGACAAGTACTGTCACTTTGCTCGAGATTGCAAATTAAGGTCTACACAACATGTTTCTACTGCAGAAATTGACATAGGGACATCTCAGAAGGAGCCTAGCTCTAAAGTTGATTCAGAAGGTTTCTTATTCTAAAGTTGATCAATTTCTTCGAAGAGGAGGAAATGACATTCAGAGGGAGTCAAATTCAGAGAATTCAAGGCACGAGTTGAGAGCTTGTCCAAAAAAAGGATTAAGGTTTTGAGATAGGTCAATGGAGGGGAGTTCACTTCCAGAGGATTTATTTGAAATCTCTGAGGCAAGGATCAAGAGGGAGTTTTGTGACTCACTAAGAAGAACTGAAGGTTGCAGTGTTGCAAGGCCAAGTGCAAAATCCTTGGAAGACCTCTTCAGCAACTGAAAACAAAATTTCACAAGACAATTAATCTGGATTTGACATTGGTAGCTCCGCAAACCTATTTAGAATAGGGTGATTTGGGATGAGGTCGTGGAGGACAGTCCTGGACTCAAGCAAGTCAATAGTGCTGAAAGTGTGCATTGAAAACCGCTCCTCTAAGGCAAGCATTGTAGACAATCTTGGACGAGGAGGTCAGGAGGTTGATGCAAGTACTTGGAGCTCCAAACGGAGTCACATCATCATGAAGATTTGTTGTAATGTATATTTCTCTAAGATGAAGAAATATGAGGTGAAAGCCCTTGTAGTGTATATTTCTCTGAGATGGAGAAATATGAGGTGAAAGCCCTTGTAATGTATATTTCTCTGAGATGAAGAAATATGAGGTGAAATCCCTTGTAGTGTATATTTTTCTGAGATGGAGAAATATGAGGTGCGAGCCCTTGTTCATCTCTGTGACTGAGACAAGACGTCATGTTGAGAGACTCCATGACGACATCACGTTGAGAGACTCCGTGATGAACCCTTGTACTTGTGTTTCTTTCCACACATGGGAGTAGCCATGGTGGACGTCATGTTGAGAAACTCCATGACGACATCACGTTGAGAAACTTCGTGATGAACCTTTGAGTTTTCCACAAATGGGTGTAGCCATTGTGGGCGTCATGTTGAGAGACTCCATGACATGGATATCTGGAAAGATACCTCCCTAGCTAAGAGGGAGTGTTGATGTTACAGCAATGGGAGATATCTTTCTCTCAAATTTAAAAATGATAGATAAATAATACCAAGGCAAGTTGGACTTGCTATATATAATAATTTTATGAAGAGTCACCTTGTTTCTTAAAAGAGGCCAACCCAAATGAAGAGTCGCCTAGTTTTGTATAAATACAAGGTGATGATCATTCATTTGATCATCAAGTTCATTCATCATAATTCGCATTCCTAGAAGAAGTTCATACTTGAGCAGCAGATCATCATCTTGTAGCTACAGATCATCATTTTGTAGCAGCGGACCGATTTCAAGGAGAAACATATTCATTTGTATCTTTGCATCTAGGAGAGGTACTATTATTCATTGTATCAAATTCGGCATTGTGTTGGGCCTGAGTTGTAAGCAGATTTCTGCTCTTATTCCTTCAATATATAAGAGATATATTTGCTGGGTTTTTCTCCCTCGAGTAGGAGGGTTTCAACAAAAGGCTACAAGTCACCTTCACGGAAAGAGTTAAGTGGGGAGTTGCTCATAGATACAACTAAAGAGGCAAATTTAGCCTCTTTAGTTGTGGAAGAACAGAAGAAGCAATGGTGAAAGTATGGCTTCACTATTCGTTTAAATGGGTGGATGGACAAAAAGAACTGCACCATTATCAACTTTTTGGTAGCTTCACATGGTGAAGTAATTTTTCTGAAGTCAATTGATGCCTCTGATGAAGTAAAAAATGCATAAACTTTGAGTCTAATGATGGAGGAAGTTCTCTTAGAGGTAGGCATAAAGCATGCAGTTCAAATTATAAGTGACAATGCAGCAGCGTATGTAGTGGCTAGGAGATTGCTCGAAGAGAGGCATCAATCACTCTTTTGAACCCCTTTTGCAGCACATTGCCTTGACCTTCTTTTGGAGGACATAGGCAAACTTGATTGGGTGAGACCGGTTGTAGAAGATGAAAGAACCATAACAAAATGAACTTTCATCTACTTCAAGTAGAGCGCCTACATGCACACATCATAGCTTTTTTCCCCAAAAACAAACATCATTAGAAGGTACAAGGTGGAAAATGAAGGTGCATCGAAAAGCAAATAAGACATGTGTCAATTTTTGGTACTTCAACAACCTTCCCTTCAATGTGGCGAGCAACCGTTATTGGGAGAATTTGGTAACTACATTAACAGTAGCGAGAAAAGGCTACAAGGCACCTTCACAGAAAGACTTAAGCGGAAAGTTGCTCACAAATGAAGCTAAAGAGGCAAAGTTAGTTGTCGAAGAACATAAGAAGCAATGGTGAAAGTATGGCTGCATTATTCTTTCAAATGGGTGGATGAACAAAAAGATCCACACCATTATCAACTTTTTGGTAGCTTCAAATGGTGAGGTAATGTTTTTGAAGTAAGATTATGCCTCTAACAAAGTAAAAAATGTAGAAACTTTGAGTCTAATGTTGGAGGATGTTGTCTTAGAGGTGGGCATAAAGAATGTAGTTCAAATTATAACTAATAATGCAGCAGCGTATGTGGTGGCTGGGAGATTGCTCGAAGAGAGGCATCAACGACTCTTTTGAACCCCTTGCACAGCACATTGGCAAACTTAATTGGGTGAGACTGGTTGTAGAAGATGCAAGAAGCATAAAAAAATTTATTAACAATCATCCTTGGGTTTTTCGTTTGATGAGAAATCACACCAAAGGGAAAGAGCTAGTATGATTGGGTGTCACAAGGTTTACAACGATTTACCTAATGTTGCAAAGCATTACTGATTTGTAGACTTCTTTGAAACAAATGTTTGTGAATAAAGCATGGCTAGATTCATCACATTCAAAGAAGCCTAAAGGAGAGAGGGATTCCAAGATAGTCTTTGATCATCTTTTTGCATAAAGAGCTACAAAGATTGTCAAGGTAACCTCAAAACTTTAATTCAAAATTCAAATTGAATAATTCATTTTTTAATTTTAGTCTTTAATTTTAATTTGTTTCTATTTGTAGATTTCAGCACCCTTGGTTAGATTTCTTCATCTAGTAGATGGGGATCAAAACCCAATGGGGTATATTTATGAGACCATAGATAGGGCCAAAGGGTCCATCCAAAACTATTACAAGGGGGACAAGCTTAAATTTGATTCCATTTGAGAGATCATTGATCAGAGGTGGAACAACCAACCCCACCAACCCAATCATGCAACAAGGTACTACCTCAAGCCGTATTTTTATATTTGGATGGCTTCTCAATTCCTAATGGAGAGGTTATGGAGAGCCTCATGACATGCATTGAGAGAATGACACCCCAAGTTGAGGTGAGAGACCTCATTGTTCAAGAATTGCACAATTACAAGATTGGTAAGGGTAAGCTTTTTTCTTCGAGACTAGCTATCTGCAAAAGAACCACTCAGTCACCAAGTAACAAAAATTGGACTCTTTGCATCACATGCATCTTACAAGTTACAAATTTCAAACTTACAACTACTTATAAAATATGGTTTGCTTACTAACTCTTTAATATCTTATTTTGTAGGTTCTTGGGGGGTAGATTGGGGTGCCAATACCCCAAAGCTTCGAATATTAGCCCTCTACATTTTCTGCCAACCTTGTAGTGCATCCAACTGTGAGGAAAACTAGAGTTTGTTTGAGGCCATCCACACAAAGAAGAGGAATAAACTAACTCAAAAATGCCTCAATGACCTTGTCTTTGTGCAATACAACCTTCAAGCTTCGCACAAGAAACGTAAAGGACAAATCAAAGGTGGTCACTTTTGGTTGGCATTGATCCTTATAGCAATTAGACAAGGCAAGATGAGGCACCTCCATTGTGTACTACAAACAAGATTCTTGATTTTGAGAGGCGGGCGATGGAGGATGAGGCTGTAGCAGAAGGAGCTACAAGATTGTCATTGGATGACATTAATGAGGCAAAGGAATCATTGCCATTTGCTAGCAAGATGGAGGTCAAGCCACAAGCACAACCTTCTATGCCGAGCAAGGATCCGCAACAGATTGCAAGGATTAGAATCTCAACCTCTCCCTAAGTTTTCACTAGATTAGGGAAGAGGAAGATGTAAAATGTTGTAATATGCAATTTATGAATTGTGATGATGATTCTCAAAGGCAATCATCATATATTCATAATAGTTGTCAGTTATCTATTGTATCAGGTGGCATGCCCCCCGATCGCAGCTTGCACAAGATTTAAGATAATCGTTGACCAAGGAGACTTCAAAGGTTCACTGGAAGTAACTAAGGGAAATATTAAATGCAGCAACTCCCTATTAATGATATAAGGTAGCACTAATATAATGAAGATTTTAATTAAACTAAAGGCAGTGATCATTGCATTGATAGCAATTAAGGAAGTCAAAACAAAGGCAGCACTTGGATTAAGGAGGGGTGCATCCTTTGTAAGGGGTGCAATGATTATAAAGGTTGTAACTATTCACCCCACCATGAAGGATATATGGGGAGGTGGAATCATTTTGTGAAAGGAGGAAGGAAGTTGATTGGAAAAAAAAGGAAAAATAAGAAATTGGAATATAAGAGACCTATTGGAAACAAATATTGTTTTAGGAAGAATATTATTGGGAAGTAAGTTTTAAAATATAAACTAGTAATAACTATATATATATAATTGCATAATGAAATTTTTAATACCAATTAATCGAGTAGATTCCTTTAGCAATCTATTTTGAATTTATAAAAGTGTTTTGCAAATAGGGAGGTTGATCAACCTTCCAAGTTCATGAGAGATGAAGTACCGACCTCTCCTTCATCAAGCACGCCACCCCGAGATGAAGCGCTCGTAGGTCAAGAGGCGTATGAGTGCTCCCGAGCTTGTTAAGGATGGCAGTCTTCATGCATCTTATCAAGCACACCACCCCAAGATGGAGCACTCATGGGCTAGGAGGTGAATGAGTGCTTTTGGGCTTGATCAAAGAGGATGGAGCACCTCCAAGGTGGACTGAGGGATGGAGTGAACATAAGATCCTACCATGTTTGTGGGTCGAGAGGCGAATGAGTGCTCTTGGGCTTGAGGGACTTCTCAAGTACGCCACCCCCGAGATGGAGTGCTCGTGTGCCAGGAGGCATATGAGTGCTCCTAGGCTCGAGGGTCTTCTCAAGTACGCCACCCCGAGATGGATGGACAAGGATCCACCCATGCTCTCGCAATACAAGGACAGCCATCCTTCAAATTGCAGTTTGCAAACATTTCTAAAAAATTCCTAATATGATTGACTATAAGAATATGTCTTGGAATAACCATTAATGATGTTAAGATATTTTGAATTCAATGAACTATAGAGCTAACTATCATGATGTTTTAGCTATGGTGTATTGCTCTCAATATTATGATATTTCATGTATTAATTTAAATGTTGCTGTAAAGTTGATACTCATTATTACTAATATCAGTTTTTAGTGACTTTTATTGTTTTGTAGGCCTAAATTCAGGAATATCCCAGAAGGGGACATTACATCAGGATTTCGCATGATGATGTGATTTTGTACTTAGTTTGTATTCAAATTAATCATATTTATTAGAGAACACTTTTGTACATTTATGGACTAATTGGATACATTTTTTCATTGAATTTTGCACAAAAAAAAGTGTTCTTAAAAAATTTTAAGCATTTTTTTAAGTTGTCAAGTTTTTCCCAAGTTCTTGCCTAGTCACAAATTTTGAATCTGCTGAGTTTTTGTCGAGTCAAAGTCTGCCAACTATGGTTTAATTGAATATTCTAAGAATGTCCCTGACTACAGTGCACAAAAGTAATGTAGAACTCATAAACTAGAGGTGCAAACACATTGCTAATTTGGGCATTGGGCAGCCAAATACAGGTGAAGTGGGTGAAGATATTGATATAGCTAGTGGGGTTAATATTTATTTAGTAAAGTCGGATAGATTAATGATACTGAAGATACAAAATAAAAAAATATTACCTGCTCAATAAATTCCCACTTGTGTCATTGTCAATTGCAAAAGGAAGAGACACAGCAACTTCAGCTTCCCTACAATAACCACAAGCTCCAGAAAACATGAGCGCAGATTTATCTACTGGGAATGCTCTTGGTACCCTTTCAGTTTGCTTGGTAGACTGCATTTTTAAAGAATTCATAATAGTTATTAGAATCAACTATCGAGTACAAAAAAAACAAATGAAAAAACTAATAAAGAGTCATCACACAGGAATGACAAGCATTTTAACATCAAACAAAACAAATAAAAATGTTGCACAATAAAACTTATCTTTGTTGAGTTTGTAAAATACTGTAACATGGAGGAGAGCCAAGAAATACAATGATAATGATAAATCAAATATAATCAAGTTCTGAGAATAAAGTAGGAAACAAGTAATTGTGGGATGGCATTCCCAATTGACGTGTAGTAAATACCATATCTTCTTCATAAATATGAGTTCTTGAACTCTTCTTTCATCCTCAACTGATTCATTCATAAAGCCAGTGATGCAAGCAAAACCTGATATTAATTTCTATCTCTCTTGGAAAAAAATGCAAAGAATGGCTTGTAATTTAACATACCTACAATTCAATCAAGCTAATATTCCACTTGTAATTTAACATACCTACAATTCAATCAAGCTAATATTCCACTACTTACCGGTTCCTTTTTATTTACAAGATGAGTAACACTCAGTCATGCACACTCAAAGTGCTATGTTATTGTCATTAAGTTCATGACTAAGCTCCCTCAAAATATTATTGGAATTTTGAAATTACACCATATAAAATCACCAATGATCCTCTTATTTTCCAACCTGAATGACTAGAATCATCTACACTTACATAATGTCATAAAACCAACATGTGAGGATATGTAAAAGAAAAATGATGAATAAAAACTGATAAATTTCATGACATTCGCAGGGTAGATAAACCACATTTTTACCTTAATTTATTTTTGTATTTTCATCTAATTGATCAACTCTAATCATTAGTGTCAATATAAAACTTTGAAGTGATTAGCAATCAAAATTCTTGTTTAGAGTGTGCCATAGCCTATTTCAACCAAACTCTATGCACCATGGACAAAACTCTGTTCATGTAAGTGAAAAACATATGTGTCACCCATTTTGCTTCAGTTTCCATGTTTGGTCTTCAACACATTCTATGCTGTACATATACAGTAACCACGATAGCCACTTTAACTACAGTTCAATTGTCAAAAACACAGTTGCCCTTGGATACTCTATAGCTAGAGCTTCAAGACTTCCAAGTGTAACATTGAGCATATTTATATGCACATACTAAATAAGAAGTATACTTCTCTACCATATGCTTATTTGATGTTTATAAAAATGTCTAACAACATTGTCAAATGTCTGCCTTAGGAATCAAAACTCAAAATAGTTCCCAAATAAACATTTAGGATCTTCACACATAAGGTAACAAAAACCCAGATCATTCTATAATTATTTTCTAGTGTATGCAAAAAAGAAAGAAATAATTAATGGATGAAGAGCTCCCAAACCTTTAATTTAAAAAACTTAGAATTAATAAAAGACTATCATGGCCAACTAAATGTTCTCAAAGTGCCTTGGAAACAAGATAAAATGAAACCCCTAAGCCAAACAAACTCCAAGATGATAGGGCTACGTTCCTAGCTTTGCAATCACAAAAAGAACAATCTTCCACCATCTTTTTAGGGGAAGAAACAGCAAAGCAGAACTCCATAAGTTCTCATGCCAACAAAAACCATGTTTACAAGTCCAAGTTGGCATACAAACCAAAAATAGGTATCCCTCTTCTTTGGAATTGATGAAAGAGAGGGTATCAAAATAAAAGTCGCCATTGATTATATATGTTAGCCAGAACGATAGAGGCTTCAAGCATCCTTGTCCAAAGGCATCAATTAAAGAAATTGAGGCAAAAATAGAACAATTTCTGTCTGTTCGCAATAATCTCAAAATATGGAATTTGAAGCAAACAGGAATATTAAATAAATGATAGTGTAGTTTGCAATTGCTTCACTGTAAATTCCACTTATTCAAAAAAATTAGTATTTTCTTCAAAAGATTCAGCTGGCATTGTACACTTGCACAAAAAATAGTCACAAGCACCCAAATTATTCTATTGTTATAGTGTTTCCAACCTATTCTACTATTAAAAGAACTCCTTGATGATTATAAACATTTGTACACTTGATAATATACTAAAGTGGGACCTATTAAGATGGTGGATATGATAGAACTGTATTTTGTTTCCTGTACTATGGCTGGAAATTTCAACATCAAAGAGCCCTCTAAGATAACTGCGGTAGTCTCTGTATCAGACAAAGTGCTAACGAGAGATTGCCAGTTTAAGACAGCACAAACAGTTAGGACACCCTTACGTTATATAGATGCACAGTTTGACTGAATACTTGAAATAATTTAGAGATTTATTGGATATGGGAATGATAACTACAATGTTGATGATAAATATGCCAATTGCTGGTCATTACATTTGTGGAAATTTAAGTAGCTAGTATAATGTTTATTTCCAGGACCAGTACTAATTCTCACATACAGATGGAAAGTTTTGTGGTGCTGATTTTTCATTTAATAAATTGCTTCTCTCAACCTCATAGAACTAAGACAACTAGGGGTGGGAAAAATAGTAGGACAAAGCAATTGCCACATTTTCTTTTTTTTTAAACCTGGTAACTAGATCTTCTAATCAAGGAGCTAATAAATATACAAACCAAAAGATCATTGATTGTATAAGATCAGTAAGGAACTGTGAAACTCGCCCTTTGATGAATAACTTGAACCCAAAATCATACTAAAATAGAGTTTATGCATCAAGAGATGCAAATGAATCACAAATTATTGAGAGACCTCAGTAATTTAAAGCAACTGATAAGTTTTCAAAGAAACTCCTTCACCCTGATAAGATAAAAAGATATGTCTGAACAAATATCTTGTCTAAGTCTCTTGCCTATAAGTTAGACTCATTTGACAATGCAAACCATTTTACTACAGATTGATCACATAATTCCTTGGGGTGAGACCCAAGTATTCCCCTCCATTCAATTGAAATGCATTGAAGCAATGCTTGAGAAAAAGTCAAAACCCATATTGAGGCACTAAAGACGACACTGAGACAACAAAGGAATTCATTAAGTATGCACCAAGGACAAGAATATTTCTAAGGAAACGAGCCAAACGTCACCAGTTATAGAACAGCCCCAAGTAAGAAAAACAAATTGTGGAACCAATATTTTGCCAAAAGGAATTGACTGTAAACAAATCTCTCTGCCATATTTGGATATTTTCAGATATATATGAATTGCCATTAGTATTAACAGACAAATGTGACTTTCATCCAAACAGAACCTCCCTTGTGGGGTAACAATTAGCCAAACAGATCTGTTGATCTTTTAAGGTATCAGTTGCATCTTTAATGTTAAAATATCCATGTTTCTTTTAAATCCTAGATCTGTTCACCTTGCAAGGTAACAGTTGTATTTTTAAACTTAAAAATATCTGTGTTTCTTTTTACTCCTAGATGTCCTAACACTGGCAGATACTAGAAACATGAAAAATGATCTCTTTTGTGTCGATGAACAAAGGAACAGGTTACAAAAAAGAAAGAACTCTGAAATTTGAAAAATCAGATCTGCAAGCAATCTGCCTATTGAACATCACTGGTCTGATCACAATGCTCATGCTTCAAACGAACACTTACTTCTGGCCATGAGTTCAATGTCTATGTGGTAAGAAAGAGTGAAATTCACAAACATAATAATGCATAGGCATTAAAGCCACTAGACATATTACCTTGAGGCTTGAACAGTTTGTAACTACCATCATTGCCTGTATTTCCTATTTACAGCCTATCAAGTCCTTGTTGCACATAAACTTGTTTCAGGAAGCTAGTATATGCTTCCTGTTCTAAACCAAAGCGAGAAATATCTCATATTGATGACCCTCTAAGGAACCTCAAATTTGTATTTTATAAGAGTTCTACGAACTTTGGTTTCACTAAAAATCTAAAACTAATAAGGAATAAGTTTTAGTTATTAATTGGATTGACACTAACCAACTAATTCTGAAGTTTCAATGATTAAAATTTCTGTTCTATTTTTTATGTTAGGAAGTGCAGGTCATAATTATTTCCAAACAATTTTCAAACAAATTTGTATGGTCTTTGCACACAGTAATTTATGCTTTTGGAGAAATTTTTCCAATCTTTGTTTGAGAAGAAAACAGTATGTTTCATGAAGTCCACAACAAATACACATTTCGCAGTCGTTAATTAGCATTTTAAATTCCAACATTTTTTTTTTTAATTTCTTTTTTTTTTAATCTGCTTGTAAAAAATGTTGATGTTATTGAGCAGCTTCGGTCTGCACTTCCCAAGAAGAAAAGAATAAATTAAATGTATAGCCTCTAGGCTATTTAATTTATATCATACATTATACTTGCTAAGGGCCGACCCTTATAGCTCGCCTATCCTTGTCTCACCTTGAGCCGACTCCAAGATATATTAATTGTTTATCATTTATTATGTTTTCCAAGAAAGGCCGACCTAAATGAAGAGGCACCTTGTGTTGTATAAATACAAGATCAGTTTGTCATTGTTAAAATTTTCATCTCAAGCAAGTTCGCATTTTATATTCAAGAGCAGAATTCGCACTTTAGAAGAGCAGGTCCGATTTCAAGGAAGAACATATTCATTTGTATCTTGTGTATCTAGAAGAGGTGCGACCTCATTGCATTCATTATTGACCATTGCTGGGCCTGAGTTGTAAGCAGACTTCTGCCATTGTTCTATATTATAGAAGAGATTCATTGCTAGGTTTTTCTCCCTCAAGAGGAGGGTTTTCCCAGGGTATCTTTGTGTGTTCATTGTCTTATGTGTTGCAATTCTTTTAAGTGCTTTCATTATTCAATCTGATCTAAGAAAACTCTAACATGGTATCAGCGCGGGTGTGAAAAAGATCGTGATCAGATTCAGATCTGTTAGTTTGCAACTCTCATTACTTTTTTTTCAGTCTACCTTCTAATTTTCTCAAGATGGTGAACGGTCTGAAAATCGAGGATAGACTCGAAGGGATCTCAAACTTCACATCATGGAGGTTCAGGATCATGCTAACATTGGAGGAGAATGATTTGGCTGAGTTTGTGAAAACAAAAGTTCCCGAACCTGAGGAGGAAGAAGAGAAGCTGCAATGGAGGAAGAAAGACACTAGGGCAAAGAAAGCATTGGTTGATTCCGTCAAGGATCATATTGTACCAATTGTCTTCAAGTTGGATACAGCAAGAGAGATGTTTGCAACCTTGGAAGAGATGTACGAAATCAACAACACTAGTCGAGCCCTTGCACTGAAGCAACAACTTCATCATGTGAAAATGACGAAAGGAGAATCTGTTATTTCATACTTCATGAGGATTTCAGAGATAAAAGATCAGCTCTCTACTATTGGCCACATGATTGATGATAAAGACCTGACTATGCTTGCTCTCAATGGTCTTCCGCTTTCATAGGAGGCGTTCATTCAAGGAATCAGTGCAAGATTTGAACTTCCCAAGTTTGATCGATTGAGGATTGACTGCATTCAAGAGGAGTCAAGACTAACAGCAAGGGGAATTGGTCAAAGTTCAAAGAATGAAGATTTACAAGTTCTTGCCTCTCATTCATCAAACAAAGGAAAAGGCTTTAAGAAAGGATTCTTCAAGAGGAATCGAGGAGATGGAAATGATGATGCTCCTGCCTTCAAAAGGAAACGAGACATGTCCAAGATTCAATGTTTTCGTTGTGATAAGTATGGTCACTTTGCGAGGGTTTGTCCTCAACGACCTAAGCATCAAGTTGCCACTGCAAATGTTGAAGAAGTCGCTCCACAAAAGGACTCCAGTGATTATCTGTTTTATTCAGCCTTGTCTAGCAATGTTTCTACTGACTCTAACACTTGGCTGATTGATAGTGGTGCTTCTAGGCACATCACCGGTTTCAGGGGTCACCTTTCAAACTTAGTGGAAAGCAACTCCAGTGATCAAGTTGCTATTGGAGATTATGCTAGATATTCTGTAAAAGGGATTGGAAATTCCACTCTTCACTTGGTTTCTGGGATTTCTTTGGAGTTGAATGATGTACTGTTCGTGCCAGGGATAAAGAGGAACCTTGTTTCAATTTCAGTGTTAGAAGACAAGGGTTATCAAGTTGCCTTCTCTAAAGACAAAGTTCTTATATGGGCAAAGAACTCCAACTTCAAAACTGCTCAAGTGATTGGAGTTAGACATGAATGTCTTTACAGGCTGTGCACTCGTCCTCTTCAAGCGCTTGTGCATAACAGTACCAGCATGTGTGATCTTTGGCATCGAAGATTGGCTCACATTCACTTTCATGCTCTACCTATCATGGAGAAGATGGTCACTGGTCTTCCAAAATGCGATCAAGAACATGAAGGTACATGTAAGGGATGTGCCCTAGGCAAGAACACAAAAGGTACGTTTCATTCCAATGAAAGTAGATCTAAATGTATTCTTGATCTCATTCATTCTAATTTGTGTGGTCCAATGTCTATTGCATCTTCTAGTGGTTTCTTGTATTATATCATTTTCATTGATGATTACTCTAGAAAGACTTGGATTTATTTCTTGAGATCTAAAGAATCAGAAGAAGTATTAGAAAGATTTAGAGAATTCAAAGCACAGATTGAAAATCTGTCTGGGAAAAGGATCAATGTATTGAGATTTGATAATGGTGGAGCACATTTCGTGACTTTTGTATTGAAGCAGGGATTAAGAGGGAGTTCAATGTTCCCTATAATCCACAACAAAATGGTATTGCTGAAAGGAAGAATAGATCTATTGTGGAAGCAGTGAAAGCTATGATCCATGATCAAGACTTACAAATCTCTCTTTGGGTTGAAGCATCAAGAACAGCCGTCTATGTTCAAAACAGGAGTCCCCACAGGATCTTAGAGAATAAAACTCCTGAAGAAGCATTCTCAGGCGTGAAGCCTGAAGTTAGTCATTTGAGGATCTTTGGCTGTCCAGTCTATGTTCATATTCCAAAGGAAAAGAGAACAAAGCTAGAACCTTCTGGGAAGAAAGGAATTCTTGTAGGCTACAGTGAGACATCAAAAGCTTACAGGATATACATTCCAGGACAGAAGTCTATTGAGATTAGTAGAGATGTCACATTTGAGGAAGATGTTGCTTACAGAAGATCCAAAGGCACTCCTATGGAGATTGATGAAGAAGAACCTCCTCAAGATATGGAAGTTGACCATATTCCAGAGAATCTGAAGGAGGATACAGAACCTAAAGAAGATATTGATCCAGCTGAGCCTTTGGATCCTACTGATGGGCCTCTAGACATTGTGATTGGAAAGAAAAGACCTCTTTGGGCTCGTAGGACAATGCAGGAAGCAGAAAGTTTTGCAGCTCCAAGAGGAGCTTTCAGAGAAAGCAAGAGACCTCACAAGTTCTCTAGTTATGTCGCCTTGATGAGTCAGTTTATTGAGTCAGAGCCTTCAAATGTTGAAGAAGCCTCTAGTCAACAAGTATGGAAAGATGCCATGTCTGAGGAATATCAGTCCATACTTAAGAACGATGTTTGGGATATAGTTCCTAGACCCAAAGGCAAATCTGTGGTGTCTTCTAAGTGGCTCTTCAAGATCAAGCATGCAGCTGATGGGAGCATCGAGAAGCACAAGGCTAGATTTGTGGCTAGAGGGTTCTCACAAAAAGAGGGAGTTGACTATGAAGAAACTTTTGCTCCTGTGGCTTGATACACATCTGTCAGAACCATCATTGCCATTGCTGCATCTAGAGGATGGAAGATTCACCAAATGGATGTAAAGACAGCCTTTCTGAATGGTGTAATAGAAGAAGAGGTTTACATTGAGCAACCAGAAGGATTTGAGGTTCATGGGAATGAGTCTCATGTTTGCAAGCTGAAGAAGGCCTTGTATGGTCTTAAACAAGCTCCTCGTGCTTGGTATGAAAGAATAGATCAGTATCTTTCAAGTCTGGGTTTCTCAAAGAATGATGCAGATTCTAACCTCTACTTCAAGGTAGTAAATGGTGAAGCATTGATTTTGGTTTTATATGTTGATGACTTGATCATTACTGGTGAAGAACATCTAATTCTAAAATGCAAAGAGGAATTAGCTTCAGAGTTTGAGATGAAGAATCTAGGTCTTATGCATTACTTTCTTGGCTTAGAAGTTTGGCAAAAGCCAGATGAGATGATTCTAAGTCAAGGCAAGTATACTGTTGACATTCTCAAAAGGTTTGGTATGATTGATTGCAAACCTATGTCTACACCCATGGAGACTAATCTAGATAAGTTGAAAGAGGCTGCAACTAGTTCAGAACCAGTGGATTCTACGATGTATAGACAGTTGATTGGTTCATTGATGTATCTAGTTAACACTAGACCTGATATCTGCTATGCAGTGAGTGCACTTAGCCAGTTTATGTGTGAACCAAAGCAAATACATCTTGTAGCAGCTAAACATATCCTGAGATATTTATGTGGCACAATTGGATATGGTTTGAGATATTCTTCAAATGTGAATTTGGAGCTGCATGGTTTTACTGATTCTGATTGGGCAGGATGTGTCTCAGATCGGAAGAGTACCTCTGGTTGTTGCTTCAGTTTGGGGACTGCTATGATCTCCTGGTGTAGCAGGAAACAGTCTTCAGTGGCCTTGAGTACAACTGAAGCAGAGTATATAGCAGCTTGTGTGGCAGCTCGTGAGGCAGTGTGGCTTCGTAAGCTCCTTGCAGGATTGTTTGGACAATCAATGGAGCCTACTATTATACACTATGATAATCAAAGTTGTGTGAAGCTTTCTGTCAATCCTGTGTTTCATGACAGAACAAAACATGTTGAGATCAAGTACCACTATATTAGAGATATGGTACAAAGGAAAGCTATACAGTTGAGGTATATCAGCACTGAAGAGCAAATAGCAGACATTCTCACCAAGCCTCTCACCAGGATTAAGTTTGTGTACTTCCGAGAGAAACTTGGTATCGTGGAGAATGCAGCCTTGACTGAGAAAGAGTCTCAGTAATCAGTGATCCTTGATTGACAATGCAATTCTCTGCTGAGAGAGAGTTGAGGTGCAAGCCCTTGATAATGCAATTCTCTGCTGAGAGAGAGTTGAGGTGTAAGCCCTTGATAATGCAATTCTCTGCTGAGAGAGAGTTGAGGTGCAAGCCCTTGATAATGCAATTCTCTGCTGAGAGAGAGTTGAGGTGTAAGCCCTTGATAATGCAATTCTCTATTGAGAGAGATTTGAGGTGAAAGCCCTTGTTTCCACCCTCTGGGAGAAGCTATGGTGGATGTCATGTGTGTGACTCCATGACAGCATCACGTGAGGGAATCCGTGATGATTTTATTTATACCATCTATGGAAGTAGCCATAATGGTTAATATCACATTGAGGTGATATTCTATTTTGTTTTCATTCTAATATAATGTGTCTTGTGCAGATGGAAGTTCATCCCTAGCTGAGAGGGAGTGTTGATGTTATTGAGCAGCTTTGGTCTGCACTTCCCAAGAAGAAAAGAATAAATTAAATGTATAGCCTCTAAGCTATTTAATTTATATCATACATTATACTTGCTAAGGGCCGACCCTTATAGCTCGCCTATCCTTGTCTCACCTTGAGCCGACTCCAAGATATATTAATTGTTTATCATTTATTATGTTTTCCAAGAAAGGCCAACCTAAATGAAGAGGCACCTTGTGTTGTATAAATATAAGGTCAGTTTGTCATTGTTAAAATTTTCATCTCAAGCAAGTTCGCATTTTATATTCAAGAGCAGAATTCGCACTTTAGAAGAGCAGGTCCGATTTCAAGGAAGAACATATTCATTTGTATCTTGTGTATCTAGAAGAGGTGCAACCTCATTGCATTCATTATTGGCCATTGCTGGGCCTGAGTTGTAAGCAGACTTCTGCCATTGTTCTATATTATAGAAGAGATTCATTGCTGGGTTTTTCTCCCTCAAGAGGAGGGTTTTCCCAGGGTATCTTTGTGTGTTCATTGTCTTATGTGTTGCAATTCTTTTAAGTGCTTTCATTATTCAATCTGATCTAAGAAAACTCTAACAAAAAAAATAATAATGAAACACTGACAAGGTAGAGAGGACCATTACTATAAAAGGAACCCAACAGCCTAAGAAAGATGCCAAACACAGATAAACTAAAGTAAAATAACTATATTATGAATCTATGAATATTCATGTCCTGCCTATCATTCTTGCACTAAAATATTACAAAAAGCTGGAACAAAGATCTAATTACCAGTACATCACAGTGAAGCTGTTCCTGTCGTGAGAACACCATGCACCTACATGACCTGCTGCAAGACAGAGGTATTGTTTGTAAAGCTCTTTGTATGTATGAATGCCTAGGACTTGTAGTTGCACATTTGCAGCAGTTTGAATCTTCATTCCTGTAGCTGTCAAGAGGAGGGGCACGCAAGACACTTTCAGTTAAAGGAAGAGAACCACCAAAATTCAGCATCATATTTTTACTGTAAAAATTATCTGATGATATTTTCACTGGATCAGTGGTTGAGCCACCCCTGTAATAATCTGGCACAATTTTTGGTAGCCCCAGTCCTGATGGAACGTTGAAATCAGAAGCCACAAGGGAACGGTAGTCTACTGATAGACATATCTTTCCAAAGGGAGCCTCGATTGATGTAAATTTATAGGATTTCATAAGGGTGCCCTCCCCATGCAATAGGGGTCGGGGTAATGGCAAAAATCGATATGATAGACCAATGAACTTGCCATAGGATGAGGTATTAGCAAGCTGAAAGGCCCGATATGCTGGCAAAAGCCTTGTCATAGAAAATAAAGAACGCAGAAATACCATAGTACTTATGTACACTCTAGCAATCATTCTCTCCATGCCAGATGTTTTCTTTTCTGCATTTTGCCCATCTTCATGGTTCACATACTGCAAAATCCATCTTTCAAGAACACTCCTACGGTCTGGTTGTTGTGACATAACTGTCTTCCAGAATTTTTGTAGCTTACCATGCTTAAAGCTTGGTTCAGTTTGTTGATGCGGAGACTGCATAAGGAGAACATCCAAAACAACTGATCTAAACCCATTTCTCTTGCAAGCTTCTAGAGCATCCACATCTGTAGGAGATTCCTGCAATGCTAGTTTAAACCGTTTATCCCATCTTATCTCCTTGGAAGACGAAGAGGGTGATACTGCAGACTCTGCAGATGATTGTCCTGTCATAGGTATCCTGGATTGCAGAATAATTTGTATGCTCTTGACAAAAAGATCTCGAACAATCTGATCGAGTTTGGATTTTATATCCTTCTGCATAGCTGCTGCCATACTTTAGCATACAACAAAAACCTAAAACCACAGAAGCACAGCAGCACATATCAAATTATGCACAAGAAAGCACCCATATTCAACCTTGTCAATCTTTCTTCAAGTATGAAATCACCAGAACAATAATGAATGCATCCAGCTTTGTCAATCCTACTTTAGTCCCAATCACAGACAAAAATCATAGAACAACAATTCACCCAGTATAACTGTGTCAACCCTACTTCAAGTGGAAGCACATATCAAATCAGTGAGACAGCAATGCACATGGTTCAATCTTGCCAATCCTACTTAAAGCCAAATCACATATGAAATCATTAGGAGAATTATGCACCCAACTCAACCTTACCAATTCTACTTAAGCGCAAGCACACTTCAAATCAGCATCCAGACAATGTACCCAATTCAACTTTACTAGTCCTACTTCACACACAATCAAACATCAAAGGTACTGGCATAACAATGCACCCATTCCAACAACGCATCTATTCCATCATTGCGCCCAATTCAACTTTGTCAATCCTTCTTCAAGCTTAATCACGCAAATACTAGCACAATAATGCACCTAGTTCAACTTTGTCATTCCTAGTTCAAGCACAATCACAAAACACACCTAAAACACGCTAATTCTTCTTCAAGCCAATCAACTTATGAAGAAAACACCTCTGCAAAAGAAAGAAAAATAGAAAAACCAGGAAAAAAAAACGTTGAACTTAAGTACCTTCAATTCAGCTTATACACAAATGGCTATTAAAATAAAAAACCCATTGGTATCAAATCCACAACAACACCAATGCACCCAGACCTTGTCGATCCTACTAACCCTTTTAATTCGACTCATGGAGTAAATACATCTGCATCAAAACTCAACATATCAAACTTGAAGCACTCCAATTCAGCTAAAACCCAAGTGGGTATTGCCATAAGCACAACTGGGTATCCAGGGCACTCACTCTTGCATTAAACCAACAATCACAAATCATAAAAAGCTCAACTTATGTGCTCTGGAACCCTAAATATCACCACAAATTATCTCAAATGCACTTAGACGTCCAGAACCCCATTCAGAAAACTATTACTTGGTGACCAAATTTTCCACACAAAAGGTCACCAGCTGCAGATTTCAAATACCAGGTTGACAAAGCACTTCAAAAAAGAGATTTTACAGACAAGATTTAGTATAGTACCTTTGATTTATTTGGATTTTCGTTTGGCGTCTGTCCTCCACTTAGCACGCTGGTGTACTCTGCTTTCACTTTTCTCCTTCCCTTTTCTTTCTCTTTTATGTTTTGAATAATTTTGTTCCATAATCCGTTGGAAATCCCAACTGGAAGGCGTAGGTTATTGTGGTGTAAAGAGAGAATCTGATTTGGAATGCGTGAAGAGCTTCTGCCATCATAACCTTGACAATGCATTCGTGCATTAATCAACATGCCCGAATCCAAGAAATCTCTACGGCTAGATGGTGTGGAGTATACATTTGGCTTTATGTTTTTGTGAAAAAGGAAGTTTGTCAACTTTAAATTCCAAATTAACTATTCTATGTTTCTTTTAAATAGGAGCCCTCCAAGTTTGGCGATGGGAACAAGTCTTCCAATGATATTCCCGCTATTTTTTTAGCTGTTTGTTTGGAGGACAATTTACTTATTTTATAAAATCTGATATCCTGTTTTGGCCTGCTTTTTAAGCAAACCTCTTTAGCCGCCTCTGACAAGTTATAGGAACTCCAGCTTTTAATAAATTGCATGAACTTGTTTTCCATTTCGTTAAATCTTATCCACACAAATTTATCATAACTTTTGGGCAGACAAATTAACTTCAACTATTTCTTTATTTGTTTTCCAAGTACATGAGGATCTAATTTTTTATTGGTTTGTTTCAAATTTTTAATAATTATCTTTTTGAGATATTTTCAGGAAGAGTAGTTGAAGTCCCTTTTTTTTATTATGATGGTCATATCATTTATTATATGCCTTTTCTTTTTCTTTAAAGAATTATTTAAAGTATTGTAAATTAGTTGTTTTAGAGTTTGTAAATAAATGGTGTTTTGTCACACAATTTGGACTTTAGGATTTTAGGGCTTTTTGAGATGATTATCTTAGATTTGCAGATTAATTGGACTTCATTTTGGTTTGAATTTGTGTTCGTAGAATTAAACTTGTCATGGGAATGAATTGACAAAATTATGTTGCTTGAAATTTGCTTGCTTTGATATTTTGGTATCTAAATTTGAGTAAGGACTAGTGATGTTTACAAATGTCTTTGGGGATATATTGAATTGTGAGTCGAACCCTTGTAGAATTGATTCAATAACTTCAAAACAAGGATTGAAGACAATAAATAAGTGTGTGATAGATATAGAATGATGTATAGTAATGTAATGCTCTAATAATGTTATTGTGATGCTCTATGGCACTTCTTTGATAATCCCTTCTAGATGATTCCAAATAAGTGGATGAATATTTTTAAATACAATAACATAGCACATAAATTAACACAAGCATTGCCCTTGGGTCAACTAACAATTAGTAGAAGGGAATTGATATAATTTGATTCAAATTTTAAAAATTTAGGATTCAAATTCACGACTACAAAAATGATGTATGTCAAATCTACATCCACATATATGATTAAGGGTGATGAAAGAAGAATCTAGGATCAAGGTTAGTATTTAGGAATGAGTAATAATGGAATTAGAATATGATGATGACATGAGTCATATTCATACAAGAATATACTAATCATTACACTAAAAAGATTATAGTCAAAGTGGACTCAAAACATAAAACAGATAGAGGCATGGATATACAATTTGAGTGTTTCAAACTTTAACGCTTAAATTTTAAAGGACTAATATTTGAGACTCAATTATAATTGTGGTTCTCCCATTTTTTACCATACATGCCCATTTTAATATTCATTTAGTTAATAAAGTTTAATAAATTATGCAATGTCATAGATAAATACATGGTATCCAAAAAGGGAAATAATAGATTATCTTACATAAAAGATTTATATTTTGATTAGATTAAATTTTGAATTCATAATAGAAAATATGAAATAAGAGTATTTGATTTGTGATATTAATATCAACTTTGACCATTTTGATTGACTGAAACATTATGAAAAAAAAAAAAGATGAAACCAAAATATTAACTTGGAACCGTGACATCTAGACCTTATGAGGCTTAGGATTGTGGCATGCTTGTAGTATAGTCCTAAGACACCTTTCTCTAGTGTAATTAAGTCAATTGTTTATTTTCACCTTTAGAGTTTGCCACCTAAATTGTTCTCTTGCATTTGTACCCTTATTTGAGAATTTGGTGGCATTAAAAAAACACTTAGGGTTCTTTTATAGACAAAGGGGAGACCATTGACTTCCCCTGCAATTAATTATTTTAAATCCCATTTAATACGGGCCGGCCATAATTAAGAGTTTTTTAAAATGCAAGATAATTTCTTGATGTTTTTAGAATGAAAACGTTTCTATTCTTTTTCGCATGGTTTATTAATTATATTTATCTTAATATTGAAATATTTCAAAGAACATTTATTTCATCCGATTATTGATCGAAAATTGGGTGAGAGCGACATTAGATATTTTATTTAAGTGCATAAAATAAGTTATTGTTGTCGTATTCCAACAAGTCATATCAAATTCTAGATGAACAATTCACGTATCATTTTTTTAATTATTTTGTATCAATTTTTATTTATATAGAAAGAAAATACAAATTTAAGTTAATAAAAGAATTGTAAATTAAATGTATTTGTCTCTCCACTTTCGTAGTTTCTTTCTTAAATTGTAATTGTAATTTTAAATATAATTTAAATTATAATGATTTTTCATATTTTAATTAATTATAATTAATTTAATTTATATGATTATAATTGTAAGAATGAAGGTAAAAAGTTAATTTTGTTTATAATTACTTTTTAAAATTATAAATAAATTATGTTTAATTTTAATTCTAATTTTATTTTTTTATTTATGTTTTAAACATTATTTTTAATTAACATGAAAATCTAGATTATAATATTTTTAGTCAAAATATTATTGCATGCATAGTAATATAATATATAATTTAATATATTAATATAATTATTGCATGCATATTAATTTAATGTATTAGTATAATATATAATGGAATATAATATTATTGCATGCATATTAATTTAATATATTAATATAATTATTGCATGCATATTAATTTAATATATTAGTATAATATTATAATGGAATATAATATTATTGCATGCATATTAATTTAATATATTAGTATAATTATTACATACATATTAATTTAATATATTAGTGGGGTTGGGGCCTTAGCTCGATTGGCTAAATCTTTCCTGTTGCATGAGGTTGGTCACGAGGTCTATTCTCCCCCACCCCCGTGGTACCGAAGGGCGTGTCGCGCCAGCGTTGCTGATCACGTTAAAAAGTTTACCAGGCACAATTAATGTCAAACATGTACATTTTTAAACAAAGCAAAGAAAAGAAGATGATAAGATTGAAATGGAAAATATATATATATTATTAATATTTTTATTTTATTTTATTTTTTAAATGATTTAACAATTTAAAAGTAGACTTTTATTTTAAAAACAAAGAGAATAAAAGAAGTTGATAAGACTGAAATGAAAAATAGAATTATGTTTTATTGATATTTCAATTTTAGTTTTAATTTTTTATTTAATTATTTATTAATTTAATAAGTTTATTATTTATTACTAATTTTTTAATTTTTTTTGGTAGGTAACTTGAAATATTTGTATTGCTTGAAAAAGAAATATACATCCATTTTTCAGTACATTACCTACCAAAAGTTTTTTCCACTAGATAAAAGTATCTATAGCATCTTAACTTAACAAAAGCCCTCCAAAACACACCTAAACCCCTGCTACTATTGATGCAGCAACCCATACCCCCAAGAGCCTACATCTGAATACATCCACTACATTTTTTAAAAAAAATCCCCACTACTAACTTTGCCAGTTCCCACACAAAACTAACTGAATCCTACAACGAAAATAGGGGAAATGACCATCAAGGGTTCGATGTTACATTGCACCACCAGCTGCCAACAATCCTTCGCCCAGCTCTCTAATCTACCTCTTCCTCTGGTGCTTCCTCCACAAACGTTTCTTCTGGTGTATCGCTCTCACCACCTCACCATGCACTTCCGCCTTGGCCTTCGCAAGGAACTCCTCTACCTCCATAAGTTCTATGAACAATTTAAGTGCTTGCCATCCCAAACGGGCTTCCTCCCGACATCGTGTTTTGAAATTCCCTTTTGGCCATCTAATGAATGGCTTTATCCCTATAGACCCATAGAGTAGCTCCATTTCTTTGTCGAGTATTCCCTCTTAGATATCTAGTCCAACACCTGACACCGCCCATCTAAGATAGATTCCATGTTCACTAAAAAATCTGCATGCAAAATTTTCTTCACGACTTTACAAACCATCCTCACTGGTTCACCAAGGTCAAGGCCCCATGTCGCAATCATTGAATACATATCTAAATTTGTTCTGAGCATGTGTCTTAGAGCACTGAAATCTTTGCCTAAAATCATACGAACACATTGTCTAATCCTTTCGTCTTCAATGAGGAATAAACCCTCCATCCTCTTTACAAAAACATCTCCAAAAAAAGGACTTAGTTGTCACCATGAATGGAAGGTGAAATTAGCTTCCATGGTTTTGAGCCGCCACCACCTTCACTACCAATTCTATATCCAAGTTTTTTGCTTCTTCAAAATGCGGAATGATCATCATTTCATCCCACTTAAATCTAGCTCTATGTTTTCACTGCAAATTTAATATTTCTTGTACCTTCATTTCATCGCTTGACTTCACAATGCTTCATTAGTCTTTTCAAAATACCACCCCCAGGCCGCCACCCTACTCATTTAATGTGTTGTACTTCCTGGCTTAATCTAACTCCGCTAACAAAACCTCCCTAAAATCTTCAAAATTAATGTCTCCAACCTCACCAAAAGTAAGCACCCATTTCAATAAAAACATATGCCTCAATATTTCCACCTCTTCGGATATGGCTTACCCGAAAACTTTCTAGGGTGGCTAATTCTTCTCTAATTTGTTCAACCATGTTTTGGAGATGCCAAGCATGGATAACTCCAAACATCACCGCTTGGACAATTACCATCGAATCCCCTTCCAAATGAATCCTTATTGCACCCAACTTCTTACCACATTTAACTGCCAACAGAGCTGCTTGAGCTTTAGCCATATTATTTGTTCCTTCCATCAACTTCTTTGCTCCTAGTGTTGACACGTCACCTTTCCAATCTCTTATTATGAATCCCACCCCTGAAAGACCAGGATTCCCCTTCGAAGCTCCATCAAAATTGATCTTCCACCATCCTTCTGGTGGTTTTTCCCATTGGGTCTCCTTACAACTCTTCCTAGTTGGATTAACCCAACCCGGCCCCTTAACGAGACGTAGATGAATACCTAGCCAACATTCATGAATTCGCTTATCTTCTAAAGTGTAAGGAATTTTTGAATTAAAATGTAAAGAAGTCATTGCTCCAACCACTTCCTCTATAGCATGGTTCACTCTCCATTTCAACCTTTCCAAATTCTCATTTTTTTCTATGAAAGTTCTTATATTCCTTTCCTTCCATAACTCCCATACAACCAAGGAAGGACTAACCTTCCAAACACAAGAGAAAACTGACTTTCTACGTGGTATTGGCCAACTTTCAAAAACCTTTTTCAGTGTGTCTGGGGTAGGACTTTTAACCCCAGAGACCGTCTTAGCATCTCCCAACATTATGTTGCCACTTTACAATGTAAGAGAAGATGATCACTTGTTTCCTATGCTTCTGAACACATTACACACTTGGTTGGGCCATTAAAAACCAAACATTTCCTTCGTTCTCTTGTAAGAATGTGACCTCTAATTGTTATCCATGAGAACACCCCTACTTTAGGGAGGCATTCTTTCCCCCAACATAACTTGATCGGCCAATTTTCCATATCTTCTTCTGAATCCATAAATAGATAGCCTAGTTTCACTAAATATCTACCATCAGCAGCCCCACACCAAACCACCTTATCCTCTTTGTTTGATCTCATAAATTTTCTACTCCTAAAGATCTCTTGCATCATTGCTTTATGTTGGTCTGAGAGATCAACCTCCTGAAGCGATTTCCATTATCAGTCACCCCCAGCCACATCTACCTTGAACTCTAGGTAATCACTTACCTTTTCCCCCCAGTGTCGTGTAAACCATTCCCTTAACACCTGTAAGTCTGCATTATCCTTCAAGGTCGGTAGACCCTACCATGAATCTTCCCAAAACTTCACTTTTGTCCCACTCCCTAACTACCATGTGATGCGGTATGTAATAGCCTTTCAATAAGAAACCACAAAGTTCCATATCATTGAACCAGATGGTGGGTTCTGCATCGTGAAAATTCCAGTGCTTTCTAGTGAGTCTAGATACTTCGCTTTAAGGATTTTAACCCATAATTGAGAAGGTTGTGAATATATGTTCCATACCAACTTAGCACCTAAAGCTTCATTCATGATACTCTAATCTCTTAAACCCACACCACCCTTCCTTTTTGACTTACATATTTTTTCCCATGCTAATAAGGGGATTTTATCTCGATCTAATGACCCATTCCAAAAGAATTTTCTCATTCTCTATCCTATCACCTTGACAATTTTTGTAGGAATTTTGAGGCACATCATAAAGAATACAGGAATAGCTAAAATAATAGACTTTAGCATTAGAATTCTTCCAACAGAGGTCAACCATCAACTTTTCCAACCATCCATGTGCTTCGAGCAACAATATACTAAATCCTTCCAGATCATAGCCTTTCTGGCACCACCAAAAAGAGGGATACCTAGATATCTTTCCGACAGAGTACCCATCTTCATTCCTAAAATATTACAGATTTCTCTTTGTTTATGATAGTAGGTGTTAAAGAAGAAAAATTTAGATTTTCTCCAGTTTATGCATTGACCAGACACCTTACTATATCTATCTAGAGTACTTTTCATCAGTCTCGCCTCTCCAAAGGATGCTTTTCCCATGAGAAGAGTGTCATCCACAAACTTTAAATGTGACACAGGATCTACACTATCAACAACCCGTACACCCTTCCAAACCCCTTCATCCCACTTTTCGGATATTAATCTCCCCAAAGCTTCAGCCATTATGATGAATAAAAAAGGAGAAATGGGATCTCCCTGCCTAATTCCTTTATCAGAGGTAAAAAAACCTTGAGGACTACCATTCAGAAGAATAAAGAATCAGGGAGAATTTATACAGCTCGCCACCCACTTTATCCACACCTCACTAAAACCAAATTTTCTCAAGACCTTTAACAAAAAACTCCTATTTACTTCATCATAAGCTTTCTTAATATCCAATTTCACTAGCATTTTTTTAGATCTAGCTAGCCGAATTGAATGAATGACTTCATGAGCAATAATAATTCCTTCAAAATAGACCGGTTAGGAGAAAAACCACTCTGCTCTGAGGAGATTACTGAATCAAGAATGCTTTTTAACCTATTTGCCATTACTTTAGATATAAGTTTATACACTGTGTTATAGAGAGCAATGGGGGAAAAATCATTGAAAGATATAATCTCTTCTTTCTTAGGGACCAAAGTAATAAAAGTAAATTGTTAAAATATTTTAACACAAAACCTTCCAACCTTGATTCCTCCACAACCTCCCATAGCTCTTTAGCTAAAACATCCCACAATTTATGAAAGAAAAGAGTTGGGAACCCATCCGATCTAGTTGCCTTATCCCCACCAATACTAAAAAGAGTAGTTTTGACTTCTTCTATTAAAGTAACTGCCCTTGTGAGGATAGAATTTTGGAGATCAGAGACACATTTAGAGATTACATCCAAGATTTCATATTCTTGCATTGAATCTACTTGACTAGTATTGAAAGCTTCAGTAAAGAAACACACTATTTCTTTATAGATATCTTATTTTTTTGTAATCCAAGTACCATTTTTATCTTGAATTGAAAAAACTTTATTGAAATATCTCCTCACCTTTAGTACATTATCAAAAAACTTTGTATTGCGGTCCCCCTCTTTTAGCCAGGTCTCCCTTGATTTTTTTCGCCAAAATATTTCTTCACGAGCCAAAACCTTTGTGTATTGCTTATTCAATCCTTTTTCCATTTAAAAATCATCCTCAGTTAATTCAATTATCTTGGAATGTAACTTCCTCAATTCTTGTTCCAATTTAAGTTTCTCTGAGAAAATGTACTTGAAAACTTCTTTGTTCCATTTCTTCAACCTTTCCTTTACATGTTGCATCTTTTTAAAAAACATAAAATCTTTTTTACCTCTCCTTATAGGGGCGTTCAACCACTAATCTACCACTAGTTCCAAGAATCCTTCCTCTCTAAGCCACATTCTTTTGAACTTAAAGGGACAACGCTCAAGTCCTTCCTCCTTTTGAATTCGCACAACGATCAGGTAATGATCAAAACCTATTATTGGTAGGATCTCGACCTGAAAAGACCATTGGAAATTTGCCTAATTCCTAGCAAGAAAAAATTTGTCAAGTTTCTCTGCTATGTTTAAAAAAACAGATCATCTATTTGTCCACGTGAAGTCACCATTTCTGAATTGAAGCTCAAATAAACCATTCTTTTTTACAAAATCACTGAAATCCCTTTGCTTCTAATTTAACCAACCTAGGCCCCCTTTCTTGTCTAATAGCCTTAGGATTGCATTGAAATAACCACCCAATAGGATAAGATTGTCCTTGATGACTGTAATAACCTCTGAAATCTCATTCCAGACTCTCCTCAGCTCTTGCATATTATTCAGACAATAAGCATTCAATAAAAAGAAACTCGAGAACAACTGCTTAGAGGTAATATTAACCCATTGACAGGATTTTTCCAATTTGAGCATTTGAATCTCCATTACAGCTTCATTGTAGAGGAGCCCTAAACCACCTAAGGCTCCTGTAGCTTCCACTATAAAACACTTCCATGTACTGAATTGCTTTCCAAAGGCTTCAACTTCAGTCCCGCTTAATTTTAATTCTTGCAACACAACTAGATCAAGTCTTGTTTGATCAAGACATCTCTTGATCAAATGAATCTTGTCAGGGGCATTGCAACCCCTGACATTCCACAAAAGGGCCTTCATTACCCCTAGGATATTCCTTTTCTCGATCTCAATTTTTTTTGGCTTGCTACACTTCTAGTAATTTCCAATTTAATCATGATGGGTTTAGGGCCTCTTTTCTTCTTCTCCCCTACCTTCACCTTACTTTGCTTCGCTAGCGTTTGTTCCAAAGTTTGCTTTTCCAAAATCCCCAACTTAGAGTTTAAACCCAGATCATCACCAACCCCTTCCTCTTCATCCGAGCAAGGCTCCAAATCCAGGTCTTCATAGGGGTTGTCTACATCCCTTTCCTCCTCAAAGGAACTCTCTAAGTTTCTGATAGGTGAAATTTTTATGTCCTTAAAAAAGGGTTCCTCATTTACGACATTTGCACCTACCATTTGAGCTTTAACTTGATGGGATTCGAGTTTGGAAAGACTATTTTCCACTGCCTCCACCTCTGGATTTTCTCGTCTCTGCTCACTTTGAGAAACCTATGTATCACTACCAGATTTAGATAGACTCCTCACGGGGCTTGCAACATCTATATCTAATTGAGCCCTAGAGTTCCCTAGAGAATATAACAAAGATAAATCGCATACTACCTCTTCACTCCAACCATCCCAGACTCCATTCTTAAAGCCCTTATTAACTTCCTTCCTTGTCCCTTTCTCCCAATTCCACAGATTACTAGTTGTCTGAGCTACGTCTGCACTATTCCTTTGCATTATAAGTCCATACTGGTTATTTACTTTTGGGGCTATTACTGTATTTACAAGTGTTCGCTCAATCCTTCCTACCTCCTCAACTATAGCCAGAGTTCTAGTTTCCTGGGGTCAGTCCCCTTGAGTTCTTCCCCTGAAACTTCCACTTGGCGACCACTTGACCCAAAATAATCCTCTCAAGTTATTTCCCTCAGTGTCTAATCTAGCGACAAATCATTTCCATGGAGTTCTTCTGCCACCAAATTCTTTTTTCTAACCATGACTGGCGTACTATTCTATGTCGTACTCTTTTGACTAACTTCTATTTGGGAGTTGGTCCACATGTCTAAAATCGGATCAAGTTTATGCCAGCCCCAAACATCCATGCCCCACTATTCATTTCTTCGCACCATTTCCTCTAGAAAGCTATTATCTTCCACTTGGAAGTCATTCTCCTTGAATAATAACATATCCATTGGGGTATTTTGGCTAGGACCCTTACCTTTATTTTGTAGATTGCATTCCCCAATAGTGTGCCCAACCTCTTTACACCCAGGACACATCTCCACCAACTCTTCCACCTCAATCGATTGCTTCTAGGTTCCTTCCCCTGAAATTAGTTCTACCATTGTTGGGAGGGGATGAATCACCTGCCATGAAATACAAATATGGGCATACATGCTATAATCCTTGTCAGTTATGGCTTCATTTGATTTAAAAAAGGTACCTAACTTGTTCCCAATTTGTTTGAGGGTTTCCATGTCCCAATAATCATGGGGTAAGTTATAAAGTCTAATCCAAATTGGAACTAATGATATGGACTCAGTCTTAGGGTTGAAATTTGGAGACTAGTCTTTTATGTAAAACCCTTTTCCCCCATTAAGAATGACCCACTGTTTAAAATCCACACTTTGTCTCTTGGTGTTGGGAAAATGACTAGATAAAACCCATTGGGGAGAGTTTTCATAATTGTAGCTTCCCCCCAATGCTCATTACACCAGTTTCTTACCCTATTGAAATCTATCCATGGACCACTCCATTTCATGAAGAAAGCTTTCTCTTTTAATTGGTTCACTGACTCATTCCAAACCTTGCCATCTACCATTAAAGAAATTACCATGGTATGTTCTATGTTAGGGTTTACCTGGTCTACCAAGATGTCTTGATGCTTTGGCCTCCAAAATTTCTTTTCCAGCTTCTTCAAGTCAACTGGCTCCGTCAGATGTATGTTGGTGTATCCCCATCTATTTCTAACAATAACCTGTTGCGACTTTCCTCCATTCTGGACAATAAGAGAACCAATGCCACCTGTTGTCAGATCCTTCCATGCTTGCTTTGGAGCACACCACGACGGGTTCAGTGGTCGACCGCTATGCCTTTGGTTGTAGGGCCATCTGGTTTGAGATCTTCCATACCCACGAGCATCCTACGCCCTGCGTTCGTAACGATCATTCCTTCGCTCTGCCATGGAAAGTTAATTTTTTAAAATTATTTTTTTATTAATATTTGCATTTTTATGTAGGATTTGAGAAATACAAATCCACATAACTCAATGAGCACCTATATGCAAGAAACTTGTCACAGAGAAAGAGAGAGAACAAAACAAGGGTTTTGCTCTGACAATGTGCAAAATTGTATTATTAGAAAAATGAATGAATCAAAAAAAAGATACAAGAGATCAATCCTTATAAAAGGAGATCTAAACCTAAAGGAAACCCTAACCCTAAAGGTGAGTGCATTTAATAATTAATATTAATTATTAAATGACTAATAAATGTGCATAAAGCGAATTCTTAAGAGGAGAGTAAAGTTAATTAATTACTTTACTCTAACACCCCCCCTTAAGATGAGCAAGAGTGCAGCTACAAACATGTGCAAAAAAGAAAATGTAACTACAATGCATGAAAGTAAAATTGGGTCCCGACAACTAGGCCTGATCAGGTACCCAAGTACAAGGAAATCTCTATGAAACAAAGAAAAGGAGAAAAACTAGTGGGAAAAAACTCCTCTCCAAAAAGAGATGCAAAAAGAAAGTAAAAATGGAATGTCTCAAGAGACTCTCTCAAGAACATATGCAGATATACAATCAGATACCCCCCCCAACGAGAGAGAGTGGAGACTCCAAAGCCCCCCCAGAATGAGAGAACCCCTGTGCCAATTATCAAACCGATGTGTCGCCTCAGAGGAAGAAATAGATCCAACAGTTGAAGAAGAGGAAATCCCTGGATGTGAGGTGAAAATGGAAGTCCTGGATGATGCGCACTGAAGAATGAAACAACAACATGAGTGTATGAATAACAAAATGGTGAATCAAACAACTCAAAATGATCCTGAAATGGAATCTCCAATGAAGAAGGGATAGCAGGTGTGTTGAATCTGTCATCTGTGAGGAAAGGAATATCCTCAGATATGGCCTCAACAACTGCACTTGATGGCTCAATGAGTGGAGCAACAATGTCAGTCACAACTGAAGAGGTATCCTGCTGAACAAATGTGATCTCAACAGGAGGAAGAGGTGTAGAAGTCTCAACACTAGTCTCATGAACAGATGGAAGAACACATAAGTTCAAGTGACTGAACTTCTCCTCAGATACTGCATGCTCTCTTTTAGAAAGAGAGGGAGATGGTGGACCAAATTGTGTAAATGCATACAATCAGGAAGAATGATCAACTATCCCTGTTGCAACAATGTTGCCAGTCTGAATGTCTCTGATGTGCACTGAATCAGGTGTGAACTCAATTGTCTTCCCTGTCCCACTGTGAGCAATCTGATAGATGGAGAGAAGGTTAGTGGACAAAGATGGAACACATAGTACATCATTGAATGTACCGTCATCAATATCGATAGAACCTTTCCCACATACACTCATATAAGTGTTATTACCCATCAATATGTGTGGTGAGGACGTAGCCTTGAAAGATGAGAACATGTCCTGAGAAGATGCCATATGGTGTGAAGCACCTGAATCCAGTAGCCATCTAGATGAATGTGAACTGGTGGTTACACATAATGCATGACCCTTATGTGGGGCCTGTCCATCTATCGGGAATGATGATGATGAAGAAGAAGACCCGCTTGAAGTAGATGAAGAAGAGTGATGAATATGGCTCCTCTCAAGGAGAGCTGTCAAATCTGAAACCTATTTTGCATATCCATCTATCTTCTTCTCATAACACTTGGACTCATCATGTCCTGGCTTAGTACAATAAGCACACTTAGGTCTATCTTTCTTCAATGTTTCCCCCTTAGGAGAAGGTGAATCAGAAGTCTTCTATGAACTAGAATCCTTCCAATGCTCTATGGTCTATGGTTTTGGTTTTTGCTTCTGCTTCTGCTTCCCCTGATATGACTGTGCTACCAATGCTCGTTTTTGTGAACCTGAAAGTGAATTCATCTGCTTGAGCTTGGCTTGCTCATGAGTCAGACGATCACAAAATACCTCAAAGGTAGGCATGACAGGGCGAGCACCCAAGGCATCCATGGTGGAATAGAAGGTCGAAGAGAAGATCTAAAATGGACCCCGAAGCTTGGAGAGGATCAAGAAGATGCACTCTGTATCAGTCTTAGTCTTGCCACAACCTTGCAAGATAGATCTCTGTTGTTTGAACTTCATCAGAAAGTCCTCAATGGAAGGAAATGAATCAAGTACCAAGGAAGTCAACTCGGCCTCAAGCTGCAATGCTCTGAACTGGTTGATAGTGCCAAAAAGTCCATCAAACTTGGTCCAAATGGCTCTAGGTGTGAGACACCCTTCAAGATGAAACAAGAGACTGTCGGAAATGTGCAAAGCCATCAATCCCATAGCTTGATCCATATTGTTCCTGTGTTGCATAACCTCAAAGGGGCGAGTCAATTGAGGCTGAACCTCATCCAAACAGGACCATAACCCTCAAGACTGGAGAAGTGTCACATGCGACCCTTCCAAGTGTGATAATTATGTGGTGTGAGAGGCTCAATAGATCTGTCGACCATGCTATGAACTGTGCCTCAACTGCTTTGAATTTTTATTATTATTATTTAGTGGTCTTTCAGAACTAGACAGAAGATGCAGAAGGGGTTTTTTTTGTTTTGGTGTTTATAGATTCTGGTTTTTTGATGTAAATGATAGAAAGCAAGAAAAAACACCCCCCCACAATGCAAAAAGCCAATCCCTAGTACAAACTAAAAGCTAGAAAACAATAGAAAGCAGTAGATGTTTGAGATAAATCTTTGTGTACCTAAAGAATTTTTTGATTAAATAAACTACAGACCTGGAAAGAGCACAAAACCACCTTTCCAATGCCTATTCGCTTTCGAAAAACGGAGCAAAATTGAGCAAGTTATGCCCCTCAGAGTGCAAAAAGATCATCTAACTTTAACTGCGAAAAAATGCAACCAAACTGGAAAATTTTGAAAACAATCTAGGACCACTAGAATGGCACTAGAACCAGATTTCTGATGCCTATTTTTGTTTGAAAATCCGAGCTAAGACACCTGAGATACACCCGATTTCGTGAAAGCAGCTCCAAAGGGTTTTAAAAAAAATAACACAGCCCTCAGGGGCTAAGAATCCTTCGGCCCCTGGTCACATGGCTGACCAGGGGGTTGGCGTGCAAAAGGTGGAGCTTAGGCAGTGCATGGGTGGCTGAGGCGGTGGAGCCTCGGGCTGCAGGTGGCGGGCGGGCGACAGAGTGGCGGTGCGTCGGTGGAGCGGCGGGCTGGCTGAAGCCACCGGCGGCGGTGACTGCTAGGTGACCGCCGGGTGGCTGCTCGGCGGCAACCCCAATTTACACTGGCCGTGGGTTTTTAAACGCGAAAATTGAAAAAAAATATATATATATATATATATATTTTTTCTTCTCGAACGGCGTGCCCTAGGGCCGTATGGCTTTAGTGCAATTTTTTTTTGCCTCCCTGATCGACTGTAGCCAAAATCAACAAATGAACAGTCGATTTAGGGGTTTTTGGATGCTGCGAGCTCAACGATGAGGTCCGTTTGAGCTCAAAGTGCACCAAAAAAAGAAACCCCCCTATTCTAAATAAAAAACTAAAAAACAAACACAGATCTGATGCAACCAAAACCTAGATCTCTAATTCTTTCAAAAACTGAACAAGCTGCAACAAATCTGGCTCTAATACCATGTAGGATTTGAGAAATACAAATCCACAAAACCTAATGAACACCTGCATGCAAGAAACTTGTCACAAAGAAAGAGAGAGAACAAAACAAGGGTTTTGCTCTAACATTGTGCAAAATTGTATTATCAGAAAAATGAATGAATCGAAAAAAAGATACAAGAGATCAATCCTTATAAAAGGAGATCTAAACCTAAAGGAAACCCTAACCCTAAAGGTGAGTGCATTTAATAATTAATATTAATTATTAAATGACTAATATATGTGCATAAAGTGAATTCTTAAGAGGAGAGTAAAGTTAATTAATTACTTTACTCTAACATTTTATATATTTTGACTTTGAATTTAGTTTATTTTATTTTAATTTTTTATTTAGATTTAAATTATAACTTTATTTTAATTATTTATGTCTTCTTATGAAATTACAAAAAATAATTAATAATTATTAGAATTAATTTAATTTTTAATTAATTATCTTATTAAAAAAATTATTATTGTAGAATAATTATATTTTAGATTTTAATTTTAATTTATATAATAAAATAATTTTAAAACTTCAAATCTAAATTAAAAGTTAGAGAGAGAAACTAACTTTTGATTAGTCATTTTGTGCCAACAATCCAAGGATAGCATGTGTCATTAGGGAGTTATGCTCAGGGTAGCATGTCATTTGATTAAGGATATGATAATTAACCTTTAAGACCTCTTCAATGTACCCATTACACACTTGAGGAAAATAGATAAAGAGAAAAGAGAGAGGAAGAGAGAAGGGAGAAGGAGATAGAGATAAGATAAAGAGAGATAAAGGGAGAAAAAGAAAAACAAGGGAAGATATATATATAAAGAGAGAGAGGTAGAGACATGGATATATATATATGGAGAGAGAGATGAGAACAAAAATAGAGGGATTTTTTTATATTTTTGTCTCCCTCTCTATCTCTATGCTTCTTATTATCTCTCAATATCTCTCTTCCTCTCTCTCCCCTATTTCTCTTTATATTTGTTTTCCCTTCTTTCTCTCTTTTCCTCTCTCTCTCTCTCTCCCTCCCTTTCTATATATTAATCCATATCTATATCTCCATCTCCATATCTATCTCTATCTTCCTCGCTATCTCTCTCCCCTATCTATATATCCTTACCTCTTCCTACATCTCTCTCTATTCCCCTTATCTTTTCGAATATATGTATCTCTCTATCTCTCCCTCTTTTTATATTTATCTATCCCTCTTTCTATCTCCATATATCCCTCTCTCTCCCACATTCTTATCACTCCCTCTTTCTATCTCTATATCTCCCTCTCTCTCCCTCATCCCTATCACTCCCTCTTTCTATATTTCTCTACTTCACTATCATCTCTCTATTTATCTCCCTCTCTCTCCCTTCCTCTTTATTTATTTATATCACTTTCCCTCACTATCTTTATCTCTATATCTCTCTCACTCACACACACACCTTGGTTCGCCCTCCCTATCTCTATCTCTATCTCTCTCACTCACATGCACTCCATGTTTCTCCCTCCCTATCTATATCTCTATCTTTCCCCCTCTCTATCTCTCTTCATCTCTCTATCACTTGTATCTATCATTTCCTTTATCTCTTACTCTTTCCCCCTCTATCTATATCTTCCCATATCTCCCTCTTTTTATCCACATCTCTTCATCTCTCTCCCTATAAATCCCTCTTTTTATATCTCTCTACTTCTCTCTCCTCTCTTTATTTCTCTCCCCATCTCTCCCTCCCTCACTCTCATCATATCCCCCTATCTATCTCATTATCTTTATTGAGCTCCCTCTCTATCTCCCTTGTTTCTCTCTCCCTCTCTATCTCCCCTATTTATCTCTCCCTCTCTTTCTCTATTTGTCTACCTCTACTTATCTCTATTTTTTGGTCTCTCTCTCTCCCTCTCTCTCCCCCTCTCTTTATATCTCCTTATGTCTCTATCTCTCTATCACTTTATCTCACCATCTAATGTTTATCTATCTCTATCCCTCTCCCTCTATATCTCTTTATATCTTCCTCTTTGTCTTCCTATCTCTCTCTTTATCTCTCCCTCTACCTCTATCTCTCTATTTATTTGTCTCCTTCTTCCTCTCTCACTCTATCTTAATTTCTACCTCTATCTTCCTTTCTCCTTATCTATCTCTAGACATATATGATCCCTCTCTCTATCCATCCATCTATCTCCCTCTCTCTCCACCTTTCCCTCTTCCTAGACTTGTATATCTATATATTTTTGCCTCTATATCTCTATCTCTCCATATTTATTTTTTCATCTCTCCCTCTATATCTATCTCGTTATCTCTCCATCTCTATCCATATATCTCTCCCTCTTGCTACTTCTCTCTATATATCACTTTCTATCTCTATATTTATCTTTCTATCTCTTTCTATTTCTATATATCCCTTTATGCTCTCTCTTTATATCTCCTTGTCTTTCTCTCCATACCCCTCTCCTTTGTATCCATCTCCATCTTCATCTCCATATCCATATCTATCTCTATTTTCCTCTATATCTCTATCTCCTTACCCCCTCTCTCATTCACAATATTCCCTTCTCCATATCTCCCTCTTTTTATCCTTATCTCCCCCTCTCTCTCTCCCCGTTGCAAACATAACATGACTCTCTTGGTAATGAAGCCTGATTATCTTCTCAATTCAAAGGTTTTGTTTCAATCATGTCTAGATCTCTATAAGTGGATGCATACTTGATTTGAAGCTACCACCTCTCCATTGAGACCTTTGTTGCACAAACAATATCATTTGCTAAATGGCCTGCCAATTGACCTCACATACTATGCAAATGTATGCAAAAAAATAGATCAATTTTTTTTTGATTGACCTTCCACACTTTTCAACATACCCATTGCACACTAAGATATGATTGCTAGTATATAATCTAATGTACTAAATCATTAAGAATTGTTTATTATATAATATATTTAAAATATGTTACATTATTAAAAAATCTAATATACAAAATCAATAAGAATTAAAATATAATATTATTATATTATAATTAATATTATTGTTTATTATATAATATATTTAAAATTATGAAAAAAATCTAATATATTAAATCATTAAGGATTTAAAATATAAAATTATTATTAATAATTTTTCTATATGCATTTATATAGAAAAAATACTTTATTTATAATATTATAAATGAAAAATGAAAAAAACTATTTAAAATAGATATTTATTTTTAAAATTTAAAGAAATTCCAATAAAACTTAAAAAATTCATCATTCATAACACTTCAAATTTTAGACCAATGATATTCATGATAAATAATTTGACACATTTTAAAGTTATAAATCTCGCATCTATACTTTGGAAAATATAAATATGTCATGAATAGAGAAAAATAATGATTTCTTATTTACTATAAAAGAATTTATTAATAACTAATTAAGAAAAACTTAACCAAGTACTAATAATATAGATATTTTAAATACACTTAATTAAAATATTTTGAGCTATTAATTTCAAGGTGTCTATATTTATTGGTATTAAATTAGTTAAATGTATTTAAGATATTTATACTCATTTAAAATTTATATATTATTATATATTACTTCATCATTTGTGTAGAATAGGGGAAAATCAAGGTTAAAGGCATGAATCAGCAAAACTCAAACCCTAAATCCCTAATCCAAGATAGAAGCATAAAACATAAAGCAATATTACCTATGCCATGGTTGATTCACCTCCATTGTCCTTCTCCATCTTGCTTTATATACTTGATTGCCCTCATATTTGAGTATGTAACAATAGCCTAATGACAATGATAGCAAAATATTGAATATTGTACTTGTCTCCTTAGATAGCAACAGTCTGGGTAGCATAAACTAGGTTGAAATGACAATGATAGGTCTCTTTTATAGAAAACCAAATTTGGATGAAGAGCTAAGATTAAAAGCCAATATGACATGGCAATCAATGGCTAGGATTGAAATATGTAGTATGAAATAGGGTTAGGGCTAAATTAGGGCAAAGATAGGACTAGATTAAGGATGGATGAATGAGATTAAATTATAAAATAATTCAATCAAGGGTGTAAACTAAATGAGATGTGAAGAGATAAGAATGACACGGATAAAGAGGTTGTTGGAGGAAATTATAAAATTATTTAATTTAGGAGGGAAAGTGAATAATTAAATAATTTAAACAATTATTTAATTCTAGTAGAAGAGGGAAAGTTGAATTTTAGATTAAATAATAATTTAATTTAAAAGTGAACGAAAAGGACAAATTAATGAATAAATTTATTTAATTATAGAAGAAGAGGATAATGAATAATCAAATAATTATTTAATTATAGTAGGAAATGACAATAATTAAATAAATATTTAATTATAGGGGAAAGAGGACATTAGTGATGTAATTAATCAAAAGGAAGAAATAAAAGGAAAAATAATAATTAAATGAATAATTAAAATTATTTAATTAATAGAAGAAATATGACTTTAGACAATAATCAAATAATTAAAATTATTTAATTATTTAGGGAAGAAAGGGAATTGACAAAGAAAAATGGTGTTCGCAGGCTTAGGACATTTTTTAGTGTCTATATTTTGCCCCTCTTTGATACAATGCATTTTATCGCATTGTGTCTAAGAAATTAATTTCAAAAATATGCCCTAGTGTGCTGACAAGAAAATGGGGTAGACCTATACCCCCTCAATTTTTTTTGCCAATTTTCAAAGAGTTTCGAAAAATTTGAAAAATTGTTTCGATAAGCAAACTTGATAGTGGATGAATGCAAGGATTGATGAAGAGAAATGATAGCGAGAGGAAAATGTTAGCATGGAGGGAATGGGTGTTAGCAAGGAGTTAGTGGAGACAAAGAATGATTGATATTTTGCTTGATAGATGTTAAGTTTTGCATTTAATCATCATTGGGCTTTAAAAATATGATAAATGGATAATAAACACCATGGTATGACATCGACCAAGGTGTGCAAAGTTATCCACTTGCAAACATACATAGTCATCAAACAAGGAATGTCATGACTCATACTAGGAGTGAAGTTGCCCTAGTCTTTTTGCCAAGACAATCCAAAAGCAACAATCAAAGAACAGATGATTCATGAGTCATCATCGCTCCTATAAATCCTCCATGGGACATCCTCAAGGTAGCTAGTAACATGACCTAAAAGACAAATTAAAAGATAAGACAAATTAGACCAACAAAGTCAACAATGATTCAAATTGTTTGCCAATGTTTGTTTGGTGATGTTTGATTGACTAAGTAATTGATGGGTTTATTGTTTGATAATGCCTCGTTTTAGGAGAGGAAACATACCGTATAAGACATCAAGTCTGGTTTCGATCATGCAACTACTTGTATAAGGAAAATGACAGAGTTTGATATATGGTAATGTTTGGTTTCAGGAAGGACACATCTTGTATAAGAAAAATAATATGACTTATTGTGTTGAGGTTGATTTAAGGTTTGACTGAGTTGACTTGAAGACCAGTTGGATAGTTCGTCTTGTTGATTCATGACTTTGGTTGAGGTTTAGATTGTTTTTTGCGTCTGATTTAACAATGTTTGACTTATTATGTTATGGATAGTGATTGAATCAACAATCCCTAAAGGACCGACCTAGGGCCTCGGGGGCTCATGACTAATGGCCTTGCCTACATAACAATGCATAGAGACCTCGTAGTTCGACAAGACTTGGACCTTGTTTTATTTATTATGGACCGATTCATGATTGACTTTATTCAACAAACCCTAAAGGATTGATTTAGTGCCTCGAGGGCTCATCGACTAATGGCCTCGCCTACGTTATACATGTAGAGGCAACGTAGTTCAACTGGACTTTGACTGACATGACTAAATTTGACTCCGTTTTTGAGATTTTTGAAAGTTATTTAGATGTTTTTGGGTTTTGACCTATTTTGATATTTTTGGATTTTCAAAGTTTTATGATTTTTTTTGGATTTTTGAATCTTTATGATTTTTTTTAGTTTTTTTGATATAGTGACCTCCAATATCAAGTGTAGGGTCTAATGAAGATGTAGGTTGACTTGCCCCTAATCGAGTATAGGACCAATTTATTAGAGATGGAATGGGACAAGCTTTATTGTAGGTGGATATGGAAGGTGAAAAAGACACAAAATGTCAATCATTCTTGGGTGTGGGAATGACAAAAAAGAATTATTATGGATGACGTGAGAAAGAGTGAAGGACAAATTTATTATGAGCGAGGGGTGAAAAACTGGATAGAATGATGGTAGAAGATGGAGCAAAGATCAATTACACATGGTGCTTGTTTGCTAGGTTTTCACCATGGTACTTATACAAAGTGTCATCGAAGTGGTTTTCACTATTGGACGAATTATTTCTCTTTACTATTTTCTTGAGTTTTTTTATTTTTTTGGTGTCACCAAGATGCCTTTTTGTCAGGTTTTCATCAAGGTGATGATTTTTATTTTTTTTATTATTATTTTGTTTTTTTTGTATTTTTTCAAGTTTTGACATGGCTCTCTAAAGCCAGGTGTAAAATTTATGCAAGTACAAGTTGTTGATAGGATTTGACAATGGTTCGCCTTCAAGATTTGAAAGTTGATATGTTCCTGATCTGAATACTGTCATGATGATGTAAGGACCCAACCAGTTTGATTCAAACTTATCTAACCATGTTGTATGAAAGGATTTGGTTTGAATGAACAATACAAATGACAGATATGAAAGGTGATGGATGTGGCGAATGAAGGGAGCTAGTGTATGATCCCTAATGTGTACATTATAGAGGTCATCATGCTTGATATAAAAATGAGTTTAGGTGACCAATGAGTTATAGAACATGAAGGGGTGATCGTTAAAGATCCATCGAAGAACATTACCAAGGGAGATGGAGTGATATGATGAATGTGTGGATATGGATGGATTTAATAGGGTGTATGGATTGGGTGAAAGTGATGAGGATGGAGACTTTAGATCAACAAGCTCTTCTTTTATTATTCTACTTTGATAAATGCCCCTAATTCTTTCCGATGAAGAGACATAATTGGAGATCAACTTTTTCTTACTTTCATTCTTGATTTTTATTTTTATCTTTGATTTGTCCAATAGCTTTTTATTTTTCCTAGAGGACTTGTCTTAATCTTTATTTCTTTGCATTATTTCTTTTGATTCTAGATCTCCTTTTGAAGAAGGCACTTTCACCTTTGATTCTTGAGTTTTATCCTTGTTATTTTCTTGAGGTAGTACTTGTTGATCCATATCTATGAGGTGGGTGGATGTAAGTGAGATGGATGAGTTGAATGAAATGGATGAGATAAGGGAGGTGACAAGAATGTTTTGTTCGTAAGATCTAGATTGGTGATATGCTCAATGGATTCTTTGGGACTATCCTTTGTGGTATTGTTAACATCAAAGGAAGATTGTACACCCTTAACAAGTTGGAAATAAGGCTTAGTAGAGGTAACGGTAGGGAATACATACCCTAACCCAGGATGGTCAAGATGAAAAGATGACAATTCAAAAGATGTAGTGGAAGAGTCATGAGATGGAGAGGGGTGATCTTGAATAGGACCATGAGTGTATATGGCAAAGACAGGTGTCATTAGGATCCCAAAAAATTTCAATCCAAGTATGGACATATGTTTGCATATTTTCAGAAGCTAACTTAACATCGATCTTGAAAGCTTGGCTATCCTTAGTAGTATTACCATTTTCACCTATGGGTGACTTCCCAGCACAAAATGAATTGTCCATATGATACTCTCCAGATCCCATGTCATGGATCTGGACCTTGGTTTTGTATGGTGTAGTGAATGAAGGAGATGATTTGGTCAAGGAGGATGGATCAAAGTAATGTGACAGGGTGGAGGATGAAGCTTTTTGGTTGATAGGCACTTGAAATTTAGTGGTCCCTCTCAGATTACTATAGTACTAGAAAGGGTAAGGATTTCTAGCTATTGTGATCTTAGTGTTGTTGTGGGGGAACTTCAAGCATTGATGGTGAGTGGATGGTACAAACTTCATGGCATGGTCCAATACTTGGAATATGATATCCAATACAATGGGCCTAGCTTTGATTGGTAATGTTATGACACCCTTGGAAGAATGTTCTTCATCATCATATGATTTTATGATAATTCTCTTTGTTGTATCCATGCAAGCTTTAGAGAAGTCCAATTCCTTAACCAATTTAAGAGTGAAAATGTTTAATCCCACTCCATCGTCTACCAAGACTCATCTGATTTTATGTTTATGGATATAGAATTCTAGGTGCAAATGGTCATTGTGATTAGACTTTTGAAATGAATAATCTTGGTCTGAAAAAGTGACATGGTGAGTTTTGGCTAAGTATCCCACCATTTCTTGGAATCGGTTGGCATCAAGGTCAATTGGTACAAACGTGTCTTGCAATGCTTTGTCCAGAATAGCTTTGTACTCAGGGGATATACAAAGTAACTCAAGGATGGATATTTGAGTAGGCGTCTTCCCCAAATGATCTAAGAGGTTATATTGGGACTTTTATTGAGCTATTTAGGGGATCACCTTGTAGGGTCACCTTGATTCATTGTGTGTTTATTGCATATTCTGGTGGCTTTTTAATGGTGATGGTATTGACATGGCCATCTGAGGCTTGGAGATTATTTATAGTAGTGTAGTCATGTGCAACACGGGTACAATTAACTTGGTTATTGGTATTTGTGCTTGAATTGGAGGCCTTACCTTGCCCATGGTCTTGTAAAGGATTCTTAAAAATGGTATGGCCATTATTGGAGGTTTTTTGTTAACTATCGACTTCTATGACACCATTTTTTATTAGGTCTTGGATTATGTTCGAGTTGTCTACATTATGAAGTTTTGTGTCCTCTAATATGGTGATAATTGCAAAAGGCATCGTTATCCCATAACAAATGTTTGAATTTCTCTGGATCATATGATTTTTCCTTAGGAATTTGTATGAATTTGGACTAAAAAAGTTATTTTAGGACGAATTTAGTTGGTTCCCCTAAGGGAGTGTACTAGCATCTCGTTGGAAAATTCATTTGAGGTCTTTGTTCTTGGTTATTTTAAGGGGAATTTTTTAATTTGATCAAGGATGTGTCGTGGGTTGTTTGATGTATTAGGTCCTTTAAGTGTGATTTCAAGATTGGCGTGTATAGCCTTTACATCAACAACTTCACCTTTTGTGGCATTCTTATTGTGGGCCCGATATTTACTTTTGTCATTGGAGGTAACTTGGGAATTTTTATTTTTGTTAAATGTTTTAAGTTCCCCTTTTTCAATGAGGGCCTTCACAATTATAGTTCATTTTTCCACTAGGTCAGCAAATGGAGTGTAATAATGGGCTCGTAATTGAAATTTTAGGTCCATGATCAAGTTTTCTACGAACATGACAATTTTTTGTTTCTCAAGGATCTCGACAGGACATCGATTATCCAAGCTCCTCCATCTTTGGAAGAATGCTATGAATGAATTACATTCTTCTTGTTTTGTGTGACATAATGTGGATATGGTGATGTCATTTTCAATGTTATAAGCAAAGTGTGTGATAAATTTATCAATTAGTTCATCCCATGTTCTTATGCCAGAAGGTAGATGGGCAAACCATTCAAGTGTTTGTCTTGCGAGACTCCTAGGAAACAATATTATAAAATATGTATGTTCAGATGTGATGTTTATTAAAGTCATGTGAAACTCCCTTACATGTTTATTAGGATTCCCCTTTCCTCTATACTTGGGCAAACTTGGCATAACATAGTTATGAGGAAATGGAGGTATGTATGTGCTTTTGTCAAAGGGGTATGGACATAACTCTTGTGTTGAATAAGTCTTCTTGGTCGATATTTATATGTTGTCCACTTGTTTTTGCAATAAAAGCATTTGGTTTGCTAAGACATCAACTTGAGTAAGATATGTGTCCATTGCATTGTTGATTGCATTACGATATGGGCTCATGTTTGTGTTTTGCAATCTAATATGTTCGGTGGATGTATGTGGTATATTTTGGTTTGGAATGTTATGGGTGAATGTAGGAATTTGATTTTGGACATGTGGGGTTTGAGTTTGGATATGTGAGGTGAAAGTTGGGATTTGAGGGATGTGTGTAGTTTCGTATTGAATTATGTTTGAAATAGGCTTGAACTAGCTTGACCATGTGCATTTTGGTTGCCATGTTGTTGGAAAGGCCCTTGTGTGTTGCTTTGTAGGGGAATGCTTGTGTTAGGACCTTGTGACAATGTGTTGGCGTTTGACTTCCAATTGGTGTTTGGTGTGGTGTTTTTTTGTGGCTTGGGTCCACAGATATGAACCTTTCACATTTTATTTCTCCCTATTGAAAAGGGATTGGATGATGATGCACTCATGGCATTAGATGATATATTAAATGGATTAAATGTAGTGCCAAAGGGTTGTGACATGGCTTATGAATTTTTTGTCATGTGGATTAATGTAGAGTCTTGTGTTGATCCTCCTAATGGCATAGTAACATTAACTTGTGGGATAGTGCATTTAGGATTAGATGTCTAATGCCCTCGGATTTGTGTTGTCTCATTGATAGGTGTTGTTTGAAGTGTGTTGACATCAAATCCATGGGGAAGTTTAGCTCCACTATACAATAACTTTTCTAGAAATCTTTGTGGGTCTTATTCCACTATTGCATCCATAAATCGTGCTACTTCAGAGTCTTGGGTTTTTGTCTCAACCTCTTCCTTAGTTATAGGTCTTTTTTTGTCTTTGATCATGATTTTTTCAAAGGATTGTGAAATGATGATTGTGGTCTAGATGCTTCATTGGAGGAGGAGCCAAAATTAATGTTTCTAGTATAATTGTAAAAGTCATCTTCTTTTGGGATGAAGTCCATTTCCCTCCTCTTCCTTTGTAATCTTGTTTGGACCATAAAAGACTTGCCAATGGGGTGAATGGATATGAAGCCTAAGGAAGGACAATGACTATGGTATGTAGCTAGACTATGTTTTTGGGATTTTCAATGTTTAGGGATGCCAAATGATTATGCACCAAGATTAAATATACAAAGTGACAATAGTCAAAATTGAGATGTGATAATGTCACAATGATCTCAAAATCTATGGTAGGTATATGACTAAAGTATGCAAGTGAAATGCAAATATGATGTTGTGACATGAAGGGTGTGGTATGACTAATGTTATGGTATGAAGACTAAGAAATTTTTGGTTGACCTAAAAAGAGGTTACTAACCAAAATAAGATAGTCCAAAGTGCAAACCCAATTGTCAAGACCTTAAAGAAGACTAAGACTAGAGTGATGATGATTGAAAAAGTGGCCCCAAACTAGAATTATGAGTTTAAAGGACTAACTTAAAGGATAAGGACTTGCTTGATGAAAGGACAAGGTTAAGACAATTTGAATTTCTAACTATGGTCTGATCAAAAGTCTGATAAATTTCCAAATCTAGGGTCTACAAAAGTGTATGCAATATAATGATACCTACAGTTTGACCTATGATGTATGAAACTAATGTAATGGAAAGCTAAATGAATGCAGTGAAATGCCATATTTGAGATTGGAAAGTATGTGGTCTGATAAGAAGATTACAGTCAGGAATTGATCAAAAGTAGGACTACACCAAAATTCCCTAAATTTTTTGTCAACTAGCAAATGTGGTGCAAGGCTTGTCAAATGCGTTGTTCTAAGAAGCAAATGAAGTGTACTATTTTTAGTAGATGTGATGTTCTTAGAAGCAATTGTGGTTTATAGTGACAAATGCGGTGAACATATTATTTTTCCCTAGTTTGACTAATTTTGACTAACTTTTCATTTTGGTTTTTGTGAAATGTGATGGCAAATATAGCATACAATCTGAAGACAATATCTTGGCTAGTCTAAATGTCAAAATTTGTGATCATAATGTGTATGTTCTAGGGTTATTCACCCCAATTACCATGGTTCTAACACAATTCAAAGATAATTCATACACATAAAACACTTTCCTACCCTAAGGTTAATGGCCAATGATAGCACTCTCAGGCCCACAAATTGGAATCTCCTTTGACTCAAGTGGAGGAACACCTTTCGGGGTATTTTCACTTTTGTCTTGCGAGAGAGGATGGTTAGGGGCCTCCTACAATGGAAGGTAAACCCAAATGACCCTATCCTTATAAAGCTACAAGTAAAAAATAAGCAACTTATACAACGCCGAGGATTTTCGTCTCATCTCAAGGGAGCCATATGGAGAGTGTAAAATATTTGGGGCATGATGCACATCCCCCGCACTAAGAATGATGCCAAAACTCAATCAAGAAGGGTGGGCCTCTAAATAGTTTGTCTTTTAGTCACTACTCAAGGACTTACCACCTCACAAGCGTCCAACAAGCCACTTAAGACTTTAACCACTCCTACTAGGGGAACTTATACGTAAAGGTACCTCCTTGTTTTGAATGAAACTATACAGAAAAGGCTAATGGTAGTTTAGAATTTAATTTCATCTAATCCTTTTATATAGCAACCTGAGGGAAAAACCACTTTGGGTCACCAATGAGTTCTTCATATGGATGTGTCTCAATTGGTAGGCCCTATCTAATGGTGTAACAAAAGTGAGACAAGTACAATGTTTTTGATCTCCAAGGTCATTCAAAGATGCAAGGAGAGAGCATACACAATGTACTTACTCACACCAGCAAGAGTTCATTTACCTTTCAAAAACCAAATGTGTGGTGTGACAATGTAAATGTTAAGAAGTGATTTTGATTCCCAAGATCACTCAAAGTGCGAGGGAAGAGCATACACACCTCAAAACAAGTAAAAGATCACAAGAAAAGACAAGCAATGGCTCTTTTTAAGCCCCAAAATGAAATTCGACAATTACAAAGACACTTGATGTAAGTTGTTTGTTCTTTTTAGACCAATGAGTGTGAAAATTCAAGTTATTTTTAACCCAATGAGTGAGAAATGCAACATTGTTGTTCTTTTTAGACCAATGAGTGAAAGATGCAAGATTGTTTTTCTTTTTAAGATAATGAATGAGAATTCAAGTTGTGTTCTTTTTAAACCAATGAATGGGAATGCAAGTTCTTTTTAACCCAATGAGTGTGTCTAAAAGGTATTGTAAAATAAAAATGCTCCTATCTTAAGCAAAATAAACAACAAGTTAGCAATTCTAAATGCAAATGTATCCTCAAAACCTAAGGCATGTGCTGTAAACCAAAAATTAGTAAAATAAAAATCTCTAATCTACTGAATGAAAAAGCATAAACTAAAAAATTCCTAATTAAAACATGAATTAAGAAAAATAGGCAAATATGGTGTAGAAAGTCACAAATGTGGTTCACAGGTCTGGAACAAATGTGGTGAACCAACTAGCGACTATAGTGTTTCGAAGGTCGACGGTGATTCACAGTCCAAAGAAAATGTGGTGAAGCCTTAATCAGATGCATCACAAAAACCTGGAAGCTGCAAAACACTTAAATCCAACTAAATTTGGAAAAACCTGAAATAGATATAGTGCAATTATGGTGTTTAGATATGAAATTAAAAACCAGAGGACTAAGAAATAACATAAAATCCTGAAAATGAACTAATGCAATTATTTTCCCAATATTTGAACAAATGCGGCTCTCAAAACAATGATTGTGGTTCTTTGGCTTTTTACAAATGCATTGTAGGACTCGTCGAATACACCATGTTGTACTATAAATGCAATGCACAAACCCACAAATGCATCGTTCAGGCTCTCAGTTGTGTCACAAACCTGAAACTCAAAATTTCTCAAAAAATCTTCCAAATCTGGTTAGTTCACGTCAGGTTCAACAATGTAAAATAGGGAAAAATCAAGGTTAAGGTCATAAATCATCAAAATTCAAACCCTAAATCCCTAAACCAACAATGAAGCACAATCCAACATAGAAACATAAAACATAAAGCAATATTACCTATGCCATGGTTGATTCACCTCCATTGTCCTTTTCCATCTTGCTTTATATGCTTGATTACCCTCATATTTGAGTATGCAACTATAGTCTAATGACAATTATAACAAAATATTGAAGATTGTACTTGTCTCCTTAGATAGAAATAGTCTAGGTAGCATAAACTACGCAGGTTGAAATAAAAATGATAGGTCTCTTTTATAGAAAACTGAATTTGGATTAAGGGCTAGGATTAAAAGGCAATATGACATGACAATCAATGGCCAAGATTGAAATAGGGTTAGGGCTAAATTAGGGCAAAGATAGGACTAGGTTAAGGATGGACGGTTGAGATTAAATCATAAAATAATTTAATTGAGTGTGAAAATTAAATGAGATGTGAAGAGATAAGAATGACACAAATAAAGAAGTTGGCATATAAAAAGAGGTTGTTGGAGGAAATTAAATAATTGCAAAACTATTTAATTTAGGAGGGAAAGTGAATAATTAAATAATTTAAACAATTATTTAATTGTAAAAGAAGAGGGAAAGTTGACTTTTAGATTAAATAATAATTTAATTTAAAAGTGGAATAAAAGGACAAATTAGTAAATAATTAAATAAATAAAATCTATTTAATTATAGAAGAAGATGATAATAAATAATTAAATAATTAAAATGATTATTTAATTAAAATAGGAAATGACAATAATTAAATTAATTATAGGGGAAAGGGGACATTAGTGACAAAAAAATCTCACAAAATTAAATTCTAAATTCATTATATAGTCCATGCAATGAATGAAAATCATGTATGACAAATTTAAGATAAATTATAGCTTTACAAAAAGGTCATAAGAATGACCTTGCATTATTGAAGGTCCATTGTCCTTACACACACCAATGTTTTGGAAATTGTGTAGTCATTGATACCTCCAATTTCATTCAAAAAATTCTTAAATAATTAAATATGATTTATGATGTTGCATTCTCCTTCATTTTATGAATAGAGAGTAGATTATGTTGGCAATCATTTTTTCTATAGTATGCACATGCGTAAATTCCCAAGAAGTGTTCTCAATGCAATAGATGCCTCGATAATGATAACTCTCGGTGTATTTTATATATATTAATATTTAATATATGTATGATAGTTATAATACTACACTATCATTATTAAACTATTCTTACTATTATATTATTACTAATATTAGTATTGCATCATTATTATTATATTAATAATAAAAATACAATAACAATATACCAAAAAAAGTGTCAGATGTCTACTATGGCTTAAAATTAGCTCAAGAGAAGGGGATTAGAAGAATTTGGTTGGAAGGGGACTCATTGAATGTGATTAATTATTTCAAGAAAGTTAGCCCCCCCTCCTAAACTATTGAACATTTAATTCAGGATTCTTTAGCTATCTTGGGTACATTTGAGGATGTTTATGTCTCTCATATCTATCGATAGGCTAATAATCATGTTGATTGCATTGCCAATATGGGGGTGATTGCACCTAGGCATTGGGATTCTAATTATGTCCTCCCTATAGAAACTTTATCCGTTGTAAATGAAGAAAGAAGGTCACATGTTCCATGTGCTGGTTGGAGTGGTGTTTAGAATCAATTGCATATTTATTTTGATTAGACATTTGAGCTAGCCTATTCACCTAGTTCTTGGTGGCAATGATATGGGAAATATTTGGAAGCTTAGTTTCATGATGCCTATCAATATTGAAGAAGCTAGAGTTACACACTTTGAGTGTTTGGCTTCTACTTATGCTTTGTCACTTCTTTTTTCAAACGATTTTGGTTTTTGGGGAAGAATCTCTAGTTTTGAGTGGATAGGTCATGATGGGTGTCAATAGATGTTGAACTAAACTAGTAATTGTGAATATATTATGGCGAATGGTTTAGTTTGGTAGATTCTAGAGAAGGGTGGTGTGATGCCTTATTTGTTTAAGCTTCATGGCTTCGATTACCAAGTGTCATAGGAGTTTGTAAGTGGCTGAAAGAATAGGTTTCTACAAATTTATGGGATGGAGTTCAACATAACTGAGGAATTAATTATGGAGGTGTCAGGCCTCTCCTCAAAAGGAAAAAAATTCTATAGGGAGACGTTGACCACTAAATCTATCGTGACAAATTTCTTGAAATATTAAGAGAGGTTGAAACTTAAGAAGGTGGTTGGCAGTGGGTATGACAAAAATTCCCTGAAACTCATTTGGACGTATGTAGCTATGGTTGTGATAAGATATTTCACGCTGGATGGTAGGTTTTTAGTGATTTATGGTTACCATTTTATGCTACTTAGTTATTTCAAACATAATAGGGTTGTCTATTTCCCCTATTATCTATTGTTGTCTCTTGAAAATGGTATTCAAGACTACCACAAAAATCCAAACAACCCCTTCTTGCATGAGGGGCTTATGGTCCTGCTAGTTGAGCATATTAAGGTCAATTATGTAATTGTGACTCATAAATTACATAAGGGGTGTAAGGTTAAAGATAATATCTCTGATCTTGATACAGGGGATAATTCAGAGAGTGATGAAGGGGAGGATACTAGGTCTGAGTATTTTGAGGACTCTTGGGATGATCTTGCTAAATCTTCTAGAAAAAGGACTAGGGAAGAGCACTCATCTTCTTGGTTAGAGGGGTCCTTCACTGATTTGGAAGGGGATGGGAGAGGTAAAGATTCCTCTAAAAATAAAAAGTCCAGTGTGAAGAAGGCAAAGAAGAAGTTTGAATCTCCTTTGTCGAGTGAGTTGTTAAATGTATAGATTTGGAGGGGGGTGGGGAAGGGATTGGCTCATCAGAGAATTAAAAAACTACTGGGAAGAAGGTAGACTCCTTCCTTGCTTGGGGTTAAAAGAAGAATTTTTTTAGGGGATGGTGGAATGAAGATGGTGGGGAATATCAGACATGGGACCTTCAGTGCAATTTCTCCAGTGTCAAATGTGAGAAAAGAGAGGATTATAGGGAAGCTAAAGCTTCTGCTTACTTCTATATTCTACACAGAAGAAGAAGCAGATGAGGAGTTGTCCTAAAAAGATAGCAAAAAATTATCAATAAATTCAGGTATTATTATGGCAGCCAACTACAGCGCCATCACATCTCTTCTAAGCAGCCTTGAAAACAAAGATGAAGGCGTTCATCAAGTTGTATTGATACCATCCACCTTATCTCTCATGACCAACTTGTTTATATTTGCGACCCAAGTGGCGATGCCTAGATTCAATATTAGGATAGTGAAAAAGCTGGTAGCCTTGGCTATCATTTTCACTGTGTTCAGTTACACAGTTTTTGTTGCCATGAAGTTGCATCCAATCTCCTAAGGTACTATTGTTGCTATCGTCTTTGGAACCATTTACATGTTTTTCATTGCAATTGTATTCCTTTCCCCTAAATTTGGAACTAAAACCCCTTAAGCTTTAGGATGAATGGTGGGTTTGTTAATAAGATATAAATCTTATCCTATCGCCCATGTAAATCAAGGCCAGGTATAGGGATAAGTGAGTTTTAATTAATCTTTTCTTGTATTTCCATTTTTTGATTGGATGAGAGTTTTTGAATCTCGTCTGATCACACCTTGAAAATGTAGGCCAAGCATTGGATAACTGAATCCTATCTTTCCCCTTCTCGTATGTTCAATCGATTTTGCAGTGCTTATCTATTTGTATTGAATCAAATTGTGTAAAATGAGAAAAAAATTATGGTTTAATTAGTGATCTTGATAGGAGTAAGTAAAAGGTCATGATCCCTTCGATTGGTTTATATTTATTTCCCATAGCATGTTCAAGAGTTGTAGTATTGATGTAAAGGAGTATATGGAATTCCCGAAAGAGTATGTTAAAGAGTATAGGTATGATCTTCTTGAGCTCGATGTGCACAGATATCAGCCTACTAATCTTTAAGTTAGCAATCAAAATTTTGACAAAATGGATGTTAGTAGTGGGAACCCTTCTCCTCCAATGGGTACATTTAGCTGTTAAATGTATATGGAAAGCAACAATGTTAGATGTTGCTGGGACTGATCAATGTTTCCTTGATATTATGTATATTTTGGATGGCATTTGACTCATGTATTCAGGAATTTCTATTTTTGCATTGTGTATTGGTTGGGCTGTGGAAATTGTTTCAGTTCTTCATGACAGTTTTATACTATTGGAATGCCAAATTTAAATATTAAATTATAGGATATTTGTGCTTGGTTGGTGAAACTTGAAGAGAAAAATAAATCTCTAATGAGAATGGAAGTAAATTAATATAACAAGATAAAAATCTAAGTGTAGACTAGATGATTGAGACATTGAAAGACATGGATAATGGTCGTCAATTCAAAACTTCATTTTCCCATTGTATATATTAGGGGAAACATGTATAAACTAAAAATTATAAGGTGCTTATCCTATGGTTAGGGCCATCTCTTAAGTTAGTTCAGGGTTTCTAGGCTATTGATTCCTTTGGTTAAAAAAAAATATAATAAGACAAATATCCCAACATAATATATTCTAAAGCCCAAAAATATGTGTACTTTATAAAAATAAAAATTTAAAAATTCAAATAATGTGTATAGTATAAAAAATAAAAATTTCTAATTTCTTTTAATTTTTTTATAATAATGCATTTTAAAAACTGGTGACAAAATCTAGAAATGTTATTAAAGGTTGATAGAAACAAATATAAATAGTCTTCTTGAACAACTCATATAAGTATTAAATTTACAAAAATATTCAAATCAAAGAGATTTGATGAAACAAAAAAATCAAAATCAAAGAGATTTGTTGAAACAAAAAAATAAAAATCAAAGAGATTTGATCACAAAAAGAAATCAAATATAAATCACAAATATTTGAAAATATTTAAAATAAATAAATCAAAGAGATTTGATAAAAAGAGAAATCAAAGATAAATCACAAAGATTTGAATATAAATTTACAATAGATGAATAAAAAAGATGAAATGCAAATCTTTATCATACATAAATTAAAGATCAAATAATAAAAAGAGAAGTCAAAGATAAATCACAAAGACTTGAGGATCTTTAAATCCATCACTTTCATAACATATTAATTTCATACAGTTAAATCTTTTGCCCACTAAATTACCAATTTTCTCAGTGCAAAGTGTCTCGATAGTGATAACTTTCGGTGTTTTTTATATATATTATTAATTAATATATGTATACTAGTTTAATTATAAAAGAAGAGGGAAAGTTGACTTTTAGATTAAATAATAATTTAATTTAAAAGTGGAATAAAAGGAGAAATTAGTAAATAATTAAATAAATAAAATTTATTTAATTATAGAAGAAGATGATAATAAATAATTAAATAATTAAAATGATTATTTAATTAAAGTAGGAAATGACAATAATTAAATTAATTATAGGGGAAAGGGGACATTGGTGACATAGTTAAATAAATATAATTTATTTAATCAATCAAAAGGAAGAAATAAAAGGAAATAAATGAATTAATTAAATAACTAATAGAAGAAATATGACTTTAGACAATAATTTTTATTTTTTTAAAGAAGGGCTAAAAATTTATTCAATCAAAACCAAAGTACAAGGCAAAGGCCAGAGGCCCACCAGACCAAGACCACCACTAAAACAACCATCAACACCATTACATATTCTTGTCTTCCACTAATAACTGCTCCAGGGTCCCAAGATGATCAAAAGATAACTCCTCCCTTCCACTAATATCCCAGCCATCCACATTCTCAGAGGCCCATTTCGCCAGACAATCAACCACTCAGTTCCATTCTCTAGGGATATGACAAAAGGAGGCAGAATCCAAGGAACTGCAAAGACTCAGAATCTATCTAACCACAGAGGCTAATTACCAACTAACATCATCCAAACTCTGTTTGTTCAGCATATCCACAACAATTTGAGAATCAGACTCACAAATGATCCTCCTCTAGCCTAAAGAGCAGCTACGCTCAACTACAATCTTAATAGCAAGGGCCTCCATCAGATTATTAGAGCATTGTCCTTTATAGATAGAGAAGAAAAACACCGCACCACCATCATTACCTCTACCAATACCCCCAACACCAACATGACCAGGGTTCCCATGAGAAGAACCATCAGTGTTAATCTTTAGGACCCCCACCGGGGGAGGCGTCCACCTCCCATTCTGACAGACCCGTTGCCTGACATGACGGGGTCTTCTTCCGGAAATGCTGCCCCTTCTACTGTCCCCCAAGTTCAAATTCTGCAAAATAGCAAGATCACTAGGATCAGTATTTTCTGACATAGCACACTTAGCAGAAATAGTCTCCTAAAGCCTGCTAATTATCTTCTTCCACAATTGAAAACTTCCCAATTTGGAGCCACAAAAGACTCTACGGTTCCTCTCCAGCCAAAGGTTCCAGAGAATGAAAATAGGCCCAACAGACTAGGCCACCTGCAAAAAAGAAGTCTTCGCTGGAGGCCTGCCCAAACTCTCCCAATATTCAATTAGGGAGGTAGCATGAATACAACCATGATTCCAAGCCTCCCACCATCTATGCCATATCTCTCTAGAGAAAGGGCAAAGAAATAACAAGTGGGAGGTACATTCCTCATTGTGCGAACAAAGGAAGCAAATAGAAGGTCCCTGAAAACCTCGCTTGCGAAGATTTTCTCAAGTGAGGCACTTCTTCTGAGCAACCAACCATAGGAAAAAATTGCATTTGGGCCAAGAAAAGTTGTCCCAAACCTTCTTCCACTAGTGCACTTCAGCAGGACCATGTAAGTGCCTATCAAGCATAGCATAGCCTTAAGCCACAGTAAATTTACCTTTTGGACTAGGACTCCAAGCCAAAGCATCCCTCTCATTAAGGGAGTTGCAGAGTCTACCCTCCAAAACTCTAGTAAGAACACCACGATCCTCATCAGAGCCACCTATGGGCCACTCCTATGGGTCCTTCCAGCAAGCCACCATCGCCTAACCAATATGCTAGACAGTTTTAAAATGCTCCACCTTGATCCAACCAGCATTAGAAAAAATATGGCAAAGAGGCTGAAGCTGAGGGAAGCTAGAAAGAATGGGAGGGTGGCCATCCCAAGAGTCCTGCCAAAATAGAGCTTCAGAGCCTCTATTCCAGATCCAGAAGAGACCCTCCTTAATTAGCTGAGCTCCCTTCTTAAGGGTATCCCAAATGCAAGAACCTTTACCTAGCAAAGCAAGCCATGACACATCAAGGCTATCCGCACCAGGAAGATACTTGTGGGCAAGAATCTTAGCCCAATCCTGATCTTGATTGTTGCACCACCTCCAGTACAGCTTGGCAGCCAAGGCCATGATAGCAAGAGCCATAGACCTAAGACCCAAGCCCCCAGCATGCTTTGGCCTGCAGACAGACTCCCACTTGACTAAACTCCACTTCGGGGAAAGAAGGTTGCCTGACCAAAGAAATTGTCGAGACAGAGCATCAAATTCCCGCATAAAGGTGGAAGGGGGAACTTGCACACAACACCTATAAATGGGGAGAGACTGCACCACAGGCTTTAGGAGAACCACTCAACTAGTAGAAGATAACCATCTGTAAGTCCAATGACTAACCTTACTCCAAAATTTCTCCAAAATCCCCTACCAGTAAGCTCTGTGTTGAGATCCCAAAGCCAAAGGGATCCCAAGGTACAACAAAGGAAGAGAACCAATCTGAAATCTAAGGATCCTAGCAATCCTACCTTGAATAAGCCGAGGGGTATTAAAAAAATAAATGGAGGATTTGTCATCATTAATACACTGACCTGAAGCCTTCAAATAGATGTCTAAGGCTCTCCTGAAGTTCACTGCCTCACTGATTCTAGCCAAGCCCATCAACCCAGTATCATCCACAAACTGAAGATGAGAGTAGGAAGGAAGATAATTGTTCCATCTCCAACCTTAGATAAGACCCTGCCTCACCTGAGATTTAATAAATCTTCCCAGACCTCCACCATGATAATGAATAAATAAGGAGATAAAGGGTCCCCTTGCCGGAGTCCCCGAGAAGCACTAAACAAATCTGAAGGTGCCCCATTAATGAGAACTAAGAAGGAGGACAAGGTCACACAACTAAGAACCCAATTCACCCACTCCTCCCAGAAGCCAAAAGCCAAGAGAGTTTTCTGTAAGAACTCCTAGCTCACCCGATCATAAGCTTTAGCCATATCAAGCTTGATGAACATAACCCTCTCCTTAGAGTTAGCCATAGAATGAATAGCTTCCATAGCTATCACAACACCATCCAAAATTTGTCTTCCTTCAACAAAACCCCCCTGCTCCATAGAGATAAGAGTGTCAAGGAGTGGTTTGAGCCTCTCAGCAATCAACTTGGTGATGATCTTGTAAACAACATTACATAACGCAATAGGCCTGAATTGAGCCAGCTGATTAGCCCCCTCCTTCTTAGGTATGAGAGCCAAGAAAGTAGAAATCATGGACTTGAGCATCTGTTTGCTCCTATGTGATTCCTGGACCACCTCGAGGAGATCAAACTTAATTATTTCCCAGAACTCCTGAAAGAACTCGATCAGAAACCCATCCAGGCCAGGAGCCTTACCTTTTTTCATATTAAACACCACTTTCTCCAATTTAGGTAACAATATAGGACCTAAGAGCTCCACATTCATCTCAGTAGAGACCAAGTGGGGAATACAATCCAAGATGGCCCTCTCCTCAGATCTAGCAGCAAGATCTTCCCTGGAAAAAAGGTTAGAAAAATAATTGACCGCTTCCCTGGAAATATCAGCATAGGAAGAGAGTTGAGCCCCTTCAGGCGAAACAAGGGAGGAGATAGAATTCCCCTGCCTCTGAGCCTTAATTGAATTATGAAAGAATGCATTGTTCCTATCCCCCTCCTGAAGCCAATCAACATGAGATTTCTACTTCCAAAAGATCTCCTCCCGAAGCTCCCACTTTTCTAAGCCCTTAAGAGCCAAGGACTCAACTTTACTTAGAACAAAGGTCAACCCTTGGTCCCAAATCTGACGAGTGATGTTATCCAACTTGGACTGAGCAGCCATCTTCTGAGCATGCAAGTTCCCAAAACATTGTTTATTCCAAATCTTAAGCCTGTAATTCACATGTTGAAGCCTCTTACCAAAAGTAAACATGGTTGTCCCATGTGCAAGCATCCCCTCATACCACCAATCCAACATAAGATCATGCAGAGACTGATCTCTTAACCACATCAACTAAAACTTCAAAGAAGGATTTTTGGTGACTCCATAAGCTGTGACAGAGAGCTTGATAGGCTAGTGGTCAGAGCCCCTCCAATCAAGAATTTCAGAACTGGTGATCAACCTACTGTTCATCCAATAGCAGGAGACCAAAAATCTATCAAGCCTTTCAGAGATAGCCTCAACACCACATCTCCTATTATTCCACGTAAAGACACCATTGGTAGGCTTCACATCAATTAGATTCAAGGAACCAATCATATCCCTGAGCAGATTTGCAGAAGGGTCTAGCCTGGCTAACCCACCTTGTTTTTCATCCAAGCAAGTAATAGCATTAAAATCACCAGCCATAATCCATGGGAGATGATGAGCCTAAAATATGCTCATTATTTAAGTGTCATGATGTATTTTTGAATACCTTTACTCTTTCTAATGGTTGTTTTAAACTCTGTGGTTATAAACTTTTTATGTTAATGGGTAGTATTATGTGACAATGCATTCCTATAATCCTGCAGCTTAATATCCCCATATGACTATATTCATGGCCCTGTTTAACCTCCCATTTGACTGATATGATACGTGTAGTTTCTGGATAAATGAGATGAATTTAATGTGTGTGATTAATGATAGGTATCGTGTTGTTATGCTTTCTTTTGCCTTTTATGCTATATGTCCCGCAAGTTGTTGAAGATAGTATGAACAAGTTAATGCGCAACGAACCTCGGTTCTGAAGTGAAGATCATTTCATCATGGCACCAAGCATGTTGTTCCTATGAAGATGCTCTGCCCGGGTCATCAGGAAGATATCTAAATGGTCGTCAATCTAGGAGGAGTGGAGCGCTGGATTCTTTCCAAATCAGTTGGATGGATACACTTTCATTTATGGAAATCTGTTCCTCAGAATTAGGAATCATCTACGTCCGTATCTTTCTCTGATAATTAGTTAGTTAGTTAGTTGTTTTTCTTTAAATAAATGCTCCTCCTGTGTGAGTGAATGAGATGATAGAGAAGAGATTAGACTAGAGAGTAGAGATAGAACAAAGTGTAGTGAGTTTACTATTATAATGAAAAATAGAGCTTTGTATTAAGTTTTCTTACAAGCAGAACAGTCATGTATGTGATTTCGAGTTCATGAATAAAAAGCCAATGACGTTTTGAGTTCAACTTTTGTTTAAGTTAGTTGATGCTTGCTAAGGGGGCCCACTTAGTAAGTATCCATAGTTAGTTGTTTGCTTTCTGTTGTTATCTGTTAGAATTTCATTCCAGTAAGTTTTGATGCAAACTCAGTCTTAAACTATTCCTGTAGCATAAGGAATCCATCCTTGTGTCTGTTCCTGCAGCATAAGGCCAGTTCATGGTTTGTTTTCCCAGTAATGGTTATTGTGATTCCTGCTTTAATTAAGTGATGCTTAAGTTAGTAAGACTTTATTTCATATTTATGTATCAGAGTTAGAATTCTTTTCAAGCATTTATTTTGAATAGGTTGTGGCTAAAATTGGTTCTTAGTGCACATATAGTGCCGCTCCATTTCAAGTATATGTTCCCTGGTTTGACAAGTAAATGAACGACCATGAGAAGATGTTAGTCACCTGTTGGAATGTCCAATTCCCAGGTTAGGATTTGCCATGACTTTTATATCCTTTTATGGGTGACAAAACCAACACCTATGCCTGCTCAACCATTACCAAATCCTAATAATAAGCAGCAACAACAACAGCCTATGCATTTTGCAGAAGCTAATTAGTATCCAGCCTATGCCCTGAATATTAATGATATCCATCTCAGGTCTGGGACCACCCTACCTGCTCCATAGCCACCAGTAATTACTGAAATACAAGATCCTCCCTCTGCTGAAAAATTGACTGGTTCTGCAAAACAAATACCTATATCAGAAAATTCCTCTAAGGAGCCTGTCCTATAGTATCCAGTAAAACCACCTTTTCCTTAGAGATTGCAAGACACTACATCCAAGTCCATGGAAGAGCCTACCTTTGATATTTTGGATCAGCTAAAGAATGTACATATCCAAATTCCCCTCTTTCAAACCATAAAAGATGTCCCAATCTATGGAAAAGCCATTAGGGAGGCCTATTTGAAGAAACCTGGAAGAAAAAAAAAGGATCCTCAAACTATCCATGTTCTTGAAAAATTGGCAGATATTATGTTAGGGAAGGTAGTCATGCCAAAATATGCTGACCTTGGAAGTCCTGTGGTACAAATCAATATTAATGGTCAGATGGTAAAGAATGTTTTGTTTGCCCTAGGTGCAGCCATTAATGTAATGACCAAGCATACTATGAAGTATTTGAATATCCTAACCATTAGGTTTACACCCACCGTCCTGCAGCTTGCTGACAGTTCCACTGTAACACCTGATGGCCTGGTGGAAGATATAATTGTCAATCTTGAATCATGGGAATACCCCGCTGATTTTACCATATTGTCCACTAAGGAAACTTTGGGGGGATATCCTATCATCCTAGGTAGACCATGGTTAGCCACAGCTGATGCCTTTATAGGATGTCATTCTGGAGACATGACAATCTCTGATGGTCAGTCAACAAAGAAATTGGCTTTATACCCGCCTACCCAGCCTCAGCTAGACTTATCTAAACCAATTTGGCTAGACTTAGGAGAAGAAACAGAAGATGTCAAATCATTGGCCTAGTTAATGATGCTGCAAACTAATCTGTTCTCCCAACTTCAGAGTGAAGATGATTTGCTTTTCCAAATTTTGTAGTCAAATTCTGATATAAGTAACCCATCAGAACCCAATAATTGTCCTCAACAATCTTTCCTGCAGCAACTGAGTCCAGAGAGCCTGTCATTTAAAATCCCCGCAGTTTAGCAACATTTGCTTCCACAAGAAATACAGACACCACCTTTGCCAATTGATTCCATGAATGATCTCACCAAACAAATTGAGTTGTCTCCAGGCCATTATCTGAATATCAATAATCAGCTACCTAAAGCTTAACAAACTTCCCTGGTCACAATGCTGCAAGATCAACACAATGCTTTTGCATGAGATTATGGGGATATGAAGGGAATAGATCCTCAACTTTGTACTCATAGGATCTACATTAAGGAAGATTTTTCACCTGTTAGGCAACCTCAAAGAAGGATAAACCCATCACTTAGGGAAATAGTTAAAAATGAGCTCCAAAAATTGCTTCATGTTGGTTTCATCTACCCTATCTCAGACAGTCAATGGGTATCTCCATTAGTGATTATTCCTAAAAAAGGTGGAAAGTGGCGTGTTTGTGTAGATTTCAGGGAGCTGAATACTGCAACTAAAAAGGATCACTTTCCACTACCATTTGTTGATCAAGTATTAGACTCATTGTCTGGTAAAAAGTATTTCTCATTTTTAGATGGCTATAGTGGGTATAATCAAATTAAAATTGCCCTTGGGGATCAGGATAAAACAACCTTTACTTGTCCATGGGGGACTTTTGCTTACTCTGTCCTACCATTTGGCTTGTGTAACACCCTTGCAACATTTCAAAGGGCGGTGATTAGTATTTTTGCTGACATTTCTCATGATTCTATGGAGATCTACATAGATGACTTCACCACTTATGGAGTAACTTATGAAGAAGCATTATCAAATTTAGAGAAAGTTTTGAAAAGATGTAAGGAGCATAATTTGTCTTTGAATAGTGAGAAGTGTTTTATGATGATGTAAGAAGGAATTGTTTTAGGCCATCATATCTCTCTAGCTGGAATTCAGGTTGACCCTGCAAAAATAGAAGTTATTCTAACCTTGCCACCACCTATGAAACAAAAGGATGTTAGAAGCTATTTAGGACATGCTGGATATTATAGAAGGTTCAGAGCATTGTATGCCTTATTGACTAAGGATTCAGTCCATTGTATGCCTTATTGACTAAGGATTCAGAATTTCATTGGACTGAGGCCTGTGACAAATCTTTCGTGTAGCTTAAGGACTTGCTTAATAAAACACCTATTCTTCAAGGACTAAAGTGGAGTCTGCCCTTTCATATACACACTAATGCTTTTGATTATGCCATAGGGGTAGTGTTAGGACAGAAGGAGAATTTCATAGAGCATGCCATTTATTTCATCAACAAAAATCTTCAAGGACCAAAATTGAACTATATTGTCATAGAAAAAGAATTGCTAGCAATTGTGTATGCTCTGAACAAGTTTTGACATTATGTCACTGGTTACCAAATATTTGTTCATATAGACCATGCAGCAATAAGGTACCTTATGAATAAGCTTGCCATATCTGGTAGATTAGCAAGGTGGCTACTTTTGTTGCAAGAATTTGATATCATAGTTATCAACAAGCCAGGCAAGGCAAATGTGGTGGCTGATTTCTTATCAAGACTTCAAACAGCTACACCTGCCACATCTGAAATAATTGATGATAGCTTTCCTGATGAACATCTGTTTTCTATTGCTACTAGAACTCCATGGTATGCAGATATTATAAATTACTTAGCAACCAGCAAAATACCAGCTCACTTCTCACCAAAGGACAAGAGGCTGTTGATTGAGAAAAGTTTTAACTTTTCATGGATTACAGACTATTTGTTTTATACAGAGCCTGACCAAGTCATGCGAAGATGTGTCAGAGAAGATGAGACATATGACATTATGCATGCTTGTCATGATGAGCCATGTGGTGGGCACTTTGCATCTAAAAGAACATCAATGAAAGTGCTTAATACAGGATATTATTGGCCCACATTACACAAGGATGTTGTAGCCTACACAAAGAAATGTGATAGATGTCAAAGAATGGGGAGACCAACGAAGTCTGATGAAATGCCTCTGCATCCTCAAATGGTGGTTACTCCCTTTGACAAATGGGGTATGAATTTTTTTAGGCCTATTGACCCTTCATCCAATGGGAAGTCATACATTTTAGTTTGTACTGATTATGTGACAAAATGGGTGGAAGTAAAGACAATGACACATGCATGAGAACAAGGTTACTGAGTTCCTTTATGAACAAATCTTCACCAGATTTGGAGTACCGAGATAAATAGTTATAGATCAGGGAGCTCAATTCACTTCAAATCTTATCACTGCATTAATGAATGACTATAAGATCAGGCACAGGAAATCAAGCCCTTATCACCCTCAAGCCAACGGTTAGGCAAAGGTAACTAACAGAGAACTGGAGACCATCCTTACAAAAATAGTCTAATTACACAAGAAAAACTGGAGCAGTTATCTTCCAGAAGCAGTCTGGGCTTATAGAACAACATGGAAAACAACTACAAGGTTTACCCCTTTTGAGCTACTTTATGGAAAAACTGCCATGTTGCCAATTGAGTTTAAACATAAGACTTTGAGGACTTCTCTTCAATTGCATATTGATCTTTCTGAAGCTCAAAAGGAACGCCTCCTCCAGTTGAATGCATTAGATGAGATGCGAAAGGCTGCCCTACAGCATACAAAAACAATACAACAATAAAGGAAAAAATGGCATGACCACAATATCCGCACAAAGCATTTCTCCATTGGTGATTGAGCCCTACTTTACGACTCCAGGTATAAAGAGAATCAAGATAAGCTTACAACAAGGTGGCTTGGTCTGTATGAAATTGAAAATGTATTTGATAATGGTACAATACAGTTGGCAACAATTGATCCTATCCACTTCAAACTGTTGGTTAATGGGCACCGTCTTCGGTTGTACCATAAGCCGGCTTCAAAAGCATAATTCATGCAACAGTTTGTTTCTCCTACGGTCAATAATATTCATGCAACAAAGGGCTTCGACCTTCTTCCTACAGCATCTCTTTGAAATTATGTTAAACGTCCATAATAAAGATTTTCTTTTCACGATAACCACTTTCTCCATCACCATCCATCACCATCCATCATTTCACCTTTCTTGTCTACATCACCCATCCATGTCACCCCATTTTACCGTACCACCACCATTCATGATCTCTTTTCCAAGCAGTCATTTTCAGCTATGTTGTGATATCTTCCAACATCCGTGAGCATTTAATACAAGGTACGTGATATTCTTTTCGTTTGTCACATCATTCATTTGTTTTGTTTGTTCATTTATTACAAGTGTCTATTAGTCATTACTGCTCATCCTTTGCCTATCCTTTCACACATGTGAGGACACATGTCAAATCTTAAGTAGGGGACGGGGATTGTTTGTTTCAAACCTTGTTCTTTTGCCAGCGCCACGTTTGATAAAAACAATTTTTAATTGTACTTTCCAAGAATGAATGCGATGAATGCATGCTTTTTCCTTATTAGCAAGTAAACTACTTAATTAGGTAGTGTCTAAAAATCATTGCATGCAATTTTCTTTTATATCATTTCTGGCGAAAAGAAAGGCAAACAAATTGAAAAGGAAAGAAACAGAGCAGGAAAAAGGTGTTTTTCAAATTCTCAGAAGAGGTTAAGTTTCAGAATTTTCTTGAAGAATCACTTATTGAAGATGGGTGGTCAGCTGGTAAGACATGAGCCGGTGGCTCATGAAGTTTTGACACAGGACCCTCAAATGGTTCAGGCATTTAGTAATTGTGAGTGGTTGAACTACTTTCTAAGGATAAATTCCTTTAATGAAGAGGCCATAGGTGAGTTTTTAAGAACACTTTCAGAAGGAGAAGCTGCGGTATGGGGTTTAATGGTAGCAGTGACAGAGGAACGAATAGCTGAAGTAACATGGCTTCCTGTAGCTGGAGAAAAATTTCCTCAAGAAGGGATGCCGTCTCTGCCAGGGCAGAATTCACATTGCCAACTAATTGACCTTTGGAGGTTTCAAAGCAGGGATGCAAGTGAGTGTCGCTACCTTACCCATATTTAGAATATGCATCCTTTATAATCAGGTACTTAACTTGTGAAGGACGCTTCTCTTATCTACATTCTTACCATTTTAAGCTCTTAAGTCATATGAGGCACGGATTAGCTATGAATTTCCCAATTTTTTTGTTGAATCTTTTGGAGTATAGTGCCTATGAAATCCAGAAAGGCAAAGATAATTATGTCACCCATCATGGCCTTATTAAACTTTTGATTGAGAGTTCACTAAGAGACGTATCACCACTCTCATGGCATGAATTTATTGCCCAAAAGGGTTTGTAACCTCTGCAACCTCCTAGAGCACTCCCTGCACAGCCCAAGAAAAGAAAAATGAGAATAGAATCCACGAGTAGTGAGGCTGAGCAAGAATCATCTGCTCTTGTAGCACCTAGTCCTACAACCTCCATAACTGAGCCCCCTACTCGGATACAAACAAGATCTTCCATTAGGAAAGAAAAGGGGAAAACAAAAGAAGGAGAGTCATCTAGGACTGAGCAAACCCCTGAATCAAGCCCTAGCATTCAAAAGCAAAAACACTCTTCTCATTCTTTTCCTGCAGCAACTCCTATTACCATTACTGCTTCCCCATCTCCTTCTCCTGCCGAGTCTGAATCTTCTAGACAGACTAAAAAGAGGAAAGCTGCAAAAGAACCTCATACACCTGTTACATTGCCAACAAGCATTTCACCAAGAAAACGAAGTAAGTCACTTCAACCTCCAGACAACCAAAAATTATAGTTATTTCTAAAGAATCAGAGGAAGTCAGACATGATGATTCCCAGAGTATACCTGAGAATATTCCATAAAATTCAACTGATATTCTTGAAGAACTACAAAATGAGAGAGTGAAGGTTGGGGAGGTACAACATGATGGCAATAACAAATAGAGGATGCCAAGTCTTGATGACTTGGTTGATGCAGTTGAAAAAATTTCCAAGAAAGCTCAGTCTCTTCCTAGGCAGCAACAAGAGTCTGCATTGCAGCAAGAAAAGGAACAATTTGAATAGACTGAAACCTTCAATGAAGCACCATTTCCCTCTGAATCATGTTGACGTTGGTTCTTTATAAAAGGAAATTATTGATAGAGTATCTAGAATATCTTAGGATAACTTGGAGACCTGTCACACTCCTGACTCTGAGCTTTCGCTATTTGGCTAAAATTGAATTTCAACAGAGTTTGTGGGAAGAAGAGAGGAAGAAATTGAAAACAAAAGATTGAAAGGAAAAAGCAGGAAATTGAAGAAATGAAGGAAAAGATGAATGAGATGATGAAGGTGGCCAGCAAAATAATGGAATGCAGACCACCACCAAGAGTGTATGCCATGTGCCTAAAAGAACAGTTTCTTTGGTTTCAATTAATCAGGATTTCCAAGAATCTAGACCTCGAGCCAAAGAATTCTATGATGCATACTAGGTAGCACCAGATTGGTTGAGGAATTCATTGTGTGAATTTTACATGCATGGTTTGCTCATTCCTGTAGAAACAGAGTGGAATTCGCTCCTTTACATAGGTGACATTCATTTGAGGTCACTTATGTCTTGGGCAGCAAATGAAATTAACTATGGGAGGCAATTAGAAGAATATGAGGAAGCTGAAAGAAAAGAGCCTATCCCCTTGAGACCTGAAAGTTCAGATCCTCGAACTGTTCTAAAAAATTGGCTCACAGTTGCATATGGATTTTATGATCCTGCAGCAAGGATAAAAATATTTGATCTTAGGAGGCAAGTATATGATGAGTTTAAAGGTCAACCATATTCATTTTGGAAGCTCTCTTCTACCAGGATTAAAGTAAGATGGAATAGGTTAACGGTTGGTCTAAAGAAGTCTAAACCCCATAGCCCCCTAAATTTTACAGCAGCCATCAGAAGGGCAGAAAGATATATCCAGCTGGGTCTTCAATAGAGGTTTGAACTGTGGTTTCCATTGACATTTCATCCCCCTATTTTACTGTGGCCATTGTACCCTTATCAGGCCACAAATATTGATGAAACTAATGAAGCTCGTAGGTATGAAAGGTTGCAGAAAAACAAAGGCTTTTACTACAAGTTTGGGACTGCAATGCAAGGCCATAATACTGTTACCGAATTTTAGGGAAACAACCAAGAAGGTTAATGCTGGAGGACCAGCATTAGCATAAGTAGGGGGAAAATGATGAGCCTAAAATATGCTCATTATTTAAGTGTCATGATGTATTTTTGAATACATTTACTCTTTCTAATGGTTGTTTTAAACTCCGTGGTTATAAACTTTTTATGTTAATGGGTAGTATTCTGTGACAATGCATTCCTATAATCCTGCAGCTTAATATCTCCATATGACTATATTCATGGCCCTGTTTAACCTCCCAGTTGACTGATATGATACGTGTAGTTTCTGGATAAATGAGATGAATTTAATGTGTGTGATTAATGATAGGTATCGTGTTGTTATACTTTCTTTCACCTTTTATGCTATATGTCCCGCAGGTTGTTGAAGATAGTATGAACAATTCAATGCGCAGCGAACCTCGGTTCTAAAGTGAAGATCATTTCATCACGACACCAAGCATGTTGTTCCTGTGAAGACGCTCTACCCGGGTCATCGGGAAGAGATCTAAATGGTCATAAATTTAGGAGGAGTGGAGCACTGGATTCTTTCCAAATCAGTTGGATGGATACACTTTCATTTATGGAAATCTGTTCCTTAGAATTAGGAAGCATCTACGTCGATATCTTTCTCTGATAATTAGTTAGTTAGTTAGCTGTTTCTCTTTAAATAAATGTTCCTCCTGCGTGAGTGAACAAGATGATAGAGAAGAGATTAGACTAGAGAGTAGAGATAGAACAAAGTGTAGTGAGTTTATTGTTATAATGAAAAATAGAGCTTTGTATTAAGTTTTCTTACAAGCAGAACAGTCATGTATGTGATTTCGAGTTCATGAATAAAAAGCCAATGACGTTTTGAGTTCAACTCTTGTTTAAGTTAGTTGATGCTTGCTAAGGGGCCCCACTTAGTAAGTATCCATAGTTAGCTAATTGCTTTATGTTGTTATCTATTAGAATTTCATTCCAGTAAGTTTTGATGCAAACTTAGTCTTAAATTGTTCTTGCAGCATAAGGAATCCATCCCTGTGTCTATTCCTGCAGCATAAGGCCAGTTCATGGTTTGTTTTCCCAGTAATGGTTATTGTGATTCCCGCTTTAATTAAGTGATGCTTAAGTTAGTAAGACTTTTTTTCATGTTCCTGCATCAGAGTTAGAATTCTTTTCAAGCATTTATTTCGAATAGGTTGTGGCTAAAATTGGTTCTTAGTGCACATACAGCGCCGCTCCATTTCAAGTATACGTTCCCTGGTTTAACAAGGAAATGAACGACCATGAGAATATGTTAGTCACCTATTGGAATGTCCAATTCCCAGGTTAGGATTTGTCGTGACTTTTATATCCTTTTATGGGTGACAACCAAGAGAAACGGGTCTAAGGCCTGGATGAATCTAATGTGAGCCCAGAGATTTGACTTACTTGAAAGATCAGTAGGAGCATAAATATTGGATAAAAGACACCTCTCTCCAGTCTCTAAACTAGAGGCAACCAGAGAAATGGAAGACCGACTAGAAACCCACCATAAGGGGAGAACTTTCCTCGGGTTCCAAAAGCAAGCCACCCCCCCAGAACTATTCAAAGCACCCACCCCCTGCCAATTGCCCTAGGGCCAGATCCGCGAAGCACAATTAGCCAAACCATCCACTGTAAGCTTGGTCTCTTGAATAAAGACCACATCAGGAGACTGAGACTCAATTAGTCTACGAACAACCTTTTGTCTTGGGATGTTGTTCAATCCCCTTACATTCTATGATAAGAAAATCATTTATGGGGGTGGGAGAAGTGAGAATCAATGGGTTTCATAGACCCAGACTCAACCAAAGTATCACCCATAATCTTGACCTTCTCTTGATCAGTCTTCCTTCCACTCCTTGACGGTTTATCAAGACGCCCCTTTTTAAAGGATTTCTGCTGTAAACCTAAAACAGGAGGAGCTTTGCTACCCTTCATAGAATTTGAAGCCCCCTTAGGAGCCGGGGGATCAAGAGCCGCCACATTAGAGCCCTTCGGAGCCTGTGACCCCTAAAAATCCCTGATATCCTAAACTTGAGAAGGCAAATCTCTAGCCACCTATTCAATCTGATGATCCTCTAAAGATAAAATATGATCCTCTTTCTTTGCATCCTCATCCTGAACTTCATGTAGACCCTTAACCCCAGAAGAGAGCTCAACTGGAATACCTTCCTCTTGGGCCAAATCCTCAAGAACATCAAACCTGTTAAAAGTGCCATCATTCTATCTATCCAACCAAGTTCTTTTCTTGCCCTTGCCTTTGTTATGGGAACTAACCAGAATAAAACCCTCATTATCTACAGGTTCATTAGACAAGGGAGCCTTCCCCTTGTCCCCCCTAGGAAGTCCAGAGGTAGCCGAGGGGGAGGATTTATTTTTGGGACATTTGCGGTGTAAATGACCATATTCATGACAAATTCTGCATCTAAAAGCTAGGGTCTTGTAATCCAGCTGTTGGATCCAAGAAGAAGATCCCATGCAAATTTCCATAGAATCTGGTAACAGATTATTTAAATCAACTTCTACACAAATACGAGCAAAAGAAATTACCTTACGATCTTGAGTTTGTGTATCCGATCCCATAGGTTTTCCAAGAAGCAAAGAGATTGAGTGAAGGATATCTTTCCTCTAGAATTCTAAAGGAAGCCTTGGCAAACAAACCCACACCAGAACCTGCGAGGGTATCTCTTTAGCAGAGTTGAAGCCCATGTGCCAGGGCTTGATGAAGAGCCCCACCTGGTTAAGGAAATACGAGCCTCCTTCAAAAGCCCTATTCCTATCCGACATGCTTGAAAAGATAACCAGAAAATAGTTATTAGCTGCCAAGATAATCTCCATATCACCTTTTGGGTTCCAAACCCGATGTGCCCAAGAATCCAACACAGGTAGAGAAAGAGAAAGGCCCAAAAATTTACAAATAAGGGCATGGTTAGACCAATATTCAACATCCTCTGAAACTTGCTTAGGTTGAATAACCAAAATAGGTAGATCCTCGGATCTCTCCAAACATCCGTTTACTTTTTTTAATTCGAAAAATTCCTTTTGAAGAGGAGACCCCATCCCCAGATTGGGATTTACCCATCTGATCCTTAATACTGGCATGCAACGAAGAAGATGACTCTACCATATCCAAATCCCTAGAGGAAACCTGAGGCAAAACAAAACCCCGATTCTCCATGGGCTGAATAGCATAGCCCCACCAAAAAGGAGAGAGACGGGGCAAGAGACCCACCCTCCCAGATTGCTAAATGCCACCCGCCAAGGAGACACCAAGCACAACAACCAAAAATGCAGCAAAAACCTGCCCACAGGCCAAGCATAGGTCAAACCCCCACAGTGACCTGCACACCCCTAAGCACCAGCAAACACCTCCTCCCTGAGACCGCAACACAAGCGCGGCCACCGAGCATAGACAGAACGAAAAAAAAAGGAAGGGCTAGGGCACGCGGGCCCTAGCACGCACCCAGCCACCGCGCAGAGCCATCCGATCAACTCGGTCAAAGATCTCACTTTAGACAATAATTTCAAATAATTAAAATTATTTAATTATTTAGGGAAGAAAGGGAATTGACAAGGAAAAATGGTGTTCAAAGGCTTAGGACATTTTTCAGTGTCTACAGTTTGAAACTATTATGAATTTGTATCTTGTGGGCATTCCTCTTATGAACTTAGGTTAATATAAGTGTGTGAGGGGGAAAATCATAGAATAAAAATAAGACAAATGCAAATGAAATAGAATCTAATCTAAATCAAACACATTAATCCAAGATCTATTCCTTCACTCATGAAATGACTTTCCTAAGCTATTGAAAACATAATTGAAATCCTACGATTATCACAATGAAATTCAAAGCAAAGTAAAGGTTACCATCCCATGTCAGAGTGTATTCGCCTGATGTCGAGTTGTTTATATCACTGTGAAGCATCCATTATTGTGTGTGAGAATCTTTTGATGTGTTGCTTGTTGGTTGATCAAAGAAATGTTGAAGCTCTAACAATGGTGATTAGGAATATTGGCAGTACTTCGTTGTGCAAAATGAGTTGATTCTTTGATCCTTTTTTGTGAGGAAAGAGGTTTGTTATATAGAAAATGAGATTTGAAATGGATGATCAGGATTAAACAATGTTGAATCAAGATCGACGGTTGAAGTTTGTTGAGAGGAAATAGACACATGAATAATTTGTGCAAAATAGATTACACAATTTGTGTGATTGAAGAAATCTCATTGAGCAATTTGTGAGATTGATGAAATAGGTGGAGCAATTTGTGTAATTGAAGAAATCAATTGGAGTCTTTGATGGGATTGAGGAAATTATGTAGAGTGATTTGTGAGATTGAAGAAAGTTGGCAAGGATAATTCAATTAATTAATTTAATTGATTAATCCTTTTTTGGAGTTGAACGTGTAAATCAAGTTTCAGTTTTGAAAATAAAGTTACTTTAGTTTGATTTGATTTTTGATGATAACTTGAATTGTTTATTCAAATTATTCAAATTTGGAGGGAAAGTGAGTTAATTAAATTATTATGATTTAATAATTCAATCGACTTAGGGAAATAAAGTGATTTAGTGACGTAATTAAATAATTGGTGTTATTTAACTAACCAAGATGAAATAAAGTTAGATTAGGACTTTATTAAATAAATGTAATTTATTTAATTGGTCGATTTGATAAAAAAGTGAATTAATTAAATAATATAATATTGTTCAATTAATAGCAAAAATAAGGTTTTAGGACTTTATTAAATAAATAAAATTTATTTAATTAGTTGAAAATGGTGAAAAGGTGAATTAATTAAATAATATCATATTATTCAATTAATAGAGGAAATTTAGAGTTTTGAATGCAATTTATGTGAAATGTAGTGATGTATGTTGATAATGATGTTGATGATGTGAAAATATTGTTTAGGGTGTGCGATAGGTGTTAGGTCAATTTTATATGTCTACATTTTGCCCCTCTTTGATACAAAGTATTGGTTGATTTGTTTCAAAGATTCGATGTTAAGATCAAGATTTTGAAAAAAAATTATGCCCCATTGTGCCCTGAAATTCAACGAAATGTAATAGGATCATGTGTAGCCCCCTCGAGAGGTTGGTCAAAAAATTTAATTTTGAGGTCAGGCTCACGACACTGTTCTATTTCAGTTCCAATGCGTAGAGGGTGAAAAATTAAGTACATAGGTCCCTCATTGCTCATTCAAATGTTATGGGATCTCTTAATTTGAATGTAGGAAGGTTCCCTAATTAAAAATTAGAGTTTCCTAGGTAAAAAAATAGGTAATTAGGGTTCTAATTACCTCATTTTCATTTTGATCCTATAGTAAATTCTAGCCTCTAGATTTCTCATTTTATCAATTGTTGAGGAGCAAGTATAGGATTTAGGGAGCCCCACATCACTCAAACTTGTTTTGAGAGTTTGGACGGCTCACAGGCATTAGTGGCCTGGTATGTACCCTCTTGCTTCTCGTTTTCATCTTTTCATGTTCTCGTTATCCATGCACAAAGTTCCTCAAGTCAAAAGCGTAGTTTCTAGTTTTTCAAGGCACTTACATTGATTTTAGCACACTTGACTTTTTGAAAATGGAGTTTTTGAGAAATTTATGTGCACTTGCTTTAAGTTTGTGCCTTTGACTTATCTATTCGCTTTTGAATCTTGCTCATGACTTATTTTTTCGCTTTTGATTATTGTTCATTAGTTTTCTCACCTTTGTGATACTTTTGCACATTTGCAAAACTCATTCACTTTTGCACATTTGCAAAACTCATTCACTTTTGCATCTTTGAACACTTGCTATATCTCCAAGTTTTTGTAAAAAGTTCCTCACTTTTGACTTTTTGCCTCGCCTTTGTTAGCAATTCCTTTGCTTTTGCTAAATTTTTCTCGCTTTTGCCCCTTTTTGGAAACTAAGTTTAGTTTCTTCATCATTTTTTGTTTCATTTTGTGTGCTCTAAGTGAAACCCTAACATCGTGGGTTAAAATGATTGCAGTTGGTACTTAAACCACTACAACCGAGGGAGAGACGACCTCAAGATCTATTTGATCCGATTGCCCATTTTGATGTTTTGGAGTGAGATTTTTGTTGTGTGGTATCACAACACACCCCAAGATTGTAAGGCTAGGGACCCAAGTGGAAAAATAATGCTTATGGCAGGTGCTGGCTAGATGAGATCACTGGGAGGTAAAAGTTAAAAGAATTTTTTTCTAAGTACTTCATGATTCAAGAGTACTGAGTACTAGGAATCGGGTACCGAGAAGCCAGAAGTGTAAAAAATGTCAATGCAAAGTTTTGAGAATAGTGTTCCAGTATTAGAGCTAAGGTCTGGTAAAATTCGAGGTTCGGAAAATTTGTTTGGTAAAGGGCTAAGGTATCGGGTACCAGGTAACAATGTTAAGTTTAAAGTTAAATGTTTAATGTTACCGGTAGCCCGATGACCCAATTTAAATAGAATAATTATGTGAGAATATGATGGTTTTAAAGCATGATATTTAAGATGATTTAAATTGATAATTAATGATTTTATTTTAATGAGAGTTTTATGAATGTTTTAAAAGGGATTTGATGCATGGAATTTGTACTTGCAGGAAAATTAGATTGTAATGCAACATTAGAGTATGGATGGTCAAGAAAACTAAGGTTGCTAATAGATCCAATGGTATTACTAGGTTTAGTAGTATACTCTAGAGGCTCATGCGAGGACAAAGTTCGTTACAAAGAAGCATCAGGTGCTCGAGAATTGGAAACCTTGGTATTTCGCATGTGACAAAGGAGTGTGCTTATTCCAGGATTGACTCATTCCTGGGAATGTTCAATCTGAGGCAGAACCAAGATGCAGGAATATGATCAATTGTTCTAAATATATGGGAAGTTCGTACATTTTGTTTGGTGGGTTTGTTTGGTTCCAAGAGGGAACCTTGATAATTAAAAGATTAAAGACCCGAAAGATATCAACATGCTAAGGAAGATCGACATTCATTGACTTCATTAGCAGTTCTCTTGCTAATTCCACGTGCCTTGTCATGATTCATCCCTTGGATTTCCTATCATGTATTTGTCTCATCTTCCTTGTTTCTTGTTTCTATAAAATACCGAAAGATGTTTCATTTTAAGTTAAGTTTAGAATTTGTGGATGTCGGAAGAGCCAAAACTTCTTTAAGTTTTATTCTTTCTTTTTTTTCTATTTTCTGAATCATTTTGGATTAAAAACTTGTATGCACATAGAACTGATCAATATCGAATCTAATTTGAAAGCTACTGACCGTTATCTTTTGTAGCTGGTTGTTTATTTCATTGGACAAGACTGTATGCTGTCTCATTTAAGGGTGCATACAAAACCTACCCGGTGTCCAAATAAAATCGCCTTCTTTAAAAGCTCACACCATTCTATGTCTAGCTATGAAGCAATCTGGTGAAGTATAGAGTGGTTTGCTTTGATTAGGTTAATTTGTTGGGGCATGTGTGGATAATACCTGGGAGCTCTTTTCCTTTTCAAATATTTTTAATGCTCTTTTTTTAGACTAGATGTTTAAATTTCAGAAAATGTTCCAAAAAAATAGATGAATGAATGGAAATGTATTGCAAATATTTCATTTCCATTGTATTGTTGGATGCTTATAGCTAAATATACTTAAGTGATAGAAAAATTGTTTGAAATTCATGGAATATTATTGCATATTTGTCAATTTCATAAAATTATTTGATGATTTTCCCGAGAATATCTTTCATTGAATCTTATGATTCCTTTTAGGATAGTAAATTACCATTTACACCTCATGATTAATAGCATTGTCACAATGAACCCTAATGCGAACCTAGTATGGTCAAGACCTGACTTAAACGAGCCTTATGATTAAGTTGAGTTAGCCTGAAGATTTAGGTTGTCCTGGTTCAGTCTTTCAAGTAAAGATAGGTTCCTACGATTTGTCTATGATGATTTATCTGCACTATTGGTGTGTGACTAACATTGTGATCAACAAGAACTGGTGCTAGAGGGAGGGTCGCCTTTCATACCTTTCATTTCATTTTGTTTGGAATCAGTATTAGTTATAGGTTTGAGAGTTGCTTGTAAGATGACAATCTATGCAAGCTGATAGTAAGAATGTGAAAGTTGAGAAATTTTGGAGAGTCCTTAATTGGAGATTGTATCCTTTGAGTTTTTTCACCTTTGGTAGGGTCACCAAGTGTAGAATTCATGATACAATTAACCACAATGAATTGGATTGTGAAATTTTTCTGACTAGGGTAAGTTTCACCACACATAAAGTGATTATGTTAATATAAGAGGTTTTAATTGCTAGGAGAAATAAACCGTTGACCAGAACAATTTCAAATTTTGATAAAATGCATAACCCTAGTAGAGCCAAAAATGTTGAAAATTTAATTTTTAAATCAAAACAGTTTATTAACTGCAATTGTTATGAAGAAAATCCTAAAGTTTTGTAGGAGAATAGGCAAGGATGCCGAGACTTGGAAATATTGCATTGAAAATGAGAAAATAGAAGTGATGAGTCATCATTCTCGTCACACACAAAAGATGATCACGAAGTGGAAAAGCAAGAGAATTGAGTGGGAGATGCGTGCTTTTCACTTCAAACTAAAAATCCACATGTTAAGAGGGGAAATTTTCTTGATTTCATGCAAAATATAGAATATCAAGTTTTTACTTTCTCTTTCTCTGATAATAGTATAAATTATGATGTTGATTGGTCTAACAAAGTGAAAAGTGAAGACAGGGCTGAGGATTTGAAGAATCTCCGAGAAGAAGAAAACCAAGAAATGAACACAACCATTCATGGAACTGAACATAAGGAAGAAGAAAACCATGAACTAGAGTTGGGAGAAGGTAGAGTATGGAAGACTTTGCAAAGGTGTGTGAAATTGACCTTTGACGAGGTCATTTTCATACATATAAGTCAATTTATTGGTAAGTATGCCTTTGAATTTACATTTATTAAATGCAAAAAAATTAAGATAATTCATCATTGTAGTAGGAAATTTGGAGTCTATTCAAGTGAATTTAAAGATAAACCTAATGTAATTCATACAAATAATACCATGAAAATAGTGATAGAGATTAAAGTTAACTGCTTAGTTAGGGTTAGTTGTTGGTTAAGGTAGTTTTTTTTTAGTTAGTTAGGTTACTTTATTTTTGTAGGGTTTGTTTCTATTTTTTTCTTTCTTTCTATTTTGTTCTCTACATTAACAAATTCACTTAATTTAACACACATGAGAGTAAATTGAAATATTCTAGGAAAATTGCACTGTGAAATGAAAAGAAACAAAATCACACACAGTAAATACACACTTAAGTTCAAAATAAATAAATTCATATATACATGGAAATACAAAATCTTCTCACTATAAAAGTGCCAAAAAAAAGAGCAAAAAGAGGGGCCCAAGCTACAGAAATAGGGTGCTCACTTAGTCAATCTGGGATGCTTCATCTATAAGAGCAGAGTATCCTAAGTAAGCATTGTCCCAGTGAGCATCAAAGTTAGGGGTATGGAGATTAGTCAAAAATGGCTGGAGAGGAACTATTTCTCCTCGTTCTAGAAACCGAGGAATGTCATCAACAAAAGGAATCCTGATGGTCAGGTGCGCAATAGATAGAATGTCGTCCAAGTTCCCCAAGAAATCAGGCCACACTATCATATTTGCAACAATGCGAACTTATTCAACCGAAATCCCAATATCTAGGAGCATTCAACTACAAATTGTGAAGCTAATTCTAAATTCAGTCGATAGTATGCTCTGGATCCAATGAAATTTAATGTGAGGACCAAGTGTAGTTTTGTTATAGTAAAGCAAGGATTCCACATAAAGAAAACTTTTCCAATCCACTAGGTAGTAATACAACCCATGAATCCATTCTGGTGGTGAATACAAGTCAAGCAAATTGGAGTATCCATGGCCTGGAAGTGAGCAAGCCCAAGCAAAGCATAAAAGCTAAATGATAATTGAAAAGAAAAGAGAAAATGTGAAGAATTTGAAAGAGAAGTGCCAAATTTATAGAAAATCATGAGGAGTTGCGATACATAGTTGCCTAGAGAGAAGTCTTGGAAAATGCAAGTTGAGGTGGCAATCAGATGAGTTTCTCTAGAGCAACATGTTAAATCAAATTAATTCTCATAGAATTAGTGGTAATTTACTTCAAAGTTTGCAAGTACGAAGATCATGAACTGAGAAAATTGAAGATTTCAAAATCAATGGTGGCCATTTCATTACATTTTATCAAGCTGTATTAATCATGAAGGTGTCCATGTGTGTAATGTAGAGAGTAAAATTGAGCTAGTAAGGTAGCACACATCAACATCTGGGAATTGAAAAGGAATAATGCATGTGTGTTAAGGCATGTGAATTAAATGCAAAGTATTATGATCAGATTTGAATTTTTATGATAAATCTAATGTATTAATGTGTTGTAGCACCATCAAATCAGAATTGCTAGCTGAGTGTTTAGTTGTTGGCATAAAATTAAGATGGAAGGGTGGTAACCGGTAGTTCTAAATTTAGATTTAATTTGGTGATTGAATTGTTTGCTACTAAGTTTTAACTTATGCATATTTTCAAACATATAATGAACTGCAGTTAGCTAGGATTTGGCATAAGGGTGGTAAAATTTAGCTGGGAAATCACACTTATAGGGAATAACTAAATGAGTTTTTGGGAATTGGTGAAATGATGAAGGGATTTATATTGAATGAAAAATAAAAAGGTAACTTTCGCTACCACTGTAATTCCCAACCTAATAGTGGGCTTCATTACCTACAAGTTGAAGCAAAATGAGCTTAAAATGAAATATCATAAAAAAAGAGCATCAAAGAAATATCAAAAGAGAAAAAATTCAACTCTTTAGGCTATCCAAATATCTCTACCGGCTATGGATTCCTGGCTGGTAGTAGAGCTATGTTTGGGGGAATTATAGAGATAACCTTGTTGGGGCTATGGATGCTTGAATGGCAACAATGCTCTATCCATGGTTGGCTTTGGAGGATTACCAAATTATGTAGTTCAATGTCAATGAACTAGTTTTTTCACCAAGTTCCGGAAACTGGAATTAATCAAAGCACACATTGATATTTTCTGGAGAAATTTTATTGTCTTTATGTCAGAATCTAGGTAATGTTAAGTTATTATTTTAAAATATGTATAAGTTAATATTTTTAATGGGTGATTTAATCTTAAATGTCTTTTAAATTTGGTTTTATCAGTTGTAAGTTGTGTGGTCTCACAACATGCCCCAAGACTGTAAGGCTTGGGGACCCAAGTGAAAAACTAATGCTTATGGTAGGTGTTGGCTAATGAGGAGATCACCGAGAGGTAAAAGTTAAAATAATTTTTTTTCTAAGTACTTTGTGATTCAAGAGTACCGAGTATTGGGAATTGGGTATCGAGAAGCTAGAAGTGTTAAAAATGTTACTGCAATTTTTAGAGCATAATGTTCCAGTTTGGGAGCTAAGGTCCAATAAAATGGAAGTTTCGATAAAATTTGAGGTTCGAAAAAATTTGTTGGTAAAGGGCTGAGGTATCGGGTATCGGGTATTGAGTACCAAGTAATAATGTTAAGTTTAAAGTTAAATGTTTAATGTTGCCCAAAGGTCTGGTGACCCGATTTAAATAGAATAATTACATGAGAATATGATGGTTTAAAAGCATGATATTTATGGTGATTTAAATTGATAATTAATGATTTTGTTTTCATGAGAGTTTTATGAAAGTTTTAAAAGGGATTTAATGTGTGGAATTTGTACTTGTAGGAGAAGTAGATTGTAATGCAACATTTAGGTGTGGATGGTCAGGAAAAATAAGGTTGCAAATAGCTTTGATGGTATTACCAGGCTCAGTAGTATGCTCTAAAGGCTCATGTGAGGATAAAGTTTGTTACAAAGAAGCATCGGGTGCCTGAAAACCAAAAACCTTGGTATTTCACATGTGGAAAAGGAGTATCCTTATTCTGGGATTGACTCATTCTTGGGAATGTTCAATCCGAGGCAAAACCAGGATGTAGGAACAAGATGATAAAGTAATTGTTTTGAATATATGGGAAGTTCCTACATTTTTTTTGGTGGGTTTGTTTGGTTCCAAGAGGGAACCCTGATAATTAAAAGATTAAAGACTCGAAAGATATCAACGTGCTAAGGAAGGTCAACATTCGTTGACTTCATTAGCAATTCTCTTTCAAGTTGTCATATTCCACGTGCCTTGTCATGATTCATCCCTTGGATTTCCTCTCATGTTTTTGTCTTATCTTCCATGTGTCTTGTTCCTATAAAAGACCAGGAGATGTTTCATTTTAAGTTAAGTTCAAAATTTGTGGATGTCGAAAGAGCCAAAACTTCTTTAAGTTTTGTTCTTTTTTCTTGTTTTTTTAATCACTCCAGATTAAAAACTTGTATGCACATAGAACTGATCAATATCAAAGCTAATTTGAAAGCTATCAATTGTTATCTTTTGTAGCTGGTTGTTTGTTCCATTGGACAAGACTATATGTTACACCATTTAAGGGTGCATATAGAACCTACCTAATGTCCAAATTAAACCCCCTTATTTAAAAGATCACACCATTCTATGCCTGGCTGTGAAGAAATTTGGTGAAGTATATAGTGGTTTTCTTTGATTTGGTTAATTCTTGGGGCATGCATGGATAATACCCGAGACCTCTTTTACTTTTCAAGTATTTTTAATGCTTTTTTCTAGACTAGATGTTTAAATTTAAGAAAAATTTCCAAAAAAAAAGATGAGTGAATGGAAATTTATTGCAAATATTTCACTTCCATTGTATTGTTGGATGCTTAAAGCTAAATCTACTTAAGTGATAGAAAAATTGTTTGAAATTCATGGAATATTATTGCATATTTATCGATTTCATGAAATTATGTAATGATTAGCCTGAGAATATCTTTCATTGAATGTTATGATTCCGTTTAGGATAGGAAATTACCATTTACCCCTCATGATTAACAACATTGTCACAACAAACCCTAATGCAAACCTAGTATGGTCAAGACCTGACTTAAATGAGCCTTGGGATTAAGCTGAGTTAGCCTGGAGATTTAGGTTGTCTTGGTTCAGTCTTTCAAGTAAAGATAGGTTCTCATGGTTTGTTTGTGAGGATTTATCTACACTATTGGTGTGTGACTAAAATCATGATAAAAAATTTCCTAGATGTGATTGAATTATGTCATATTTCTTGCATGCCTCCCATACGATCTCACACAGTGATGATGATCACACTCGTGGAGCGATGGCATTAAGAGAATTCTTCATTTTGTTTACCTACAGGAGAGGCCACGATTACCCTCGAGGATGTGTGGAGGATTCTCCATCTTCCTATCCATGGTGAGCTCGTGACATACCATGTTTAACGGGGTACCCATGCCATGCAACATGTGCTTGGTGTCAAACACTTGGAGGTTCGCCAGTCCGAGATTGATTTATCAAAGTTTTTGGCATTGTGGACCATGTTTCCCTTGTTCTTTGTAGTTTGATTTTATGGCTAGTTGTTCTCGATAGGAGAAGTCGCTAGTTCCCTGTTGGATGGGGTATTCAAGTATTGAGGGTATGTTTGAGCATGGGACTAGATACACATGGGGTTTGTGTCTTCTCGCCCACCTCTACAAAGATATGCAAGAGGTTGCATATCGAGGTGGGAAATCTATTTCTGTAGGCACTTCTCTCTTACATGTATGGGCTTGGGAGCACATTACAATGATGTAGCTTGATGGTATAAAGGATTGCGTTGATGGTGATCCATACTCCTATCATTATGGAGACTTTCTACATTACACCTTGCCTAGGGATCTTCCATATTGGTGTCGTGTACTTGATAAAATGCTAGGTTTTGTTTGGAAGCCTTATATGGATTGTGATGCATGGCTAGAGGATTAGGAGCAACTAGTGTACTATCAGTAGACCAGATGGTTGATTGGTTTCTCTCACTCTCTTCTAGAATGATACTTACTTGATAGAGTGTGTAGGTAGTTTGGAGAGAGATAGGGCTAGTTTCCCAATACATATGAGGCTCGATTTGGTCAGGCCACCAGAGAGGTCCGGGTATGGGGTCATTTAGCTGATAGATATGCTACCATTGCTACTTTCAGAATGATTGCCCTAGTTAGATGGGGTTGGTTAGTGGGTTTAACAGATCTAGGCACTACTCTCGATTTTGATTAGTGGTGGGCATGTCACGTGCCATTGAGATTCATAGATCTTGGCAGTGATCACGTAGTTGGAAGAGAAGGTATTATAGGTCGTCATGAGGAGTGACAATGTATTGAGGTTTTAGCTGAGAAGCTAGGTCAAGCCTAATAGGATGGAGCACAAGGTGACCATGCACAGGGTGATTAGATTCCTCAGGTGCATGGATAGGTTCCAGGCCCCCCTCCTCTAGCTAGAGATGGAGCAGTATTGTTAGCATAAATGGCAACCATGAGGGATGCAAAGGTAGTGTGGTGACAGGCCGTAGAGGCTTAGGTTACTATCGTGAGTGCTGAGAGGGATAGCCTGAGGGTGGAGCGAGACAATGAGAGCAGATGATGGCATGCTACAGAGGCTTAGTTATAGGTTATTACAATGGAGAGAGATACTCTTAGACCAGAGTGTGATACGCTTCGTATAGAGGGATCAATTATTGCAGAGGGATACATACTATCAGATTCTCTATGATGCCTTTGTTCCTTAGGCACATAGATGACCGATATTTGGAGAGCCGAGTACCACTACTATTGCTACGTCAAGTGGTCATTTTGTTAGACAACTAGATCTAGATGATGATCTATAGCCCGATCTATAGAGTCCTCCCCTTCTTGTTGGGTAGTGTTACATATGTACTTGATCTTTATGATGTTCATTTCTCAAAGACATATTGTAGACATGATTTTGGTATATATATTCACGACCCAGTCGAGGCCTCATATATATGTATTATTTTGTATTATCCTATCACACTTGTTTTCATGATGATGGTGTACTATGAAATTCTCCTTTTTTCATGATCATACATATGAGATATACCTTCTTTGATTCAATTCATTTATGTTTATGTGATGATCATGGATGATTATGTATGATGATGTATGTTTATATATGTTTTTGTAATTTTTTGATGTATACATATGGTGTGAATGGATGGATCATATATTATTTTCATATGGTGTTTTATTATGTATGTGATGATGTTGCTATATGATGGATGTATGCCCCATACATTATACATGTTGTTTTCATTTCTTTATTATCATCATGATATGTATTGATGAAATTTTGGATGCAGGATGGATGTTAGAAGAAATACCTGATGATGGATAGAAATTTAATGTTGTTAGTACCAAATAGTTGCTTTCTCTTTGCTTGGAGACTTCACATTTTGAACAATCCTATTTGATGTAGCAAACAAATACGATGCACCAGGGTATTAATAAGCAAGGTGGATTTGTATCCATTACGTGGAATTTAACTCAACATACAAATAATGTTCTTGCTCATACTAGACATACAAAAACTTTGTTTGAAGTATATGATTGGGTTATATTAAAACAAGTCCTACTAGTAACACAAGAGGTATTAAGCACCTAGTATTCCATTGCTTCACGAAATTCTTCAAAACAAATTCCACACACTCAATAAAGCAAGTATTCTCCATGGTAGTATTACGAAAACATCTTACAAACAAAAATATGAAATGATACTCAATTGCCCGCATTCCTTCTTCTCTAAATCCTTATAGACATCCTGGGAATGAGTTAATAAAATAAATCACAAAGATAAGACTATAAAAAGATAAAAACAAAGTCACAGTATCACTTGTCATATATGTTTGGGGTGGGGCTATTATCTAGTGTTGATCATGTCTATTGTAAGAACGGATCCGTTAAGACATATCTCAGGATGTTGTTGGGACTTTTCAAAAAGATAAGTAGTTAATACTTTGGCTTTGTTTTAGTCTATTTGTAGTCGAGGCTTTGTGATTGTTTGCTTGAAAGTTCTAGCTTTTGATGTTTGATTTGTTTGTTTGTTTGTTTTTTCAAAGGGTGAGTGTGAATATTTTCTTATGATGGATGAAGAGTTTATTACGAATTGTAACGATGGAGTAGGACTTTTTAAAAAATTTCTTCTTCTGAGTTTTGTGATGTTATTTTTGTCATTTTTCAGGGGACTAACCTAGGGCCTCAAGGGCTCATCAAAGATAAGCCTTGCCTATTTTTTACACACAAAAGGCTCGTAGTTTGCTTGGTTTGAATGTTTTTGGATTTTGCATTTTTGTGATTTTTTTTGGATTTTGTATTTTTTGACTACTTTTGGATTTTGTATTTTTTTGACTAAGTTGAAATAAAGCATAATAGAAACCTAAGGGGACTGACCTGAGGCCTCGGGGGTTGATCGTACATAATCCTTGCCTACGTTATACACATAGAGACCACATAGTTTGACCATTGACTCAAAGCATAAACTATTTTTTGGGATAAACAACATTGATAACTTGGATTGATATTCCACTTCTATGTCTAGAGCATATGTTATAGGAAATCTACTTGAACTAGCTGTGGGGTTCAAGAAAATGTTGATATCTTAAACTATTTGAGTGAAGGAATAATCCAATGATGTTGTTTTATTTTTGATGTTTTCAAATGTTTTTGATTTTTGTTGTTTTTTACCATGATGGGATGCATAAAGATCTAACCCATAACCAACTTTGGGAACTTTCCCTTAGTTTGAGACAAGATGACTTTCCTAAATTAGTATCAAACCATGGTTGGACACACACTTTATTGTGGAATGGATGGGTGAATGATATGGATATTACCGATAGATAATGATGTGAGTCTTATTCAAACATAATGCCTATTTTCTAGGTTTTCACTATGGTACTTGTTCTAGAAGCACCACAAAGTGGTTTTCATTGGAAGAATGTTTTATTTCTCTTTACTATTTTTCTTGCTTTTTTTGTTTTTTTTGCTTTTTAATATATTTTCATATATATATATATATATATATTATTTTTGTATTTTTACCCTTTTTCTCGTGGTATTCTGATGTGCTTCATGTGTAGAACTTTTTGAGGTGGTTGTTGTTTAGTGGTTCAGCTAAAAGTTCTCTTTTAGGAGTAGCCAACTGATATGCCCCAAAATCGTAGCTTACTATAATGATAAATGGACCTAACTAGTTGGGTTCAAATTTTCCTTTGTCATCCTGATTTAGTTGTACCTTCTGATTCTCCTTGAGGACCAAGTCACCAACCTAAAAGTTTATGTCTTTGATTTTCTTATCATAGCTTCGTTTGAGCCACTTATGATAAACCTAAAGATGGTTTAACATGCTCAAACACCTTTCATCTAGGAGCTTCAATTAATTTAACCTAGATACTCGATATTCTTCATTGCTAACCATTCCTTTCAATGAGATTAACAATGAGGGGATTTTGACCTCGATACGTAGGATAACCTCTAATCTATAGACCAAGGAAAATAATGTGAAACATGTAGGTGTTCAGATGCTGCTTCGATAAGCCCATAGGGCTAGGTTTGGGGGCTAATGCCAATCACGACCAACTTAATTAATAGTCTTCTTTAGTATTTTTAGTATGGTTTTGTTAGATGCTTTAGCCTAACCATTTCCTTAAGGATAATAAGTTTTGGAGAATTTGTGTTGGATAGAGAATTTGGAACAAAGTTCTTGGACATCTTGATTCCTGAATGGGGTTCCATTGTTTGTTATGATTGTTAGAGGAATTCCATACCTAAAAATTAGATAGTTCAAAATAAACTTTGATATCTTCTTTCCAATGATGTAGGTCAATGTAATTTCCTCTATCCTTTTAGTGGAATACTTTGTCGTTGTGATAATAAAATTATGTCTATTAGATGAAGCGAGTGAAATATTACCTACTTGGTCTAATCCCCATTGCGAGAAAGGACATGGTGTAGTGATGGGTCTCAATCCTGTGCTGGTGCGTGCATGAGGTCACTATGCTATTGGCATTTATGACACTTTCTAGAATATTGAATACAATCCTGATCCATGGAGGGCCAATAATATCCCATTCTTAGTAACTTTTGGACTAGGTTAGGTCTACTAGAGTGGGAATCACAAATACCTTCATATACCTCTTGTAAGGTTGTTTGTGCTTCTTCTGTGTTAAGATACCAGAGTAATATACCATCCAAAATATGATGGTATAGGGTATCTCATAGGATTGTAAATCAGAACGTCCTACGAGTGGTCTTCTTTTGGGTGGGTGTTAAGTCAAGTGGAATGATACCATTCTAGATGTAGTCAAAGGTGTGTTGGTACCATGGGGAGTTGGAAACAACAATAACACATACCGGTTCTGATTTCAAGATGTTGAATGTAGGTACAAGCAGTTGTTTGATGAGGAACTCATACTAAGGAACATTATGTGGAATATCAAGAAATGAGCCTATTGTTGCCATTGCATTGGCAACTTTGTTGTTGATCTAAGGATTTTTCTCAAAGGTTATTGTGACAAAATATTCCTCCTTGAATCTATCCACCATCCTTTTATATGACATCAACTTTTCATCTTTTGTCTAGTACTCATCGTTCACCTATTTGATCACTAGTTGAAAATCTTCGAAGAATTGTAGCTCTTTTATTTTCTATTCAATAGCCATTTTAATCCTTGTGATCAAAGATTTATACTCTGAGATATTATTGGTGCACGGAAAAGTGATCCTATATGCCTTGGGTATGCTATCTCCCTGTGGTGTGAGAAATAGAATACCTACTTCGGAGCCATGTTGAGTGTGGGACCTATCAAAGTATAACATCTAATGACCTGTTTGTTCTGTCACCAAGATACTCTCATCTGGAAAGTCCACTATGAGAGGCTTGTGATCATCTACAGGTGCTTTAGCCAACTTTTTTGCTATGATTTTTCCTTTGATGGCTCTTCTATCCACATACTCTATATCAAATTCACTCAGAATCATCACCCATTTGGCAATTCGGCCTATTAGGGCTGCCTTTGCTAGTAGGTACTTGAGTGGGTCTACTTTTGAAATCAACTTCACCTTCCTATTTAAGATGTAGTGTCTCAGATTTTGTGTTGCAAACATGACTAAGAGACACACTCTTTCTATGGGTAAGTAGTTCAACTCATAGCCCACCAGTGTTTGGATGATGTAGTAGATCACTCTTTCTTATTTTTATCATCTAGCTGGGCTAGGAGAGCTCCCAATGCTACTAGTGTGGTAGAAATGTAGAGAACCATTTCCTTGTTTGGGATATGTGGCATGATTATAGGAGGAGTAAGTAGGTACTCCTTGACTTGCTGGAATGCTTGGTCACATCTTCCATCCCACTTGAAGGTGATTTCCTTGTGTAGTAGATGAGTGAAATGGTGACATTTGTCTACCAATTGTGCTATAAATTTTTTGATGGATTGCAACTTCCCTTATAGACTTCTCAGTTGTTTTAGTGTTTTTGGAGGAGGCATCTCTAGTATTTCTTTTACCTTTGTGGGATCCACTTTAATACCCCTTCTTGACACTATGTACCCTAACAACTTTCTGGATGTTACTCTAAATACACACTTCTTAGGGTTGAGTCTCAAATTATATTGTTCTAGCTGATCAAACACCCTTGCAAAATTTGACAAGTGATCTTCCCTTTTGACACTCTTTGCTAGAATATCATCCACATAATCTTCCATGATAGTGTGTAACATATCATGGAATATGGTTTTCATTTCTCTTTGATATGTTGTTCATGCATTATGTAGACCAAAGGGCATTACATTCTAGTAGAAAGTCCCCCAAGCATAGGTAAATGTTATTTTGTGTTGATCGTCTGGAGATATTTTTATTTGGTTATATCTATAGAAACCATCCATTAAGGATTGCATCCCATGCCCTGCTGTGAGATCCATGATCATGTCAATACTGGTCAATGGAAATTCATCCTTTGGACAAGCCTTATTCAGGTCTTTGAAATTTGTGTAGATCCTTATGCCCCTAGTAGGATTTGACACTGGGACTAGATTTGATATCCATTGTGGATAATTGATGGGTCTGATAAAACCCACATCTAGTAGTTTCTTTAGCTCTACCTTTACCAATAATGCTATATGAGGATGCATTTTTCTGAGTTTTTGCTTGATAGGCTTTGCTCCAGGGACTGCAGCTAAATGATGTACCACTAATGTAGGATCTAGTCTAGGAAAAAATTACCTTTCTATCATTGATGAATGCTGTGAAATTTTCTTTCTCTTCAGGATCAAGTGATGTCGCGTGGTATGTGATTTTTGGATTTTCTGTTGTGTCAACATTTATGGACTCTGCTTCTTCTACAAGGAGTGTTGATCTTTCTTGGTACTCAAATATGGGGAGATTGAACCTTCCATCCTCGAGTTCCTTTAGGAGGTTTTCACCTTCGGATGTGTCCTTTATTTTCCTCTTTTCTAGATCCGATAGAGCCACACTGTGGTTTTCTCTAGGGGACCTCATTTTAATCTTTATATTTTCCTTTTCATTTTTGTGACTAGAAGGTTTAATCTCTCCACCAAAATAGGCATCCTAATCGAGTTCCATGACAAACCTTGCTTTGTGATCTCCTACTAGTATGTCGATCTCCTACTAGTATGTCTATTCAAAGTCCCATGAACTCAGTGATTGCTTCATTGTTCTAGAATTGATCCAGAATAGGTGTATGTTGTTGTTGGTCCTAATCTATCAGTTGTGGGTAGCAGAGAGGTAGGCTATCATAATTATCCACAAATCTTATGGAGGTTGCTGAAATGATTAGTATGTCTCAGGTATCTTTCTCCCATCGGGCATGCCATAAAGTGTGAGGGGGAAAATCATAGAAGAAAAATAGGACAAATGCAAATGAAATAGAATCTAATCTAAATCAAACACACTAATCTAATATCTATTCCTTCACTCATGAAATGAATTTCCTAAGCTATTGAAGACACAATTGAAATCCTATGATTATAACAATGAAATTCAAAGAAAATTAAAGGTTATCATCACATGTCCGAGTGTATTTGCTTGATGTCGGGTTGTTCATATCACTGCGAAGCCTCCATTGTTGCGTGTGAGAAGCTTTTGATGTGTTGCATGTTGGTTGATTGAAGAAATGTTGAAGCTCTAACAATGGTGATTAGGAATATTGGGAGTACTTCATTTTGCAAATTGAGTTGATTCTTTGATCCTTTTTTGTGAGGAAAGAGGTTTGTTATATAGAAAATGGGATTTGAAATGGACGATCAGGATTAAACAATATTGAATCAAGATCGACGATTGAATTATGTTGAGAGGAAATAGACATGAATAATCTATGCAAAATAGATTACACAATTTGTGTGATTGAAGAAATCTTGTCGAGCAATTCATGAGATTGATGAAATAGGTGGAGCAATTTGTGTAATTGAAGAGATCAATTTGAGCCTTCAATGGGATTGAGGAAATTATGTAGAGTGATTTATGAGATTGAAGAAAGTTGGTGAGAAAATCATGTTGAGAGCAATTTGCTCAAAGTTGTGAGGATTATTCAATTTATTTAATTAATCCTTTCTTGGAGTTGAACGTGCAAATCAAGTTTGAATTTTACAAACAAAGTTGCATTAGTTTGATTTAATTCTTGATGATGATTTGAATAGTTTATTCAAATTATTCAAATTTGGAGGGAAAGTGAGTTAAATTATTATGATTTAATAATTCAATCGACTTAGGGGAATAAAGTGATTTAGCGACATAATTAAATAATTGGTGTTATTTAACTAATCAAGATGAAATAAATTTAGATTAGGACTTTATTAAATAAATGGAATTTATTTAATTAGAAAAAAATGGTGAAAAGGTGAATTAATTAAATAATATATTATTCAATCAATAGAGGAAATTTAGGGTTTTGTGTGCAATTGGTGTGAAATGCAGGGATGTTTTTTGATAATGATGTCGATGATGTGAAAATTTTGTTTAGGGTGTGTGATTTGTTAGAGTAATAAGTTATATACTTAATTAATTATATCACACTGGTTAATCAATTAAGTCACTTATTCCTTTAGGTACTTAAGCTAAACTTAGGCACATTAATAATTGATTAATTATTAAGTGTGCACACTAGGGTTTCATTTAGGGTTTCTTGATCTCCTTCATAAGGATTGATCTCTTTGTAATAATTGATTCTCAATAATGCATTTTTACTTTGAGGTTTACAGAACATCTTCTTTGGTTTTGCATGTCTTTTGCATGTGACAGGTGATTGCATGCAGGTGATCTTGGTTTTCTAACATGGTATCAGAGCTCCAGACCTGCTGCTGCCTGTTCATGATCTTAAGATATGGCCTCTCTGTGAGTTTCAAGTGCAAGGGTTTCCACAGGCATCTTTTTTGCAAGATCTTGGGGTAGCCAATTTTTTGGCACACTATGGGCTCAAACGGACATCGCCATCGTGTTCGCAGGGCCCCAAAACCCTAGAAACGCTTGTCAAATCGTCGATTTTGGTGAAGTTGGTATGGGAGGCAAAAATTTTTTCCCAAGGAGGCCGTACGACCTCCCCAACACGCGTTACGAAGCACAAAATTCAAAAAATAAAAAATAAAAATGTAGTTTTTTTGTTTCCATGCGGCACTCTCAGCACAGACGAAACCCGCTGCCGGGCGGTCACCGGCCCGCTGCCAGTGGCTCCCCCTCTAGCTCCGCCGCCCCTGCATATCGCTGCCTGCCACATGCAGCCCTCGCGGGTTTTGAAGCCACCAGTCGAGGTCCTATGGACGACCATGCGGTATGTGCCTGGCCCCCGGCCAGCTTCAGCTCCCGCCCCGGTCACATGGGTGACTAGGGGCTGAAATATTTTTGCAGGGGGGGCCGATTTTTTATGGCGATGGCCAAATGGTCGTCAAATTTATGCTCATGACTTGTTGACGTTAGCATGACGTCAGCGGCTGTACGACCTCTTTGTCCCCTCCTAGCCCTAATTTGCCTAATGGAGCAGTTTTTTTTGTTTTTGGCATAACTTGGGCATACGGTATCTAAATTGGGCAAACGAGATATCACCGAAAAGCTAGTTCCGAGCACTATCCTATGGTGCAATTTATTTTACACTATTTTCCTATTTTACTGCATTTATTTCTATTTGAAGTCAGATGTTTATTTTATGCTTCCGAGCTCATAACTTTTTGCCACGATCTTCGATTTTCGCTATCTTTGTGACGTTGGAAAGGTATTGAGGAGCTCTATGTTGCTGCCCATGCAATTTTTTCTATATCTATCCCAAGTTTATCATTATTCCAGATTTTTCCCGATGGGTGTCTTGAAGATTACTTGGATGTTTTGGCAGTTGAGAGAGTGCGCCTTGCATCTTTGCACTTCGTTTTCAGTAATACATCATTCAATAATCGACTGCTGCTTCATAGATTCCAGGGTTGTTCCCATTTGGAGTTTTCGAGTGTTCTGAGGCATCGGGTCTGCTGTTGTTTTTATCATGATTCCTTGAGTCAATCAGTGACTCTCATCTGGTTTCAGTAGTAGACAAAAGTATCTTTCCTTGCTTGCCAGATTTCAGTTCCAGTGTTACTCTACAGAGTTCTTCCAGTGCTTCTTTGCAGCATGTCATCTCATTGTAGGGGGGTTTTGTCCCACTGGGTTTTCCTCCTCTACCTCTTTCTTGCATTTGTAAATGGGTACCTGATTAGGCCTAGTTGTTGGGACCCATCCTTGCTTGCGTGCATCTTCTTCTAGTGTTTTAGCTTCTTTCTAAGTTCATCTTAAGGGGGGGTGTTAGAGTAATAAGTTATATACTTAATTAATTATATCACACTAGTTAATTAATTAAGTCACTCATTCCTTTAGGTACTTAAGCTAAACTTAGGCACATTAATAATTGATTAATTATTAAGTGTGCACACTAGGGTTTCATTTAGGGTTTCTTGATCTCCTTCATAAGGATTGATCTCTTTGTAATAATTGATTCTCAATAATGCATTTTTACTTTGAGGTTTACAAAACATCTTCTTTGGTTCTGCATGTCTTTTGCATGTGATAGGTGATTGCATGTAGGTGATCTTGGTTTTCTAACATGATTGGTGTTAGGTCAATTTTACATGTCTACAATAAGGACGGTATTTTATTTTATAATATTATATAAATATTATTTTTTATATCTATCTAAATTACAAAATAGATAAAACATATAAATAGATTAGTAAAAGATAAGAAAATACATAGATATTATTTATTTTAATTTTAATTATAGGTATAAAAATTAAGTTAAGGTGTTTTTCTTAACACACTCACACCATTACAATCCACCCCTTGCTACCACTATACTTACACCTCTCAATGTAAGTAGTCACAATTAAGTTAGATTAAATAAATGAATGATAAAGAGTGTAAATTAATTTTATTTATAAAATTAAATGTCAAGGAAGTAGATATTTAGTTTGTGGAACAACAATGAATATAAAGAATTGATGCAATTCAAATTCCATTTTCTTAGGTAGAGAAAAATAAATAATCTAGTAATGCTCATTGTCTAGAATTATGTGGAACTACAACTAACTATTGGTTGATTATGTAGCTATGGATAAATTTCACACCATGATCTAAACCCTAACATGTAGTGGACTAATTTTTTCATTGCATACTTCTACCATACAACTCATTGTATTCTTTACTCTTCATTGACTATTAGGGATTGTTAGTATTGAAAAATACCTTGGGGAGATCATCAAATTACAAGGACCATGTTCTCCTAGGTTAACCCTCTTGATTGGACCACTTTTATGATCATGATAAAAATCAATAAATAGTAGATAAGATCATAAATGATCTATATGTTGATTATAATACAAAGAATCATCCATTTTAAAGCTCTAAATTAAAGTATTCATATCGACTACTCCTTATATTCTTTAAGATTTCAAATGATGATTAGATGATTATAGGATGTGTTTAAATACCCAAATGAATGTATTTAAATATCAATATGTAACAATTCATTGCATAAATGTGTACTAAGTAAGCTCTTAATGACTATGAGGAAAGGAAAAGAGTCAAAAAACTAAATTTAAAAAATATTTTTGGGTTAATCTAAATTGTGTAGGATCAATCTTGTGCATTAATTTAGAAATGACCTAGGAAAAGAAACATAGAATTAAGGGATCAGGAATTAAGGGATTATGAATGAATGGATGTGAATCGAAGATAATAAATGATGTGAATGTGGAGGAATAAGTATGAATATTTTGTGTGTAAGTGAAGATGGATAGGGATCAAATTAGGAGCTAAATTTAACACATGTTGTTACATAGTTATATTAAGACATTCTCTCTACTACACCCTTATTATTAGTGTACATAGAGTTATGAGTAATCAACTTGTGATTATCTTAACTCTGAATTAATTTATATTATCATTATTATATTATTATTTAGTTAATTAGGTCAACATAAGGCTTATATAGGGCTATTTAAGTCATCCTAGGTGACATCCTAGGAATAAATAAGGTATATATAGAAGGTAGTTAGTCTTATTTCATCATCATATTGTGAAATATATTCTATTGGAGATATTTGGAGGTTTACCCCCTTGAATTATCTTATTATTCTTAGTTATCATCAATTATTTGAAGCATATTTCCTATCATATTCTCCTATTGCGTAAGTTATTTCATTACAAGTGGTATTAGAGCATGATCTTGGCACTGTAGAGGCAAGGTGTTTTCTTAATATTGGAGGTCATTATGGTAAGCACATATCTCTCATATTTTGGTGATTTTTTTAAAGGGTTTTGGAAGAACATGTTTGAGTAGCTAAAGTCTAGACTTCAGAAGAATTAAAGTAGAATTGAGTGATTTATTATAAAATTAGGGTTTTTTCCCAATTGTTTATGAAAGTGCATATCTCCCAAATCCTATAGAATTGATTCCTAATTTTTAGTGGGTTTTTTAATAAGTAATAGTGGAGACTACAATCCAGATTGTAGAGAAATTGAAGAAAAAAATGATTTATTACAAAATTAGGGTTTCCAAAAAAATTACTCTTAAGGTTGCAAAACACCTAATTTTTGGGATTTTTTCTATGAAAGTGCAAGCTAGACCCTAGTAAGTTATAATAAAACCTTCGAATTATTTTGAATTTTTTAATGTTATTTATTGTAGAATTATTTTCTACCATCATGATGGGGCTTACAACAAGAGGCAAAAATAATGCTACCACACCAAGGAAATATTTAGATAGGGATGAGGTAGAAATTGAGGATATTAACCCTAATGATGAAATTAGCAAGGTAAATGGTGAAATTCATTAATCATGAATGACATAAATAAGTTTTTTAATAAGTTGGACATGATTATTCAAGGGATGAAGTATAAGGGTGAATATTCACCCAATAAGGTGGAAGATAATGCTTTTGTTGTACATGAATTCCTTAGGCTTGACTTAGATTTCAAGAAGGATCATTCCTTTAATAATCATATGTCTACAATTTATACCCAAGTTGGATATGAGAAATTTTGATGTCAAGGATCCAACCAATTAGCTTTGCTAAATGGAGCAGTTCTTCAAGATATTCATCATGTTCTAGTTAACAAAAAGTGGCTACGAAATCATTATACTTGGAACCAGATCAATTTATTTGGTATCATTGGTCATGTGATGAGAAGAGAAAAAAGGGTTATGTGGTCACATGATCATTTTTTCAAGAGAAAATCGCTACCCATTATGGAGACAACTTTATGGATAGCCACTTCTACCAACTCACTAAATTAAAGAAAATAGGTATGATCAAGGAATATATTTAGCAATTTCAAACCCTTTGTCTAAGAGTGAAAAATCTAACAAGAAAATTTGAAGGAACTATTTCTAGGCAGTTTAAAGGATCACATAAAATATGAGGTATGGTTGTTCCAACCACAATCCTTGTTGTAAGCAATATTAATGGTAAGATAAGTTGAGGATAATTTTTTGGCCAATAGATGACAAGGGATTATAAATGTAAGAGAAATGAGACCTCCTACACATTCATTACCTCAACCTACTAGGTTGAATCCATAAAAATTGAGGAGAAGAGAGGGTTGTGTTTCAATTGTGACACCAAATATAGTCAAGGACATAAATGTAGTGAAAATAAATTGTTTTATATTGAAGGTTTGGGTGAGGAAAAAGAGGAGGAATCAATATTATAGGGGATAGGGATTCAAATGAGGAATCACATGATTCCCAACCAATCATTTATTGTCATGCACTCTCAAGTTTTAGTGCCCCACAAAATCTCAAGGTAGCGGGTTTCATAAAGAAAAAAAATTAACAATGTTGATCGACTCAGACAATTCTCATATTTTCATCAACAAAAAGTTGGTTACTCATCTAAATTATTTTATATATCTAGCTCCAGAGTTTTAGGTCTTGATTATAGATGGTGGTATTATTAGTTGTTCTAGAAAATTTCATAGAATTAAATTAACCATTGGATATTATCACCTTGATAGCTTGATGTATGTTGTCTCCATGGGTGTAGCATATATTTTTGAGGGAGTACAATGGATTACTACTTTGGGAATAATTGAGATAAACTTCCAAGAACCATTCATGAGATTTCAATGAGAAGGAAAGACAATAGATATAAGAGGGTTGAAGGAAAATTCCCCACAAATGGTAAGATCTCATAAAATGCAAAAGTTTCTTAAGAAAGGAGTTGATGGATTTATGGCCCAATTATGTTCATTAAAAGTATATCAAGCTAATTATCCCAACCATCTAGATGTACAAGCAATCATTGATCAACACTCAATATTTTTTTGAGATATGTCTGAAGGACTTACTTCTAAGAGGGATCATGAGAATACCATACAACTAGTTTTAGGGATCCAACCACCCAATATCAAGCCCTACGTGTACCCATATATAAAAAAATGAGATTTAAAATATTGTGGAGGAGATGTTAGAGACATGAATTGTCAAGCATAGCCAAAGAGATTACTCCTCACCCATGGTGATGGTGAGTAAGAAGGATGAAACTTGGTGCATGTGCCTAGACTATAGAGTGCTCAACATGTACACCATCAAAGATAACTTTCCTATTTCAGTCATTGATGATTTGTTAGATGAATTGAATAGATCTATATATTTTATGAAGTTAGATCTTAGACAAAGTTATCACCAAATTTAAATTAAGAAAGAATATATTTATAATACATTATTTAGGACTCATGAGGGTCATTATGTGTATTTGGTGATGCCATTTAGTCTTACCAGTGCACTATCTATATTTCAAAGTTTGATGAGCTCCATCTTTAATAAATTCCTAAGGAATTTTGTATTAGTGCTATTTAATGATATATTGATTTATTGAAAGACATGGGAAGAACACTTGTAGCATGTAGATCAATCATTACAAGTTCTTGAATATCATCAACTCTATGCTAATCCATCCAAATGTGTGTTTGGTCTCAACAAGGTGGAGTACTTTGGACACATAGTTGCACATGAAGGAGTAAAGGTGGATCCTAAATAAATTAAGACTATCATAGAATAGACTATTCCCAAAACCCTTAAGAAATTGAGGGGTTTCTTGGGATTGAATAGATAGTATAGAATATTTGTAAAAATTATGGTCATATAGCAACACCCCTCACAACTTTATTGAATAAGAAAATTATTTTCATTGGAATGAGTCTATTAATGCAACATTTGAGAGATTGAAGGAGACTATATGTACATCTCCAGTGCTTGCCACCCTAGACTTCACCAAGGAGTTTTTTATGGAATGTGATGCTTTAGGAAATGGTATAGGATCACTTCTCATGTAGGAGGATTGGAAAATTTCTTTTGAAAGTCATGAATTAAAGGGTAAGAATCAACTCAAACCTATTTATAAAAAGGAAAAGCTAGCTATTCTTCATGCAATAAAATAATGAAGGCCTTATCTAACAGATAGAAAAATTGAGGTTAAGATAGATCATGATAGCCTAAAATGTTTTTTGGAATAAATATATCTTCTGAAGAGCAAAAAAATGGGTCACTAAGATGTTGGGATATGACTTTGAGATTGTATATAAGAAAGGAAAGGAAAATGTTGTGGTAGATGCACTTTTTAGGAAGGATGAGAAAGGTGAAGATTTATTATGTGTCATTTCAATATTACAAGAAGATTGGGTGGTAGAAGCGAAAGTAGAGTGGAAGAATGATGTTGCTACAAGTAATCTCATTCAATACCTACAGAGTGATCCCAGTATTTTAGATAAGCTTTGTTGGAAGGGAGATAATTTGTGGTATAAAAAGTGATTGTATCTCTACAAGAATTCCACTCTTAAACACAAGACTCTCATAGAACTTCATGAGTCTATAGTTGGTGGTCATTCAATATTTTTGAGGACATATCATTAAGTCAACCATTTGTTTTGGGAAGGGGCTAAAAGGTGATGTTGAAAAATTTATGGTTGATAATTTGGTTTGTCAACAAAATAAAGGGGAGACAATTAAGACACCGGGTCTCTTGCAACCCTTAGTTATTCATAGCCAACATTAGGAAAAAGTATCCATGGAATTCATCATAGGGCTCCCAAAATCTAAAGGTAATAATATCATGATGGAAATAGTAGATCACCTCAATAAATATGCATATTTCATTGTATTATCGAATCCTTTTACAACAAGTATAGTGGCAACATCTTTTTTGTAGAATATACAAAAGCTACATGGTACACCTAAGGTTATTGTTAGTGATCATGATCCTATCTTTACTAGTCACTTTTGGATAGATTTATTCTCCTATTTAGGTACTCAATTAGCTCATAGTTATTTGTACCAAACTCAATCTAATGAGAAAACTAATGTTGTCAATAAGTGTTTAGAAGGATATCTATGTTGTTTCACTTCAGATAAATAGTATCAATTGGTAGATTGGCTACCATTAGTAGAATGGTGGTATAACACTTCCTTTCATAGCTCTTCAAAAATGTCTCCATTTATGGCACTATATGGATATCAAACTCCTTCCATCACATCATCATTGAAGATGTCACCAAGAGTGAACAAGAAGTGGAGGACCACTTTCTTCATCAACAATAGGTACTCTCAAGACTCAAGGAGAATCTATCTATGGCACAAAATAAATGAAGCAAAAGACTGACCAACATCATAGTGAAAGAAGTTTTGAAGTTGGGGATTGGTTCTTCTTGAGATTACAAACTTAAAAGAAAATGCAATTGAAGCAACAAAAAAAGAACAAGTTGTCTCTAAAATATTATGACCCATACCAAATAATGCAAAAGATAGGTAGTGCCAACTACAAGCTGGAATTGCCACCAAGAACAAAGATACATCCAGTTTTTAATGTTTCTTGTTTGAAGAAGGTAATTGGGAATAAAATCCCTACTCAGACAATATTACCAAAGCTTGTTGAAGAAGGAAGAATCATATCAAAACCAGAGTTCATTTATCAAGAAAACACAAAGAAGCTAAGGAATAAAACACTCACTGAGTATCTCATCCTTTGGAATAATTTACTAGCTAAGGATGAAATTGGGTGGATAAGCAATTCATTTAGAAGTGTCCACACTTGATTAGCATTGAGAACAATGCTTCTTTGAAGAGGGGGGCATGTTACACCCTTAACATTATTGTACATAGGGTTATGAATAGTTGTATTGTGGCTATCTTAACTCTTAATTATGTCATATTAGCATTATTATATTATTATTTAGTTAATTAGGTTAGCCCAGGGCTTATATAAGGCTATCTAAGTCGACTTGGGTGATATCCTAGACATAAATAAGGTATATATAGGAGGTAGTGAGTCTTATTTCATCATCATATTATAAATTATGTTCTCATTGGAGGCATTTGGAGATTTTCCCCCTCAAAGTGATTTGTTATTCTCAGTTATTATCAAGTATTTACAACATATGTCCTATCATATTATTCTATTGTGAAAGTTATTTCATTGTAATAAAATTGGAACTAGCATGGGTATGTAAATTTCACCAACACACACATGCACACACAATATAATTGTAAGGGTTAAATTAAACCTTAAGATATACATTTATTTTGGTTCTCATGCTAAATATTAATCTAGGCCTTAAAAGTGATATTTCAATTAACACACATCATGCCTAAATAATATAAATAATTGAGTCACATATAAGTCATGTAAATCATAAATCAACAAAAGAAAGGAAGAAATATGGTGTGTTTATTTTTTGTGGTGGATTGATCAAAATGCTAATAGACATTGATTGTGTAACTATATAAAAAAACTATAACTAATTGAAAATAGTTGTTGTAAAATGGTTTTAATTTCTAGATGGGATTGTTGGTGCAATACTAAACCTTTTTCTATGATTTTGTTATTTTTCATATTCTTGTCCTAAGCACCTTCAGAGATGAGGAAATTGTTCTTCACTTTTTAGTTGATTTGGAATAGTTTGGTGTGAGGCATTTTCTATCCAGTAATTAAATATTGTCACCTCTTTGCACCTTAGTCAAGCCCATTATTTTTTATTTTCACAATAATAGAAAGATAACAAGTGTATAATTTATCCTTCAGAAATGTTGATGCAATCTATGATGATTGCCTTATTCCTATCTACTTGGTTCTCTATCTATAAACATTCTCTACCATTTGATGATGTCATTGTAACCTAATATATCTCTTTAAATATGATGATTTATACCTTGATTCAAGTAATTTAAAATGAAAGTTTATGGATAATGGTCATAGTGTTGGATTGGGTTAGTTTGAAATTAGCAAGAAGTCAATTTAAAAATAAGTAGATAGTTAGAATTGTGATAGTGATCACATCTAATAAGTAAAAATAGATAAATTAATAAGGTGAATGGATTAATAGGATTCATATTGAGTTGGTGGATGGATTGTGTCATTTGAAGTGCATATGATTCACTAACTCCAAAATATTTATTTCTTTTATAGGGGAAATCCATATTTTTGTAAAACCACATAAGGTCTCAATCAATCAATTAAAATGTTTCCTTAATACTTGTCCTTTGAGAATAGATTTTTGTATTTCCTCTTAAAACAAAATCACCATCCTTAAAATCTCTCAGTACCATGTGCATATCATATGATTATTTTTATTTCTCTTAGTAAACCTTAAGATTTTTCAATGCATTTAAATATGTCTTTCATCTAGTAATTATAATTCTTGCACTTTATTATCAATATGTATTATCATTAAAAAAAATTGTGAAGAGAGACCCAACTCAAGAGACATGATAGTCTTTACACCATAGACAATTGAATATGGAGTCTAGATCTTTGGCATATGAATACCCATACAATATTCCCACAAGGTATGCATTAATAGTGAGTGCCAATTTATTCCATTAGGGGGAGGATAAATGTTGAATGCGAAACTTTTCTTACAAAAATTGTTACCTCTTGACTTGTAAAAGATGTTCCTGTGTGAGGGGAGAATCTATGAGTGTAAATAAGATCAAAACAAAGAATAAAAGCTAACATAATCCAAAATAATGATCAAGGTACATTCCTTCACTCACGAAATGAAGCTAAACTATTAAGGAAATCAAGAACGTAATTGAGTAAAAGAAATGAATATGAAATTCAAAACAAATAGTGTTACCATCCTGTGTTGGAGTGTGTTCGCGAAGATGTGGTTGCTTGTATCAATGTGGAGCCTCTATTGTTGCGTGTGAGAGCTTTGAAAAACACACGTGTGTTGTTGAGAGAAGATGTGTTGAAGATTTATCAATGTCGATTATGATCTTGGCATTAGTTCATTGCATAAACTGTATTGATTGTCCGATCCTTTTTTATGAGGAAAGAGGTTTGTTATATAGAAATGGTGATTTGAAATGGATGATCAGGATTACATAGTAGAATATCTTGATCGACAGTTGAAAGATGTTGAGAGGATTTAGATGGGCATAATCTGTGCAAATAGATTACGTAATTAGTGTGATTGAAGAATAGATTGATTAGTTAGGAATATAGATTGATTAGTCAGGAATATAGATTGAATAATTGTGGGATTTGAAAAAGATTGATCTGTTAGGAATATAGATTGATCAGTTAGAAAATAGAGTGAGCAATTGGTGGTTCATAATTTACTCAATCAGGAAAGTGGGTGAGGATAATTAATTAATTGATTTAATTAATTAATTCTTTTTGGAGTTGAACATGCAAATCAAGTTTGACTTTTGCAAATACAGTTGCATTAGTTTGATTTGATTTTTGATGATTTTTTGAATAGTTTTGTTCGATTATTCATATTTTGAGGGAAAGTGACATAATTAAATTATTATGTTTTAATAATTTAATCGACTTAGGGGAATAAAGTGAATTAGCGTCATAATTAAATAATTGATGCTATTTAATTAATCAGGAGCAATAAAGTTAGATTATGAATTTATTAAATAAATGAAAATGAAAAAGTGAATTAATTTATTCAATTAATAACAAAAATTAGGGTTTTAAGACTTTATTAAATAAGTGAAATTCACCCCTGAACTAGTGTAAGGGGGGGCGCTGGGTTGGGGCCGCGGGGATACCCTCCGAGAACAAAAAAGAAGAAGTGAAATTCATTTAATTTATCAAAAATGATGAAAAAGTGAATTAATTAAATAATTTTGTTTTATTCAATTAATAGAGGAATTTAGGGTTTTTGATGCTTTTGATGTGAAATGCAGTGATATTTGATAATAGTGATGTTGATGATGTGAGAATGTCATTTAGGGTGTGTGATAAGTGTTAGGTCAATTTTACATGTCTACATTCTTCTCCTCTTTGAGACAAAGTACTGGTTGCTTTGTTTCAAAGATTCAATGTTAAGACCAAGTTTTGAATTTTTTTATATGTGCCACTATACCCTGACGATCAACGAAATGATGGTAGGACTTTGGTTTGCCCCCTCAAGAAACTAGCTAAAAATTGCAATATTGAGGTCAAGCTCATTACACTATTCTATTTTAGTTTTGATGCATAGAGAGCAAAAAATTAAGTCTATAGGTCTTTTGTTTCTCATTCAAATGTTCCCGAGAGGTCCTAATTTTATCCTAGGAAGGTTTCCTAAGTAAAAATTAGGGTTTTGGGGGGTTAAAATAGGTAATTAAGGGTCTAATTACCTCATTTGCAATTTGAGCCTATAGTGATTTCTTGTCATTAGTTTTCTCATTTTGTTAGTTGTCGAGGAGCTATGCCAAGGATTTAGGGAGCCCCACATTGCGTGGACTTGGTTCAACAGTTTGGATGACTTGTAGGTGTTGGTGCTTCGGTATTTACTCTCTCGAATTTTGTTTTCGTCTTTCCATATTTTCGTAATTAATGCACAAAGTCAAACTAGTCAATAGTGCTAATTTTGAGATTTTGGCACTATTGAATTGATTTGGGTGTTTTTGCTTGTGTAAACTGGGTGCTTTTGATGTATCTTTGTGCACTTGTGTTGCTTTTGTCTTGTTGAATTAGAGGTTCGCTTTTGAATTTCACCCTTGACTTTGTTTTGCACTTTTAATTGCTTGCTTGTGTTTTCTACACTCTTGTGTTAAACTTGCGCTTTTGCAAAACTTCTTCACTTTTGATTCTCTCGACTTTGAAATTTTTCATTGATTTTTCCTTTTCTCATTGCTTTTGATAAAAATGCTTCGCTTTTGACCTTGTTGGAGCTTTTAGTCAATTTATTCATCGTTTTAGGTTTGTTTTGCATTTTCCTAACGAATCATCAACATCATGGGTTGAATAGTTGTAGGTGGTCCTTAATCCACTTCAGTTGAGGCAGCGACGACCTCATGATATATTTGACTTGATCGTCAGGTTTCATGAGCTAGAGCAAGGTTTCCTAGATATTTTCAGGTTGTGTTACATTTGTTACATGCCCACCATCCGATGTCATAGCGCGATAATGACTACACTCATGAAGAGGTGGAACTCAGAGACCTCTTCATTTCATTTACCTATAGGGGAGGCCACCATTACTCTTGAGGATGTGTAGAGGATCCTTTGTATTCCTATTCATGGTGAGCTCGTCACATACTCCATTCGATGGGGCACCCATGCTATGTGTCGCATTCTCAATGTGAGGTGTCTCAAGGTTTGACAGTCGAAGATTGTTTTAGTTGATTTTTCTAGCGGTGTTGATCCTGTTTCACTTGTTCTCTATGGTTTGGTGTTAGGGCTAGTTATTCTTGATAGGAGAGGCTATTAGTTTCTTATTGGATGGGGCATATGTATCGAGCATATGTTCAAGCATGGGACTAGATATGCATGGGGTCCATGTCTTCTTGCCCACCTATACAGAGATATGCATGAGGTTGCATATCAGGGTGGGAAATCTATTTCTGCCAATGTCACTCTTCTTCATGTATGGTCCTGGGAGAATATCTCAGTCATGCATCCTAATGGTATATTTGTATTGCTAAGGATCTGTACTCTTATTGCTATGGAGAATTTTTTCAATATACTTTTCTTGGAAAACTTCCCTATTGGCGTCGATTATTTGATGACATGCTAGGTTTTGTGTGGAGACCCTATATGGACTTTGAGGTGTGGCCTGATGATCAAGAGAATTTGGTTTACTATAGATAGACTAGATGGTTGATCGGTCACATGCACTCTTTTTTGGAGAGGTATCTTCCTAATAGGGTTTGCAAATAGTTTGGAGAGAGACAGGGTCACTTTCTGGATACTTATGAGGCTCGGTTTGGTCAGACCACCAAAGAGGTTTTTGTCTGGGGTTTGCAAGCCAATTGAGATGCTATTGTTGCTTCAGAGCTCTTGCCCTAGTTGGATGGGGTTGGAAAGTGGGTTTAGTAGATCCAAGCATTACACCCAATTACGATCAGTGGTGGGCATGACACCTTCCTTTGAGATTCATATATCCTAGTGGTTATCCCGCAATGGGCAGAGCAGGCATCACAGGTCACTGAGGTTAGAGACAACGCCTTGAGGTTTTAGTAGAGTAGCTTGGTAGGGCTCGACAACATAGTGCCCAAGGTGATCGGGGTGACTAGATGTAGCAGGGTCAGGGGAGAGTTCCATGTCCCCATCCACCACCTGGGAATGGAGGTGCATAGTTAGCCACATAGATAGTGTGGTAATAGGATGTGGAGGCACAAATTGTCACTCTCACTACAAAGTGAGATGGTTTGAGGGAGGAGAAAGACACGGTGATTGGGTGTCGTCTCATTGCCAAGACATAGTTGCAGGATGTTTCCACTAAGAGGGATAGTCCAAGGATAGACTATGTTAGTCTTCACACTGAGTGAGATTAATTGTTATAGAGGGCTACCTATTACCAGAATTTATACGATGCCTTTATTCCTCGAGCATAACGACGACCACGATTTGGAGATCCGAGTGTTGTGGGGGGTGGTGTTGAGTTAGGTGGGCACTCTATCAAACAACCAGATCCAAAGGGTGATTTGTAGCTTGGTCTTTAGAGTCCTCCTCTTCCTGTTGGGGAGTGTCATATTTGTTTTTGATCTTTATTATGTTATTCAGAGACTCATATTATAGACATGATTTTATATATGTATATATATTCATCAGTCTAGTCGAGGCCTCGTAAATATGTATTATTTTTGTATTATCCGATCACACTTGTTCTCATGATGATGATGTACTATGAAATTATCCTCATTTTTTTTCTTTGATGATATATATGAGATATACATGCTTCGATTCAGCTCATTATATGTTTATGTGATGATTTATGGATGACGATGTATGATGATGTATGCTTATAAATGTTTTTGTATGTTTATAATGTATGCCTATGATGTTGATAAATGGATCGTATATTGTCTTATATGATGCTTTATTATGTATAAGATGGATGATTTATATGACGAATGTATTCCGACTATACATGATACATGATGTTTTCATTAGTTTATTATCATCATGATATGTATTGATGACATTGTGGATGTAGGATGGATATGCGATACTAATGATATTGTGGTGTAGGATCGATGTTAGTTAGAAGAAATATTTGATGATGGATAGAAATTTGATGTAGTTAGTACTAATGATTCACTTTCACTTTGCTTGGAGGCTTCACATTTGTAACGATCCCATTTGATGTAGCATAGAGATACTATGCACCAGGGTATTAATAACCAAGGCAACTTTGTATCTATTGCATGGACTTTGACTTGACATACAAAAAATACTTTTGCTCATACTAGAAATATGAAAAATTTGTTTAAAATATATGGTTGGGTTATGTTAAAACCTTTCAGACCAGTTACATAGAGAGGTATATAATACCTAACATGCACCTACTACACGAACTATTTCAAAACAACTTCCTTACACTCAATAAAGCAAGTATTCACCGTGGTAGTATTATTAAAACATCTTTCAAACAACAAACCAAAATGATGTTCAATTTCCCCCATTCCTTCTCTAAATCATTATGGACATTCTTGAGAGATCTTAGGAATGAGTCAATAAAATAAATCACAAAAATAAGACTATAAAAAGATAAAACAAAGTTGTAGTATCACTTGCCATATCTGTTTGGGGTGGGGCTATTATTTGGTGTTGATCATGTCTATTGTAGGAATAGATCCATTCAGGCATATCTAAGGATGTTGTTGGTGACTTTTCAAAAAAATAGGCAGTTAATATTTTTGTCCTTGTTTTAGTTTGTTTGTAATCAAAGCTTCATAATTGTTTTCTTGAAATTTCTAGCTTTTGATGTTTGCTTTGTCCATTCGTCTATTTTGTCAAAGGGTGAAAGTGAAAATTTATTTATTATGGGTGAAATTTTTATTGCAGATTGTGATGATGGAGATATGACTTTGTTTTGTTTTTTAATTTTTTTTTAAGATGTTTTTGTTATTTTCAAAGGACTAACCTAGGGCCTCAAGGGCTCATCAAAGATAATCCTTGCCTACATTGTACATGCAGAGGCTTGTAGTTCAATTGGTTTGATGTGAATTATGTTTTTGGTCTTTTCTGTTTTGTGAATGTTTTGGATTTTGAATTTCGAATGTTCTTGGATTTTGTATTTTTTGACTAAGTTGAAATAAAGCATGATAGAAATCTAATGGGACTAACCTAAGGCCTCGGGGGTTGATCATAGATAAGCCTTTCCTACATTGTACATGCAGAGAACATATAGTTCGACCTATTGACTCAAAGCATAAAACTTATTTTTGGGATTCAAACTGTAACAACCCCCATGTTGGTGTTTTGTTGTTGTCCTTTCTTGATGGATTCCGATAATTGTATATTTTGTATTTGTACTATTCGTCCCTTAATTATTTTGTATTGACATCCGAGAGGTGTAATTCCCTGACTGTTATGTTGGATTACATGTTTACATGCTTATATGTTTATATGTTGTTATGTGGTTGACATGATTATTGTTTATGCTCGATTTCATGTTTACATAGTTAGTTATTATGTTGGATTACATGCTTATATTTTAATATATCATTGTCTTTGCTTATGTATAATTATGGATAGAAAAGTGATGATGTCATAACACTCGTAACCGAGAAGGTTATGATATCATGACTCTTTTTCCTTATGATTGATGTTGCTTTAGATATATGATATATGATTTATGCACATGTATTTTAACATTTGAATTGGAGTGATACAGGTACTGAGTATCGACCCCGCCTAGATTCATAGGCTTGAACGTACTCTCATTCCCTAATGGTGTTTATTGGAGGTAGTCACAGGCCAAATGTCCCTTACCCTAGCCCACTGTACCTTGTTAGGGCAATGTTTCTGTGTTGTTGTCTTCCATCCAATTACGTAACAACAACATCCACAACACCCTTCTAACAAAAGTGATTTTTCCTGTATGTATCATTGAGGTATTTGGTCTTGATTTTTCTTTAATATTTTGTGATTATATATATATATATATAATTTTGGATTATCGATGTTGTGATGTGGTTCCATTGGCATCTTCACGTGTTTTTTTTTAATATGGTATTTTATGGTGGTTTTAATTGATGGGGATTTGAATTGTTATTTTCTCGAGGTTTTAAATATTTTATTTAAATGATTTATTAATCTTTTTGGGGGAGTCTTGTGCAATTTTAATTTTGCATATTTAGTGACCTTAATTAATTGTTTCTTTTGGGAGAGCTTTAATAGCTAGTTTTATCTAATGCTTTATTTTTCATTTTCTATGGCTTTGAGAAAATATAAAAAGAAAATGAAGTTTTATTTTGGGGGGATTATGATTTTGGAGAAAAGAAATTTGTTGTTTTGCATGGAGAAGGAAACCCCATGATTTGGGCGACTAAGTTGGGGGAGATTGTGAAAGTTTTTTTTTAGGAGAAATTTGTGGGTAGTAGATTATTGAAATCAACACGCCATTTCTTACTTGCTGTCTAGTTTTGGAGTTTGGTCGTGTCTTCTTCATTTAGCTTTCCTCCATTTCTGTTTTGGAGCAAATTGAGGTATTTTTTTGTTACTCTTCAATCTTATGTGGCTAGTAATTTGGGAATTCACTCATGTTTCTTATATGGCTGGTATTTTTCTGAATTGGGTTTTAGGAAGATTTGAAATCTGGGCACTTCTTGTTTTGATGATTTTCTTGCTAATCTGTTAAAACATGTTTTTTATGTGTTGTTCATTACCCTCTTGATAAAAACAAATTTTAGGGGTGAATTTCATGTAGAAATGCCAAGATCTCAACTGGGTCTTAGGCAGATTTGAAATCTGGGCACTTTTATTTTTTTTGATGATTTTCTTGCCAAATTGTTAAAACGTGTTTTTTATTTGCTGCTCATTACCGTCTTGATAAAAAAAAATTTTAAGGGTGGATTTCATGTAGAAATTCCAAGATTTGAACTGGGTCTTTGGCAGATTTGAAATCTGGGCATTTTCATTTTTTTGATGATTTTTCTTGCTTAGTTTGACAAATGACGTTTCTCAGAACAACACTTCTTTTTTTGTCCTAAAATAAAAAACTGAAGGTGGATTCCAATTTGAAACACCAAAATATGAATTGGGTCAAGCTTAGAATTTTAATCTGGGAACTTTGAATTTTTATATAATTTTTATGCCTCTATTTCATGATAAATTTTAGCTGCTAAATGAGTCTTCTTACAACAATATTGTCTTGACTATTTTAAATGGTTTCTTTGACAGAAAATTGTGGCTTTCCCTTTTATTTCATGTTACTTGGATTCCTCATTTGGTTAAATGAGATGAGCTTAGGTCTAGGTAATATAGTGGTCATATGGAGTGACTCTCTACGGGACCGGGGCCTGCAAGTGGCTACCAAGGGAACTAGTAGCAGAGTTAGAGTAAACAAGTGATAACTAAATAAAAATAATGGGGTAACACACTAATAAGATAATGAGTCCTTGTGCATGGCCTTGAGCGCTTGTAAAGGCTAAGGATGCACTCGAGAAAGCCCATCCGTTTGCAGGGCGTTGAGTTATCCGTTTGCGAGATGTGGATTTGGGCATGATTGAGTCTCCTCGTCCCTATGAGAGGTGTACTTGATTCCATGTGGTTCCATCCCTTTGAGCATGCATGATGACACTCCATCTGATTTTCACTCTAGTACCTAGCTTCTTAGTAGTCATGAGTAGTACCCGACACATTATTGGATAAACATCTCTATGCTGTGATGATCAATTGTATGCATTGTATTATGTGTTTGCTCTATGATTGATGCGAGTTTTGTGCTTACTTTACCCTTTCCTTGATTTATTTTGCTTGGGCCTTGTGACTATCCTTGAGCACGGAGGGGTGGACTCTTTTGAGCCACATGGTTGGGAGGCGTTGCCACCACCATTGGGGACCGACATATAGGTTTTGAAGCATCAGTTGGAGTTGATCTCTCTCATGTATTTGTTTTATCATATTGTAATCATGTACATTCCTTTGTGTATATTGTACTCTCTTGAGATAATATGAAATCATATAACTTAATGAGAAGAAATGTGATGTTTATTTTGGTTTACGGGTTCCAATGTTGGTATCAGACTTGCTTGTTCTATGATAATCCTTATGGCATTTCTTTCAATTAATCTTCATGTTTAGATTAGATCCATGGCTGTGTGTTTCCTCATTTCAGCAAGTTGCAAAGGTTTCAGAGCAACAACGCCTTTTGTTGTTGTCTTGTGTGTTGCAACAAAGGTTCCAGAGCACCGATGCCTTCTGTTTTCTAACCTGTGTGTAGCAACAAGGTTCCAAAGTAGTGAGCTCCGAAATAATAGACTCCGGAGTAGTAGGTTCCTGTGTGTTGCTGCAAGGTTCCAGAGCAGCAAGTTTTGGTGCAACTTCTGGAGCTATCTTGCTTGCTCCTGTTCAGATTTTCTCTAGAGGGTGGATTAGTCCTCTCCTCTGGGTGGTACCTTTGGTCATACTTGGCATGTTTTCTTGTTAGTGTATCAGATTGGCAACTAATTTATGTGTATGTTATTCCTCTTGTTAAAAAAAAAATCTTGTCCCTTTTGGCTCTTAACCTCTAGGGGTTCATAGCGGGATGTTACACAAACGATAACTTAGATTGATATTTCACTTCTAGTTCTAGAGGATATGTTGCGGGAAATCTACTCGAACTAGCTGTGATGTTCAAGCAAATGTTGATATCTTAGAATTGGTTGAGTGAAGGAAAGGAATAATCCAAAGTTGTTGTTTTGATTCTATGTTTTTTATTTTTGCTATTTTCTAGCTATTTTTTTATTGTTGTTGGTTTTGACCATGATAGGATGCATAAAGATCTAATCCAAGACCAACTTCATAAAATTGCCCCCAGTTTGAGACAAGAACACTTTCTTAAATTAGTAACAAGACATGGTTGGTCACATGTTTAATATGGTATGGATGGGTGAATGTTGTGGGTAGTACCGATAGATAATGATGGAAGTCTTATTTAAACATAACACTTGTTTTCCAGGTTTTCACTATGATACCTACTCTAGAAGCACCAAAAAGTGGTTTTCACTTAAATAAAGTTTTATTTCTCTTTACTATTTTTTCTTGCATTTTGATTTTTTTTATTTTTACCCTTTTTCCTGAAGTATTCTAATGTGCTTCATGTGTATAACTTCTTGATGTGGTTTCTATTCAATGATTCGACTCAGGGTTCTCCTTAAAGATTAGTCAACTAATAAGCCCCAAAATCGTAGCTTGCTGTGATGATAAATGAGCCTAACCAATTGGGTTCAAATTTTCCTTTTCCATCTTGATTCAGTTGTACCTTTTGATTCTCTTTGAGGACCAAGTAACCAACTTGAAAATTTATGTCCTTGATCTTTTTGTTATAGCTTCATTTGAGCTAATTTTGATAAACTTGAAGATGGTTTAACGCACCAAATGTCTTTCATCTAGGAGCTCTAACTCATTTAACCTAGATACCCAATGCTCTTCATTCTTGACCATGTCTTTTAATGAGATTCACAATGAGGGGATTTTGACCTCAATAGGTAAGATGGCTTCTGATCCATAGACCAAGGAAAATGGTGTGGAACCTATAGGTGTTTGGATGCTAGTTCGATAAGCCCATAAAGCTAGTTTCAATTGCAAGTGCCAATCATAACCGACTTCATTAAAAATTTTCTTTAGTATCTTCAGTATGGTTTTGTTAGATGCTTGAGCCTGACCATTTCCTTGGGGGTAGTAGGGCGTGGAGAATCTATGTTGGATAGAGAATTTGGAACAAATCTCTTGGACATCTTGATTCTTGAATGGGGTTTCATTATCTGTTATAATCGTTTGGGGAATTCCATACCTACAAATCAGATAGTTCAAAATGAATTTTGATATCTATTTATCGGTGATATAGGATAATGGAATTGCTTCTATCCATTTGGTGAAGTATTTAATTGTAGTAATAATAAATTTGTGCCCATTAGAGGAAGCAAGAAAAATCTTACCTACCAAGTCTAATCCCCATTGTGAAAAAGGCCATGGTGTTGTGATGGGTTTCAATTCCTGTGCTGGTGCATGAATAAGGTCACTATGCTACTGCATTGTTGGTACTTTCAGGAATACTGAATACAATCCTATTCTATGGAGGGCCGATAATAACCTATTCTTAGTAATTTTTGGACTATGTTAGGTTCACTAGAGTGGGACCCAAAAATACCTTCGTGTAACTCTTGTAAGGATTTTTTTGCTTCTTTGACTTTAAGATATCAGAGCAACATACCATCCAAATTTTGACGATATAGAGTATCTCCTAAGATCATGAATTGGGAAGTCCTATGGGTAAAAGTCTTCTTTTGGGTGGGTGTTAAGTCAAGTGGAATGATACCGTGCTGGATGTAATCAAATGTGTCTTGGTACCATGAGGAATTAGGACCAACAACAACACATATTAGCTCTAATTCCCAAATATCAAACGTTGGTACAAGTAATTTCTCCACAAGAATTCATACTTTGGAATGTTCTATAGGATGCCAAGAAGTGAGCCTATCATTTTCATGGCATCGATTGCTCTGTTGTTTATTCGGGGAATTTTCTCAAAAGTTATTGTGACAAAATATTCCTTGAAGATATCCACTATCCTTTTATATGACATCAACTTGTTGTCTTTTTTCTGGTATTCATCATTCACTTGCTTGATCACTAGCTGAGAGTTTATGAAGACCTGTAATTCCTTTATCCTCCATTTAATAGTCATCTTGAGTGCCATTAGAGATTCATACTCTAAGATATTTTTTGTGCAATGAAAAGCTATTTTGTATGCCTTGGGTATAATATTTCCTTGTGGTGTGAGAAATAGAATACCTTCTCTAGAGCCATGTTGATTGTGGGACCCATCAAAATACAAGGTCCAATGGCCTGTTGGTTCTATCAACAATATACTCTCATCTGGGAAGTCTACTGTGAGAGGCTTATGATCCTCCATTAGAATTTTGATCAAACATCCAAAAGTGTCTTTTTCATCACATTCATTTCTGATTTAGCAACTACATTTCACCATCAGGATTTATAGTCCTCCATCAAGATTTGTCATCCTTTATCCCGAAATGAAGCTTGCTTAATCAGATTTTAACCAATCCTTTGGGCACTCCCAAACTTTGATCAAAAACATTTAGAACATCATCATCACTTATATGCCCGTCCAAACAAGATCCCAAAGGCTAAAGATCCAATAAAAGGAAATTGAAACCCAAGATACTATGGCTGAACAAGAATAAAACCCCTTTCATAATATCTATTCAACCAAAACTGAGGAGGTAAATGAAGAATATGTCCAACAAGCCCAACAAGACCCAAATTTTGACAAATTTCTAGAAAAGGTTTTTGAAAAGGATGGGGTAAGATACCTCTTGATGTTAGCAAACAAAGGAGTTCAACTACCTGATGATTTTGATATCACCAAATTACAAAAAACTCCTAAAAAGATAGAAACCGAAATACCAACTAAAACGAGAAAGGAAACAAAGACGAATGACCCTATGACTACCTTAACACAAAAACTACAAGCCCTCCACCAAAAAATGCAAAACATGCAAATTGGGGCCACTAAGAGGTATTCAATACAAGATATATGCTCTTACCATTTTGATCCAAGTGTCAACATGATACCATTCGCCAAATATTGCGAATTCCCCAAATTTGACAAGTACAACGGAAAAAAAAATCCCATAGATCATGTAAGGGAGTTTAGAAATATGAGCCTATAATTTTCCCATGAAGGCACTTACTTAATGAGATTATTCCCACACCATTTGGGAGGGCAATGTATGCAATGGTTCTCACAACTACCCTCAAGGATCAAATATTTTGAGGAATTAGTTAACACGTTTATCACCCAATACTCATATAATATCCAACATGAAATCACAATGAAAGACCTTTGCAATGTCAAACAAAAGAAAGGGGAATCATTCCTAGTATTCTTACAAAGGCGGAGAAGGTTATTCACAAGGTATCCCCATCCCATACCAAAAAAAGAAAATATGGAGGTATTCATTGATAACTTAAATGATGACATGACTTATAGTCTTGAATTACAATGTCCTCCGACTTTTGGAAAATTGATCGAAAATGGGATCAAAATTGAGGAAGCCTTGGTCAAATGAGGAATTTTGAAAATTTATAACGAAATCAATTCATCCAATTCTTCCAAGAATGACAAACCCAAGTTTTGTTAGAAATACAAAAATAATAGTAATGATACTTTTGCTAAAATGCATAATGCTAAACTGGTCTTCAATTTGTCAGGAAGCACCTCGAACACCAATCCAAAGACCACCCAAAATACCAACCAAGGAAACACCCAGAGTACCCACCAAGGCAATACTCAAAACAATCAAAGCAACACAACATCTAGGACCCAAACATCAAAGAATTGTCAAAAGTTTACACCTTTGGGTCAATCATATGAATTTTCATTAAGAGAATTTATTATAGAAAATCTCATTACTCTACCCGACACTTGAGGGTTTGAACCCAAAGTTAAATCACCATGGTGGAATGAAGCCCATTTTTGTGAATTTCATAGATGGAAAGGTCACCTAACCAATAGTTGCATGTCATTGAAACACAAGATTCAAGATTTGATTGACAATAAGGTCATACAAATTGAAGAATCCCAAGAAAACACCGATCATGGGTATTCAAAAACCCTTTTCCCAATAATGATAAAGGAGAATTGTCTAACATGAATGGAAAAGGAAAAGGTGTGAACTATGTTTATGACAAAACCATCTATCATATCTCAGCCGTTGTAGATCACACAAACAACATTGAAATCAATAACACACCAGATCCTGTTGCAACCAGCCATCTAATTAACAACAGCAACATCCTCTCTAATCAAATCCATAAGACCCAACAAGACATGGTTGCAACAGATAATCAAATAAATGTCATCAAGATGAAAGGAAAATAAGACAGTGTACCTATAAACATGACCACAAGGGCCCAAACCAAATATGTTTTGAAAGGAAGCACTTCCAAAACACCTGATACGCCATCTCATAAATATAACATTGTTGATCAACTCCAAAAGATCCCTGCACAAATATCAATATTGGAGCTCCTTAAAATCTCACTTGCCCACAAGGAGATCTTGGAAAAGGCCCTAGTTGATACAACAATACCAAATGATTTGGAAATTTTTGCTTTCCAAGCCATGGCGAGACATCTATTTGCACCTCATTGCTTATCATTTTCAGAAAATGATGACGTATCTCTGACCCATCCTTATAATACAATGCTGCATATTGAAGTCCTAATCCATAAAAGTCATGTCAAGTGCATTCTAATAAATAGAGGAGCCAATCTTAATATATATACCTTAAATCTTTTTTGTGCACTAGGGTTCTCTAAAAATGCAATAGATGCAACAAAAAAGATCACCATCAAAGCATATGATGATGAGGAAAGAGATTCAAAGGGATTGATAGTGCTACAAATTTAGGTTGGTCTAATTCAGAAAGATGTCATTTTCCAAGTTCTAGATAAAGATTTGACATATAATATACTCTTGGGTCGTCCTTGGATCCATGAAATGTAGGTGGTACCTTCAACATACCATCAATGTCTAAAATTTCCTTCCAATGGGAAATAAATTACCATTCCTACTGATTCCAATAGTCCCAAACATTGCAATACTCTTAAGGCTGTCTAGGATGTGTTTGTGTCTCATAACCAAGAAGCTCCTGATTCCGCCTCTGACACCTCCAATATTCCAAGTCAAGCCAGTCCATTGTCAAAATTGGTAGCCACATCCTCCAATGAAGAAATTCATCCAAGTTCCTCGTCCAACCAACTTGAGAAAAAGGAAGAACCTAGCCCCTCTACATCTACCACTCCTAAAGCCTAGCTTAATACTCAGGCCAAACAGTTTGAGAAGAAAGTCCAAGTCAAAGATAAAGGTGTGGGTGAATATTCCATTGAACAATCCCTCTGCCTCTCACAGTTAATTTCATGAAAATACCATGGTCATCAACCAACCTCATCACAATCATCCTCACAACCTATCACACTTTTTGATGGTCGATTCATAAAAGCAAGTACCTAGGCAAAGGAATCTAATGACAAAGACATTCTGAATTGGCTCTACAAGGATGAAACTAATTCCCAAGCAACAATGGCTAATGTCCAAACCACTCAATATGGAAAAGGGTTCTCAATCTTGGAAAAAATGAGATATGATGGACAAGGACCTATTGGCAAAAGGAACGAAGGTATCATAGAACCCATCCAACCCATTATAACAAATCCAAAAGAAAAAATATTTTTAGGTTATAAAGAGCATCAAAAGAATGAAGAAGCAAAGGACCTAAAACAAAAGTTTGTTGAACGGATCTTATAGCTACAAGCTAGTGATCATTATGAAACTGATTCCAATGAATATGATAAGGAAATTGATGCCATACACAAGTACACTCCCACACTTGAGGAGGGACAAAGCTCAAGGTTATGACAATTTGAATTAGGATCGCAAGATATTGATGGCTCAAGCGAAGATGAACAAACTCCTAGCGAGATAGATCACTCAGAAGAGAGTAACATCATAGACCTTGACCTTTCCATGGTATAATTCGATGACAATGTTTCTATTAGAACCCTTACGACCTCTGACCTGAACCCATCTGATGATCCCTTACCATTAGTACATCTTGAACTCATAGATTGGGACCAAACTGACCCTATTGATATACCCACCTTTTCAAATGATGAGGCCATTGTCAATTTCCTTTGCATTATTACTCCTAAAATGGGTTCCACCATTGAACATCATAACAAAACTTCTAGACAGGGGAGTGCCAAATTTCCTAGCTACAAAATAAATGAAATAAAAGAAAGATCTGATGGTGAAAACCATTTCATGGCAGTATCAGATCAAGAAAGAGTAAAAATAAAGAGCACATCCAATGGTGAAAACTTCTTCGAGGAACTGAAGGATGGGAAATTTGACACTCTTCCCAAGCACTTCCAAGAAAGATCCAAAGTCCCAATTGAACCAACACAGTCCATCAATGTCGGCAATGCAGAAACAGTGAAAACTCTCCATTTAGCAGAATCATTGATAGAATTGGAAAAGCCTAATTTTATCAAGTTCTTTGAAGAGCAACAAGTCAAATTTTCCAGGTCATATGTAGACATGCCAGGGATAGATCCATACCTCATCATGCATCATTTATCCCTACCTTCAGGAAGTAAACCAGTCAAGCAAGAGTTGAGAAAAATGCATCCTCACATTTCCCTATTGGTGAAGGAAAAACTAAAGAAGTTATTGGATGTTAGATTCATTAGACTCATTGACTATGCAGAGTGGATATCCAAAATTGTACCTATTTCAAAGATTTATGACAACATAAGAATCTGTACATATTTTAGAGATCTCAACAAGTCTTGTTTGAAAGATAATTTCCCTTTGTCGAACATTGAATCATTGTAGACTTAACAACAGGTCACAAAATGTTGTCACTAATGGATGGATTTTCTGGTTATAACCAAATCAAGATAGCACCTGAAGACTAGGACAAGAAAACTTTCACTTGCCCATGGGGAACCTTATGTTGGAATGTCGTGCCCTTCAGATTGGAGAATGCAGGGGCTACATACCAAAGAGCCATGACAACCATCTTCCACGACATGATGCATACCTTCATGGAAGACTATGTGGACGACTTGTTGGAAAAATCCTACACTACAAAAGGACATCTAGAAATATTAGACAATCTATTCACTTGCTTAGAGAAGTTCAATGTTCGCTTAAATCCAAAGAAATTTGTATTTGGGCTAACATTGGCAAAGCTACTAGGATATATAGTGTTAGAAAAGGGTATTGAGGTAGACCCTGCAAAAGTGAAAGCTATCATGGAGATGCCACCTCCAAAAAATATCAGCTAGTTAAGATCCCTTCAAGGCAGATTCCAATCAATCAAAATATTCATATCACAACTAGTTGATAAGAATAATCCTTTTACCCATTTGTTGCACAAGAATGTTTCCTTTCGATGGGACAAGAAATGTGAGGAAGCTTTCAACCAAATGAAGAAATACCTAATGAGTCCACCTATTCTAGCACCTTCAACAGAAGGAAAACCTCTCCTATTGTATATTTCCACAACTGATAGATCATTGGGAGCCTTATTGGCACAAGAAGATTCAATAGGAAAGGAGAGAGCAATCTATTACATCAACAAGACCCTAAATGGTTATGAAATCAACTATACACCTATTGAGAAAGCTTGTCTAACAGTAGTGTTCACCATGCAACAATTACGATACTATATGTTGACTCATACCATCAGACTCATAGCCAAGATAGATCTGTTGAAATATCCCCTTAACAAAGAAAAACTGATAGGAAGGTTGGCCAAGTGGGTGATGATACTTAGTGAATTTGATATCCAATATGTTGACATAAAAATAATCGAAGGTCAAGTCATCGCTGACCAACTAGCAGAAGTACCAATTCATGATGACCACCCTCTTCACATTGAATTTCCAGGTGCAGATGTCCTAACAGTCACAACACAACATTGGGTATTATATTTTGATGGATCATATACTCAACATGGATCAGGATCAAGAATCCTATTCATCACTCCCCTACAACACACCATTCCAAAGTCATATCGCCCGATGTTTCCTTGCACCAACAACATAGTAAAATATGAAGCACTTATCATCGGAATCAAGATAGCTATGGAATGGAAAATTGCAGAGCTACAAGTCTACGAGGATTCTCAACTAGTCATCAATCAGGTCAACGATGATTACCAAACTTAGGATCACAAAATGATTCCCTATAAAAGGATGATTGATGACTTCAAGAAATATTTTGTTGATATCAAATTTGCTCAAATTCCAAGGATTGAAAATAAGACTGTTGACACTATGGCTACCATTGCTTCTTTACTCCAAATTATAGAAAAATGAAGCCGTTATGAATTTATGGTGGAATTTTTTTTTACCCTCACTTACGATGATCCTGAATCCCACCTCATATGCCACCTAATCAATGCTAATACCTCCATTTATGGGAAGATCTATACCTACCCAAAAGATAATATTCTACCCCCGATCTCTCTCGAAACCAAAAATGAAACTTCATCCACCAAACTACTAGTCATACCCTTATAGCGGATGTACTATACCAACAAGGTCTTGATGGAACTCTCTTACGATGTCTAGAAAGTGAAGAATTTAAAATGGCTTTACGAGAAGTCCATGAGGGTATCTGCAACACTCATTCAAGTGGCCTAACCCTAGCTAAGAAACTCCTCTGTTTGGGATACTATTGGCCGAATATGGAGAGATAGTCCTTCCAATTTGGTAAGAAGTGTTAGAAATGCCAGATCCATGGTAATATTATTCATGCACCATCACAAGAATTGCAACCCTTTGCATCAACATGACCATTTTGTCAGTGGAGGTTAGATCTTGTAGGAAAAATTCACCCATCTTCATCTAATGGACACAAGTTCATCATCACAGCCACATAGTACTTTACAAAGTGGGTTGAATCCATGCCTCTAATCACCATCACAGGGAAGCAGATCTTATCGTTCACCCTAAACTACATCATCTGTAGATATGGTATCCCTCAATCCATTGTCACTGACAATGGTAGACCTTTTAAGAATTAGGATGTGTAAGAACTCTGTGAAAAGTTTCATATCCAACATCGGTTTTCTACACCATTTTAGCCTTAAGGGAATGACCAATTAGAGGCCTTAAACAAAACTATCCTAAAGATCTTAAAGAAAACCATTAACAATGCTGGATGTGACTGGCATATCCAATTGAACCCTACTTTATGGGCCTATCGTACAAGCATCCGAACACCCACGGGGGCCACACCATATGCACTTATCTATGGATCTGAAGTAGTATTTCCCATTGAGGTTGAGAACCATCACTTTGGGTGTTCTTGAAAGGCCTCATTCCAGATGAAGATTACCATGTGTTTAGACTACAAGAGCTAGAATTATTGGATGAATGTTGTTAGCTCATAGTGGATCACCTAAAAGAATATCAACAAAGGATGTCTAGAAGCTACAATCACAAAGTCAAACCAAGGACATTTCAAGTAGGTGATCTAGTATTGAAAGAAAATCTCCGTAATCAATAGGATCAAGAAAAAAAGGAAAATTTGAGCCCAATTGGTTAGGTCTTTTCATTATTGTTTTAATCTTTAGATCAGGGGCATATCAACTATCTACACCAGAGGGGGATCTATTTGAAGAAACAATGAAAAACCTTCATCTAAATAATTTCTATACATAATGCATCCGATGCATGCCTAAAAGTCCTGAAAAAATCCTAAAAAGCAGAAAAAAGTCTTGAAAAAATCATAAAAAGCAGAAAAAATCCTGAAAAAATCCTAAAAAGTAGAAAAAGTCCTAAAAAAATCCCCAAAAAATGTAGAAAATGTCTTGAAAAAATCCAAAAAAAGCAAAAAAAGTCCTAAAAAAATCCAAAAAGAAGCAGAAAAAGTCCTGATTTAAAAAAGAAAAGAAAAAAGAAGTCTTGAAGAAAGAAATGGTTGCCCTGATGAAGACTTGGAAAATAGGCATCTTGGTGATAACATAAAAATATAAAATATAAAAAAAATAAAAAACAAGAAAAAAACAAAAAATACGAAAAAAGTGAAAAATAAAAAAAATCGTTACCTTGATGAAAACCCGACAAACAGGTGTCTTGGTAACAACAAAAACATCATAAAATTTGAAAAAGTGCAATAAAAGAAAATGGTAAAAACCTGGTAAACATGCACTATTTGTGATAAAGTCGGCTTCTCTGTCTATTTGAGTGTGTGTTGACCGTCCACTTTTTGCTATCACTGCCTATTCATGCCTATGATATAATGAGCTTCACGTCCATATCCGACTGTTGCGGTCTTGTCCCACCTTGGCTTGGTTGTCATTATACATATCCATAATAAAATTTGGTTTGTTCTCACTGGGGGAAAATCACCATTGAGCTTAAATCAATAGGTAAGCAAATAATAAAGCAACCTTGGAAAAATAGCAATCACGATAACCATCAAAAGCTAAACATCAAACACCGATCAATCCAATCGGGTAATCATGCAAATCAAATCAAATCAAATCAAGACCAAATCAAATCAATCATCACTGAAGGATAATCTTCTGAATCACGGTTGGATCACTTTAACACAAATGTTCAATTGATGTTATCTCGATTGTTGTTATTAATTCTTTAGAGTACCTCGATGATGTCACAAACTAGAGGGGCTATGATCAAGAATGATATTTTTCTTTGTCTACTATCTATGAGTCGATCATTACTACTGTGCAAATTTTCATAGGACATCCTCTACAAAGTATCATTGATGACATTCCGAATTTGCATAGGAACATGATTAACTCTTGTCTATTTACACAATTGATGCTCAGGTCATCTTGGTCTAATTATACCTAGATGCTTGTGTTGTCTCTCATTAAATATCAATGAAAGTTGTATGGAAGTTGTACTCAGGTCATTATGGTCTAATTATACCATCAATGTTTGTACTAACTTTCAACATAATAAAACTCTCAATGATGATAATAAGCACAATGAATTAGATGACAACATTGCATAGATAGGTTTGCATTCATTTTAGTTTTGCATTTACATTATAGATTTTTCCAAAGTTGGTAATTTTCAACATAATGTTATCTCTTACTACAAGATTAAGTATACTTGACATAACAAAAAAAATCATTCATTTGAATTGACATTTCCATTTCATATCATTAGAAAAGCACTATCATACATCCACTATCACAAATCATTCAAGCATTCATTCATTATAATATTTACATCATGAAAAATTTGAAAAAAATAAAAATACCATCATCATTCATAATCCATATCATATATCAAGGTCGTAATGAATACATTCTTTCATTCATCCATAATCCATTCATATATGCATTTAGTCATAATAACATCACATCATCATTATATTCCATTTGCTTTCATACATTTAGGTCATCCATTTACATAGAAAATACAAAAAAATATACAAAAGTGCATGTCATTCCATTAGCATAAATTTGCTGCATAATCCACATCACATAGGGGCATAACATAAAATAATACATGCATTTTAATTTCATCATCCATCCATACATAAGCATCATTCATGATCCTAATTCATTTACATAATCATCCATACATCTAGGCCATTTATTCGCCTCATGAAAAATCCATAAAGAGAGCATTATCATAAATCCACTTTCGCACATAATCAAAAGCCATTCATTCATAACCATACATTAAACCATCCATATCCATCCATTTATCATTAATTTACATTCCATAATAAAACCATTTATGCATTCATATTTTCATCCATACATCGATATATACATATGAAAAATTACTAAAAATACAATGCATATCATCTCATTTACATAAAAGCATAACATAATCATAAAGAACACGACATAATCAAAAATAACATAAATTAAATGTATCTTTCATAATAGACATCCATAATAAAAGAATCAACACATAGATCGCTAGAACGTTGCTACATATCATATAACCTCAAAATAATATGTCAAGTGTACAATGATATCAAAAGAACTGAGAAATGATACATAAAAAATGTGGCAAAGCCAAGTCTCTGAATCAAAGTACAATATATCAAATATGACCATGTGATCCTATAGTACTACCCCTAGAAGTTGTAGGCCTCTCCCCATCATCACTTGCCCCTGATGGCCCTACTCCTGATGGACCTCCGCCAGGTGGGCCCCTCAGAGGTGGCTGTGTCACACCTCTATCGGTGGTATGAGACTAAGAGTGACTAGATCTAGATCAAGAATAGCTGACCCTTTACTCTGCTGGCATGACCTCATGGTATTTGCCTCTATAGTACTTCACTTCCTTAGCAGACTCTCTAAGCTCTCAGACAAGGTCACCTGTACCAACCCCCTCGATAGCTGTCTAGATCATGTCTGCCACTGCCATTTCCTGCTCTCCCTATCTCCTGGTAGCATCTCTCTCTATAATAAGGGTGGTTAATTGGGCCTGCAGTTGTACCATATGCTCCTGTGCCTATAACTGTGTCGGTGCCTATGCCTGTAGCTGGGTTTGAGTTTGAGTTAGTTATGCCTATAACACCTGCACCTACCCCTAAAGAGTCTGTACCTAGGCCTGCAACCTAACTATCTGTATCTTCTACCTCTAGGAAGGCACCCTGAGAATCATTGGCCACTGTCCGATGGGTGCTGATCTCCTCATCTTGGGGATAACCCCAAAATTGGGAGCATCTCTCTGTCCAAATCATCAAGGAATCTCATCCAATACTCCAACTTGCTCAACTTATGTTGGACAAGTGGCCCTATGTAACCAAAAACATATGGTCATCCTACTAGTTGAGCCCTCCCTCCCACTAGCCATGTAATAGTTGTATGCTCCCAGACCTAGAGTTGTAATAGTGTGCATCTTGCCATGAGACTGCTGGCCCAAAGATATACTACCTGGTGTAAGTCATGATACAGATGTGCAAGCATGCATGAACCCAAAGCATATCTAGTACCATGGAAAATCATACTATCCAAAACCCATCCCCATCCCCATCCAACTAAAAATTCCTTCGACCTACGATCGGGGTAGAGAAATCCTCTAATGAAGCCTGCTAGCACACATGACAAAGGCTGATGAGTGGCAATCAAATCTTGCCAAGAGATCTCATAACCAATGAATTGGTCATCCTAAAAAAATTGTCGAATGGCATCAGTCCCTCCTTGCTCCTCATGATCATATACCACCAGCGCCCCCACAACTAGTATCCTCTATATGTGATATACATCCTCAGGGGTAACTATAATCTCTCCAGTAGCCAGATGGAAGGTGTTTTGGTCACTATGCCACCACTCTTCAAGTGTCACCAATAACCCCTAGTTAATTCGGTACTGGGGCATATCTATCAAGGAAGTAAGTTCACACTAGTCAATAATGGCAAGGTTTCCAGAGTCAGCTATGGGATCATGTCCCATGTCTGCGAAAAGCACTCTTGAATGTGTAAGTTCCCTAAGCCACCCTCTTAAAATCAAATTAAAGCATCAAGTCAACACATCAACCAAATTAGCCTATCAATCAACATATCAATTAATCAAATCAACTCACATGATATTTTGATCAAATCTCAAGGAGAACCTATCCTATCACTCAACTCTCATTTGTTATGAGATTGATCAACATCAATCAACCTATCATTGTTCCTTGCCTATCACGAGGATGATCATCAATCAATCAATCAATCAAATTTTATCTATCCTATCATTGTTCCTCACCTATCATGAGGATAATCATCAACCTATCAATCAACATCATCCTATCATCGACTGACGTGATCATCAACCATCAAAATCTAGGAGGAATCTTTCAAAATCATCAATTTTGGCTCAATGCACTAAAACAGAGTTTCTATGCGCTAATCTACCAATTGCGCTAGAAAATTTACTAGATGTGCCGGAATAGGGTCCTGATGCGCCAATTCTTGAATGGGTTGGAAAATGGACCAGATGTGCTAGAACAAGATCCCGATGCATCAGTTTTTGGATGCACTAGTTGACCTACCTAATGCGCTACTTTATCCTATTGATGCACTAAAAGCCCAATGTGCTAATTCAACATCCTAATGCACTAAAGCGGGTTCCAGATGCACTAATCTAATTTTAGATTCTAACCTAACCCTATGTGCTACTACATCGACTCTATGCATTGTATCGGGTTCTAGATGCGCTAAAAGTCTAACCTAATGTGCTAAAACTTGTAAAAATTTAAAAATTTAAATGCTAAAATGGTAGGAAAATTTGAATTTAAAATTTGAAAAAAGTGGTTCTCAGGGTATGTACCGAAGGTCCGTATGCGGATAAACACTGGTGACGGTAAACTCACTCAAATATGTGAGTGTGGCGTAGAATCCTATCCATCTTGGCTCTTCTCTCTCTCAAGTTTTCAAAATGCACAAGTTACAAATGAGCTATCTTTTACCCTTTTTGACCTTTTAAGGGCTAATTAAGGGGTAATTATTGTGACACTTATTTAATTTTTTTCAAATGGGCTTTAATTACCTAATCACCAATGTGGTTGGACTATTATCATTTTTTAGGAGATAAATCAAGTCTTCCATCCTCAAATCTGAAGATCATCAGTGTATCATCAGAAAATCATATTATCATAATTTTTTTTCAAAGATTTCAAAAATCATCAAAAATTCAAAAATCCCTGATTCATCTCCTAAGGGGGCATTCGTTCATCATCGTTGAAAAATCAACGTCTGGGGCATGTCAAAAATTTTATCATCATGGTCGGAAAAATTATTCTTTGAAGCAACGCGTCTGCACACATCACTTCAAAGAGGAGAAAAATGTATGCACTTAAAAATGGTGTGAGCACAAATTAATTAAATACTTGTTATTTAATTAATAAAAATCTTAAATCCTCTACTTATAAATAAATTGCAAAATTTATTTATATACTTCATTTCTAAATATTCTTCTTGTCTAAAATCACTTCCTCTCATTTAATTAGTTTTCCCTCCTTCATTTAAATTTGAATTTTAATTCAAATTGGCCTCCAAAATCATTTTTTTCTTAAATTGGTTAAATGCACAAATTAACTAATTTTTCATTTAGCTAATTTCCCCTTTTCATTTGAATTTAAATTTTTAATTCAAATTGACACATTTCTACAACTTCCTTCCACCTCACCTGCCACCTCACCATGTGTCACATGAAATTGAATTTTCTAATTTGTAAAATGTGGATTTTCCATCAACAACTTGTAACAAATTTGAAACCACCTTGGACACATGGCTTCTTCTTTCCTCTGATTCCCTTCAACACTTGGAAAATTGTTATCTTGCAGGGAACAACCTCCATGATTCTCTCCAACCTCTTCATGCTCAACCGTTGATGCCTCAGGATCACAATCTCGACCGTTCATCATTGCCACATCATTCCCAGCTTGGAAAAAAATCTATAAATAGAGCCCATTTCTACAACTTTTCATAAGGAGAATTTGAAAAGTTTATGCTACAAAAATCTCATTACAAATTGGAGAGAATTTTAGTGAGCATTATAGTTTACACTTTGCAATTTTAGTTCATTTAGCATTATCATGACATTTCCATGTTAGCATTTTAGTTTTTTATGTTTGTTATACAAAATTATCATTAGATTTGGATAATTAGTCTTAGCATCATTTCAATCACAACAAAATCTCATTGTAGGCCATTCAATATTTTATATTCAAAAACACAAAAAATATAAGGATTTAGGCATTTTAGTTTGCATTACATAATAGCTGCTCGTTTCTTAGGTTGCCATTTCAAACATTCATGTGCAATGAATAATTCTGAGAGCATGAATTGAGGAATCACCAGGAATAGAGGACAATGGAATGAGTTGATTGCAGGGTTGTAATATTTTGTTTTATTATTTCTCCTTCATTAGATGTAATACATTTCATTGATTGTGTGTATTTAGTTATGTTTAATTACCTTCGCTGATACCATTTTAAAAGCACACAATAACTATCAATTATATGATAATTTTGTAATACATTTAGTAAAGATAAAAATTACATTAAATTAATGACTTTGATGTTGGAAATAATTTTATTAAAACATCAAGAATTATTAGTAAAACAATTAACTAAATTATTTATAAAAAATAATTAAATAATTAAAATAAAAAAATATAGAAATTATGTGAAAAATAATTAAACTAAATAAACCACTAGAAACATGGTAAACATTATAGTATATCAATAGGTTAACACATGACTCTATTATCCATAATCACTTGATTTAGAATAGGGCTTGCATGGTTACACAAGACACATCTTGTGTCCCAACTTCAAGTGAGAAGGGAAATGGATAAAACAAAACACACTACCCAAACCAATTATCTCAAATATAATCATTATTAGGAATAATTTAAATCTAGACACTCAAGGGAAATATTAGGCATACTTATCTAATATAAAAGAGAATTATACCATACATATCAACCAATTATATAGTATCAAAATACACATTTGTTGGAACTCATCTAACCACTAGCATGATTCAAGTATAAATATGTGATACATAACCACAATGTTGTATATAGTAAACATGAGTAAAACCAAAGATCAACATGAGAATAATGGAGTTTAAAAACAACCAACTCTAACATGGAACCCACACATATTATCCACGTATAAAATATCTATATATAATCTATTGGGTCCTAAAACTTTTGATCCACTTCATGGAACCATATCTCAGTCACAAGACCAAGGTTGTGGTCATGCAAGTGAAATAAGCTCATCAAGAAAACATGGAGGGTTGAAGACCAACTAAATGAGAGTGGATTACATATCTTATGCCTCGACCTCATCTTATAATTAGAAGGGTATTCCTATGGGTATACCTTAATAAGCATTGAAATCAAATATAATGAATTCATGATAGCCAAAACCAATCAACCAACTTGGACCCAAATATTTTCACTAAACCAAGTACAACCTGCTATTATGAAACCCCTATAGTTGATATAATTGTGCAAGCATATCCCAAATATGATAGTTTCATTTAACAAATATCTTAATAATAAAACCTTGATAATGATATGAGGTTGTGGATGTATAAAATTAATCATATTCATATAATACTAATTTATGTTTTGTTTGATGGTGTGAGATTAGTGCTTGGTTCCAAGTTGGTGCATATCTATTGGAAAATAGAGTCATAATGCATTGAGAAGAGAACAAGCATGAAAAGAACATAAAACTATGTATTTACATGAAATAATTACCATGAAATCTTACAACAAAGAATACTTAGTAATCAAGAACAAAACTGTACATATCCATACATAAAGTGAGAAAGATTAGTATAAGCCTTCCAATATTTTTAAAATGTTGTTACATTCATCTAACTCAACATTACATTCATGATAGTAAATGTGGAAAATGAAAATCCCTATTTATGACTAAGAAACCTTTTTGAATGCATAATTAGTGCCATGGAGACATTCTACAACACAATCCCTTTACAGTACCACTCTTCTTCTATTCTATAGGTTTATAATCCCTTAGCAAATCAAATCTAGCATCAATGGATGCCCTGCAACTTCCTTGTCATCTAAAGACCACCATAGGCCAACCTCTCTTAAAATGATAAAAACATTCCTTAATACCACCAAGGAATCAAATTCTAATTGTAGCTCCTCCAATGCTTAGATGACAAGTATTTGTTGCAAATTTGACTTGACTAGTAGGATGCATCAAAGCCTATTCTTCTAAAAATTGAAATATCAGAGCACTAATAATCCTTAGGATTGAGTGCAAGAAATAGGAAAACCCATGGAATCCACTAAAATTGTATCTTGAAAGTGGGTCTCTAACAAAATAATGTTTACAAAAAATTAATGAGGCATGGGCACAACAATCTGCCCTAAAATTATGCTAAAAAAATAAAATTATATTTATGCAATCCTACATCATGAGGATGGGTAGGTTGCGGTAGTATTGGGTGTTAATGCAATTGAAGAGGGAGTAGTCACATAAAGTGACACAAAAATGTGAAATGGTAGCTTACTAGAACCACTCAAAGGTTCCATTAGTTCCAAGAACTATTGGAACCACCAAATAATTATTTCATTTCATTTGTGCCTTGCCTATCTCCTTCAACAACCTCACCCCTTGAATTATTTTCTCTTTATCTTTATCACAGGTTTGGGATGAAGGATGGATTTAATTTCCTTTGTCAAACACCATCTTGTTAAAGGAATTGATTTCAATCATCCCACAATTATGTCATCCACACAGTTATAGCGAGTTCAACCTTCTCCTCTCAATCACAACCTTGTGATTTCCTTGGAAAAAGTGATGTCTTCCCTCACTATTAACCTTGCCATTGTATGAACAACAAAGAACATAGGTCACCCCACTATCTTGCATTTTATTCTTTATCTATGTATTAGTTGGGGGAAACAATCAACAAATCTGTGTTAATAAATGATTCTCCATAAGGTTTTTTTGAGGTCTCCCAAGGGCTGCGACAAGGTGACCCAATATCTCCCTTTCTATACATACTCATGGTAGAAGCCTTAGGAAGAGATATATTAAATGCCCTCAATACAACACAAATAGAAGGAATCATGGTTACAAGAAACACACATAGGTGGTGACCCATCAACAATTTGTTGATGATATGACATTAATGGGAGCAACAAATAGGAGGGAAGCAAGAAATTTAAAGCTCATCTTGGAGAAATATGCCAAGGCATCTAGTCAAAAGGCGAATGAAAATAAATCTGAAGTCTTCTTCTTTAACACAATTGCACAAAAGGAAGCAAAAATCTCGAGAGTTTTGGGCTTCAAAAAGGGAAAGCTACTATGCACCTACCTGGGGATTCCTTTGGAAAAAGGAACTAGGACCACCACCTTTGGGATTGTCTTCAGCTCAAAATGAATGCCAAACTGAATGCATGGAAGGCTAAATGGATGTCATGGGCCAGAAGAATAACATTGATCAAAGTAGTATTGTTAGCATTACTAATCTATCTCATGTCTACAATGTGTATCCCAAGTGGCTGTGTAGCAAACTTCATAAGGAAATACAAACAATTATTTTGGGAAGGAAATGATGAAAATAAAAAGTTAGCTCTAATCACCTGGGATGGGAGAAGCTTTGCAAGTCAAAGGAAGATGGCAGAATGGGCTTCAAATGGTTAGAGCTACAGAATAGAGCCTTAGGGGAAAAATTGGTGTTGAGAATGTATAAGGAACCTCAAAACAAGTGGGTACATTTTTTGCATCAGAACTATCTAAATGAGGACACAAAAGGAAACATTTTAATAATCTCTAACCCTCTGAAATATTCTCACATTTGGAATTTCATACAAAAATGAAAATTGATCATTAGCGACTATCTTACATGGGATATACATGATGGAAGCAAGGCCATATTTTGGGAAGAATCATGGGTGGGTTTCCCATGTTTGGACAATATCATTATGGTGGAAGAAGTAAAAAATAAGCTAAAATCCATTTGGGGAGTCCATGCCATATACTACATAATAGTATAAGGAATTGTTGGTAAAGAATGGAAATGGAAGGACTTTGAAGCCCTTAATCTACCTCAAGGAGAAGTATCCCGCTTGACTTATGCTTTTTCAGGTTGACAATTAGTTTTGAGAAATGGCATGGACAAGCCAGTATGGGTGAGCTTAAACACTAGAAGTTACAATGCAAAGGATGGCTACAGATTGTTGAATAAGGATTGAGAGGTCCTTGAAAATCACCTTCCACTGCATCTTTTTTGGAGTAATGTCTGTCTCCCCAAGGCTGGTACTTTCACCTGGGCTACTCTTCAGAACCAAATACTAAATATAGAAAGGTTCACTCACCTAGATTTTAATGGTCCATCAAGATATGTGTTATGTGAACATGTTGAAGAATCAACCAACAACCTTCTCTTAGGGTGCCCATATGCTATATAGTGCTGGAAATAGCTATATGTAAGACTAGGGTGGTCTTGTGCTATGCTCAATGATCTTCTTAGTTGGATCCATTCATGGCCATCCTTGAACAACAGATCAATATATGGTGACATATGAATGATAAGCTCATCAATTATGATATGGATGATATAGAAGGAAAGGAACAAACGACTGTTTTAGGACAAAAAGATGAATCCAATCTCACTCATCAGTAAAATTGAAGTTTTTCTTATTGAAACATTGAATGCTAAGCTAGAACAAAGGTCAGCCAAAGAAAAATCATTCTTAGAATGGGATGCAATGTTTAGGTGTGCCTACCCTAGCATATGAAACCTTCATGGTATGGTAATAGAGGCACTAAAACTCAAGAAGAGTGTGCAATTGTGGCATGGTATCCACCTCAATAGGGTTGGATCAAGCTAAATTTTGATGGTGCATCCAAGGGTAACCAAGGCCCTTTGGGTGCTCATTGCATCATTAGGGATTGGTAGGGTAAAATCATTCTGTTATCATCCAAAAATTTTCCTCTAAGTACTAACAATGAAGCAAAATTTCTTGTGGTTACACACAAGATAAAACTTTGCAAGGAGATTGGAGCAACGGAAATTGTAATTGAAGGTGATTCAGCTGTGGTAGTCAATGGAATTAGAAAAGGAAAAACTCCCAACTGGAAGCTTCAGGCCTTGCTAACAGGGGTATTAGAAATCTTGCGATCCTTTGAGCTCTTTACATTTAACCACATATACAAGGAAGGAAACAAGGAAGCCGATGCTCTAGCTAATGGAGGGGTTGCTGAAACATAAGTTGGTTGTCCATGTATTAAAATAGGTATCACATACTTTCCAACATGGAAATTTACTGACACATGGGCACCCCAAATCAAAACCAAAATTAGGATGTGGCTCTGATTACATGCTACCTCCGTATGAGCACAAGAAGACCAAGTTTTGTACATGGATGAATGGAGATCGATGGATGATCCTTTGTAGAATACTGGGCATGGTAGTCTTCACAGGCCTGGAGTGGTTACATGCATTTGTGGAGCTGGTTGAATCCATAAATCTTTATGAAGAAGCCAAAACTGAAGTTTGAAACAACCTTTTTGGGGTGGCTATTTTGTCCATGTACTAGTATTTTGTGAATATGCATATGTAAGTTTTTTAAGGTGGTTGGCATGTTGTAATGAGTTGGGGGTTGTCATTTTGGATTGGAATTTTTTCCCAAATTTTGGAATACTCAAAACCACTGTAATTTTGCTACTATTAATATTAATAAAATCCTCCTGGCTCTACTACACATTATGTATATAATTTTTTTTTAATAGTATTTTCATACTTTCTAACCTCCTTGGATGAATTGATGCAAAAATTATAATTTCTCCAATGCGCATTGCAAAGAAAAATATGCATCGTCATTGAGTTGATCTACCCAAGGAGAAAACTCATCCTTTGACAACTAAAATTGAAAAAATTGAAGCTTTGACATATAAGAGACTTGATTAGCCAACTGATCATCAAAGAAAATAAATTATTGCTTCTCAACACTATCACAAGTTGCATGCTTGACCCAAGTGAAATAATCACACTCAGGAACACATTCATCCATACTATGAGAAGCTACATTCTCATAAATAAAAGATTCATATTCAATTCCACTCACCTCAAGGATAACATGCAACCAACATACCTTGGAGTCACTTATGGTGATGCAATCTTCATTAACACAAAATTTTAGATCAAGAGACACTTTGGGAAAAGATCTACACTCTTCAAATTGTATCTTTATTTCAATATTCTCTTGGGAATTTGTTGTGACACATTCTACAACAGGGAAAACTTTAGTGGTGAATATTCGCCAATTGGCTAATAATAGAAATCAGGAGCTCCAAAAATGGCTAATAGTACAAGCTGAAACAAAGACTAAATCGCTAGGATTTTATGAAAAAATAATTTTGTCTCGATTAATTCACCATGTAAACGATGCGTCATCAAAACTGATTCGCCAGTATTTTATATAGTTACTAAAAAAATTAATTATATTCGCCAGTAATATTATATTCCTCCGATTAATTTTTGGGCAATATTGCCACTAATAATAACTTACTATTTAATTTGAGGAATATTTTCTTTTATCTATTGCCATAGATTAGTTTTTTAATCGAACGGTTGTAGGTTGATTCCAGGCCCTAATACACATGTGCCTTTTAAAAGGCTTGTTGAGTCCCAAAATTTGTTTTGGGCCACATGATTAAATCTAATCGTGTGGCTCAAAACAAATTTCAGGCCTCAACAAGCCTTTAAAAAGGTACATGTGTATTAGGGTGTGGAATGAACTTGCTATAGTCCTTCGTTTTATCAATGGGACGCCAGATAATGTTTCCTCGATGCCCATAGTTCCCCCGATGCACCATAGGATTGTGATGGGAGTTCCGTCGATGAAGCATTGTTAGGCCGATGGTATTGAATTTTGTTAAGAATGGGGGAAGATCTGGCTCTTGACCCCGCTTGTATTGTGATAGGAGCACAACAAGATTCACTAGGATTCGCCACTATGATTATTATTTTTACCAATTATTTATTAAGATTCGCCAGGATTTTACAAATTTTTTAATACTGTGCATAAGATTCGCCAAGAAAATTAATATTTTTTTTCAAATAAAAGGAGAGATTCACCAAGATTTTACACCTTTGCTGAGGGGGGGGTTTCTTAAAGTTATCCCTGTTCTACAAAAGTCAAAACACGTGGCACAATTCTCCTTCCACATTCAACTCAGAAACATCACTTTCATACAACCCTTTTGAGGTGAACTATACATGAGGAAGGAAACATGTTGTGTTGAAACAAGGAGGATCTAATATGCATCCAAATGATCACCCACCTCACATTATTCAAGTGTAAATTTTTCATATTGACATCATTAGTTGTACAAGTATTTATTTCTTCATGTAGAATTGCACACATGATATTCTCATGCGAAACATTAGTCAAAATCTCAAAATTAGAAAAAAAAAAGACAAAACAAGGTAAGAGATCAAATAAGAAGACATCTTCTTGTTCACTATTTGTATCACCAACATGTGCATGCATTTTATAATCAACTACCTAGGACGATTCATCTGATGGCTCATTTACATACATATCTTCCTCATTTTCCATACTACTACAAAAAATAACAAGGTCACACTTCTCATTCACAAACTAAATATCATCATTGATATATTTATTACAACCACTTACAGATGAATGATCTAATTGAAGGTAGGTGCACACAATGTTATCTTCATCTATATTGTTGTCATATATTACACCAAAACCTTCTTCTAAAAAGCTACAAACTAAATCATCACTTGATATTGTGCTTCTACTTGATGCAATTTCCATACAATCATTGTCATCAAAAACAATATTGATGAGTATTTTTTCGCATCACAACTCAGAAAAATGCCAAGTATTCTATCTCTCTTGAAAGGAAATCTAACCTTGATGACTTAAAAATATTACCCCAAGGATTTTTTTTTCAAGTCTCGACTTTACAAAAATGACTTAGTGGTTCAATGCATCATTGTTTAACAAGGGTCCTTACTATTGACTTATTGGAACTTGATAAGAAGGGTTTTAAATAATTTAGGCTTAATATGAAACTTTAATAGTATTTCTAGATATGAGATCTGAAATAATGTTTAATGCTAGATTTTTCAATTTATGTGATGCTTTCTAAAGATGATGGAATGGTAAGAGAGAATAAATACAAAATAAAATAAATAACCAACAATGAACTCAATCTCTTACCCTCCTCACCTCTTTGATAGAGTTGAAGCTAAGCACCCATTTCATTCAATTTTCTCTTGATAGTGCAACTATCTAGTTTCTCTCCAATGCAACATAACCTTGGTATGGAAGAGATTCCAATTATGAACTCAAAATCATAATCTTAGAAAGCATGATATGATTAAAATGGAATGGAAAGACTCCAATTTATGAATTTTTAGAAGGATGAATGGAAGGCCTCTTGTGAGATGGACATTAGGATTGAAAGAGAGAATGAAAGATTAGCCTTGTGACATGTGGCATGGGGAAGAAAGAAAGGTGTGCTCACACATGTGTGAACCCACATTAGGAAGAACAAGGAGATGACAAGTGGAAATAAAAGTGAAAAAGTGTAATAGGTGTAGGCTTGGAGGTGTGCCAGATGCAAAGAAAAGGAAGGGGTGGCTCCATGAGGAACATGTTGAATGAAAAAGACAGCTGAGAAGGGGAGGGGGGGGGGGTAAATCAGGTGTAGCAAATTAAACCATCAAAATACTCAATTGTAATTAGATCCAAATGCATTCATTAAACCCTTATTCTTTTATAGTGATTAATTAAGAAATGTAGATAACAAAAAATAAAATAACAACACCATACACAAGACAACACCAAATTTATGTAATTCCAAAACTGGTACAAGGGCTCACTACTAGAATAAGACACATTATCCAAAAAGGCTCACAACCAGGGCTCACTTCCATAGAAAGAAACAAAAGAAGACAGAAGAGAAATGTTACATAGAGAAAAAATTATCAATGCAATAAGGAATCCACCACAAATGCTCCAACAATTTCACAATCTTGCATAAAATATTTTAGACACCTTTAGCTCACTACCTTCAGGAATCCTACACTTGAAATTCACATCGCTCTACTCAAATTTGCATCACTTACATCACTCGCATCAATATCAAATCTATATTTATTCTCTCTTGCGTCTTACAAAATCACCACCTTTATTTATATCAACCTCAACCTTGAAAACCTTCTCCAAGGTCGACAACTATCTATTATATTTAAAAATTCAAATTAGGTCAGCACCTAAAGATTCCCGTAGTGGATTAGGAATGGAGGTGACCCATATAAATCCTTAATTAGGACCCAAATAGATCCTAACACACCTCAACATGATTTCATAAAATTTGCATGCAATTTTAACACAAGGTCGACCAATACCCATGCTAAAACACCATAAAACATTAAGTACACACTTCCTTAAATCAATCTAAAAAATTTGAACAAAAAAATTCACTTGAATGTGATCTAGAATAATCAATGAACCACTTGAGATCCAACAAAGAATCCATTGAAACTTTCATCATAAAAATACTTCAACCCAAAATATTTGCTAAACCTTATTCGCACATTGACACATGAAACACAAACTGTACTATACCAAATCAAGTGAAACCTTGAATACTGAAAGATACAAATATTATAAGAAACTTCCCAAATCTGCACAAACTAAAGCCAAACTATGAAGAAACATAGAGCAAATATATTTCTCCTAGACCACAAAAAATAGAATTGAAAAAATGGATCACACATTGGTGAAAATATCTCACTCTACACAGCAATCCAAAAACCCAAATTCTGAATATAGAAACTACTAACAACCTTAAACAACATGTCATATCTGCATAGGCATAGCATCAACATAGAAGAAATGTAGATCACATCTCAGAGCACATTCCAAACACTTGCACAACACTATTTTCTCTGTTTATCAAATTTTCTCAAAAGCACTTGGAAACCGAGTATCAGAGACATCATCTCATCTTATTACTTCATTCCAACACATTTGCAAAAATTGTAACATAAAGATATGTTCGTGTACTCACAACACTTCCTCAATATCTCAACTACACATGCACAACCTGCAACAACCCGTTTTCCTCTTTTTCACAATTTTCTCAATATCCTCGACATCCTCATCATGCAACAACCTTCCTTAACACATAGTTGACATCAATGCCAACACCAACCTGTATACATCTTGTTGACATCAATGAAAACACCATCATACTTGCAACATAACATGATCTCACACACGTATGAGCATCCAATAAAAAGGGAGGTTAAAGGATGACTTGGAGAGGGAAAGTGACATGTGCATGAAAGAATTTAAGAGGGCTTGGAGGACACATGTAACATGACTACAAGTTTGGGGAAGTAGGAGGAATTAAAAATTTAGAAGAAATATTAATGGGATTAGGATGTGGATTAAATTAATTAATCAAGGATTAATTAACTTAATTGGGATTAGAGGACTTATGAAAATAAAGACTAAGGTTGATTAAAATTAAATTAATTAACCTTTGAGGAATGGAGAATTAATAAAATAAAATTTAATTAATACAACAATGGAGGGGAATTAATCAAATAAATATTTTGATTAATTAAGAAGAATGAGGATAATAATTAATTAAATATTTAATTTAATTAATAGTGAACTTTTTTTTTTGCAAAAGGTGGAGGGCCTATAGATATATTAATAATAATAAAATTTACAATAGGTAAAAGCTTGTATGGTCCCAAAAATGACTATAATTATAAACTATTTTCCAGCCCTAGTTTGCTACTGAAGATGGGATGATTACACAAAATATCTAAAAAAAAAACTTGTTTTTACGACCTAAAAATTAGATAGATTTGGGCATAAAGAGAAAAATAAAAAATAAACCCCTCATGGCCCTTGGACTGAATTTTCCCCTGTGTCTTTTTGTGCTTTAAGATCATGTCTAGAACATGACCCTGCACCCTTTTTTCTCGAGGAAAATTTGACTCGTATTTCTAAATCTGTTGCTCTAGTGCTTGATGCTCTAGAAACTATTATTCCATAATTTTGGCATTAGCAACAATATTCTACTTGCCCTTAACATACTCAATATCGAAATCATCAGCTTGTATCTTACCGATCCAATTTTGATTTTCGTTAAGGTCCTACTATTTTGATACCACTAACATATCTCTAGCAAAATATGAACTGTGTTTTTTGAAACTATTGCTTTGGAACTTGGTGCTCTAGAATTTGTTGCTCCGAAATTTCATCAAAAACTTTTCTTGTAAACTTTTTAATCTATTGTTTGTCTTTTGTTTTATATTTTTGATATATATGAAGAGACTATTTGGATGGGTGAGCATACAATGCCACAACTAATGCCACCCACCAAATAGATTAGTCTTTATTATTGCCACTTTCATCTTGCTTCATCATTTTTTATTGCCACCTTCATCCTACTTAGCCAGACTGATGACAATAAGATTACACCTAATTATTTGTTACAAAAACAATATGATTATTCATTTATGAATGGATTATAAGTTCCTTTCACACATGGCCAAAGTCGTGGCTTCCTTAGTAGCTAATACAACCACTTCCAGGTATGCTTGCAACTATATGTCATTATACATAGTAATTTATTTCCCATCACAACCCATATTCGCCAATTTATCTGCCATGCCATTCCCTCTCTGTAGGTATGTGAGATGATAAAACCTTGAAATTTATCCAAAAAAACTAAATTTTATGTAAAATATATTTCAAACACCAACTGTGCACCTTTCTCTCCTTGTAGGCATTAATTATAATTAATGTGTTTCCCTTGATGTGAATTTGTGCAATACCCAATTTGAGGGCAGCTTCCAATCTTGCCATAACTGCCTAAGCCTCAACCACATTATTCTTACCCATTGGAAGTGAAAATGAAATGGACACTATTACTAATCCCAAAGAGTCTCGAGTATAGATTCTTACCCCTTAGATTTCCAGATTCCTTCTTGAAGCACCATCAAAGTTGAGTTTGAAAAAATTAGGACACGGGGGCTTCCATCTGATTTCTTTTCTATTCACCTTCACTCTGTTATTTTGATGTAAGCTTTCTACAAACAAAAAAATAATGTTCTTCCATTTCTTCAAAATAGAGCCATCCCAATTTGTAAACAAGGAGGATGTGTTATTATATTTCAAAACATAAGCATTAACCACTTTTGAAACTTCTTTTTCAATCTTAACTTTGACGACCTCAATTGAAGAACTTGATTTCCTGAAAAATGCATAAATTACATTCCCACCATATATTCCATATTACTAGTGGTGGGATAACTTTCCATACAGTTGCAAAAAAAGGGGATTTATATAATAATGGACAACTCTAGAAGATGTCCCAAATAGAATTTGGCAAAGGCTTGTATAGGTTCAACTTTCTCTTTACAAACATCCAACATTCTTGCACAAAACTACATAGTACAAATGAATGGTCTACATTCTCCAGTTCCTCCTCACATAAAGGACACTTGAAGTGATCAACAATTCTCAGTTTAGTTAAGTGATCACTCGTTAAAATTATGTTTTGTAAATTTAGCCATTCAAAGCTCCCAGCTTTTGGAAGAATCTTATTGTTCCAACAAAATGAATAAGCCCTTTGAGAAACCAAATGATCTCTATGCTGGGTTAGAGCTTTATATCCTTGCTTCATAGAGTAGGAGCCCTCTTTCGAAGGAACCCACATAATCTTATTAGGATTCCCCGAAATGAATACAATTCTACTTTTTAGAGTGTCTTGAAGCAATGCAAATTGATTGGCAGAAAGAGATGAATCAGAATGATTTTTCTAGATTACTTTGCTCGTAAGGCCTTTTGTTGAATGTACATAGTCTAGAAAATTCTCATCCCATTCTCTTGACAATAAAGCCCTTACCTACTGTAATTCTTGAATGTTTTCCAAAGGGGGCTTACCATTCCATGAGTCCTCCCAAAACTTCACGCTTTTCCCATCACGACTTTCCCACATGATGAATGAAGTAATAATCGACCTACATGACATCAAGAAATTCCATATGGCTGATCATGAGGGCGGGTTTTAAATAGTAAGAATCCTCAAGGGGTTTGAAATAGTAATTATGAACTAAAATTATAATTAATTAAATTTTAATTTAATTAATTATGGAATGAAAAGTCAATTTATGGTGTCTAATTTTTTTTCCTCTTTGAGATGATGTCATGACAAAGAGAAGTAACACCATTTCAAAGAAGAATAAAACATAATAGGTAGGAAAGGGATAAGGACTAGTGGCATGATTCCCCCAATCACTAGAAGGATGAGAGTTGGGTATGTTCCCTTGAGAGGATATGTAGGTTCAAATAACATAGGTGTGCTCTCAAAATGGATGGGAGAGTTAGATGATGAAGGATGAAAGCAGGAACTAGATAAGGATGGAAAATATATGGATGGGTGAGGGAGGATGTATGGACATCATGCTACAACAATATAATAAACCTAGATTTTATATCACACTTGATGTTATGATCAAGGTATAAGGAACCAAGATGACAACGTGCCAAGTACGTGATTAAAAATGTCAAATATAGACATACGCCTTATAAAATTGTGATATGGAAGACCATGATGCCCTTGTGGAAATACAATGTAAATTCCATTTTAAATTTATAAATAATAATTATACACACAAGCAACAAGAAAGAATGCAAAACAAACCAAAAACAAACCAAGATAATGCCCCTACTCAAACTAAAAAATGATTGATGGATTGATTGATTGATGATGATGATGAGGAGGATACTAAAAGGTAGCTATAAGAACAATGCATACCCCAAGGATTGTTTTTTTAATGATAGAAACAACACATGGATTAGAAAGGATACATCTTGATGATGATAATTGGATATTAGATCAAATATATTTCAATTAATTTGGATCAAAATGATGGATTGATTTTGTTACACCCCATTGTGCATTTAGCTATTTACTATTACTATGTTAGGGTAAATTATTGCATATGTGAATGTATTTGGAATTTTGAATGAAAAATAAATATGGTTTCACTTTTTTTTTGAAAAATTATGAATGAATATTTATTTCATTTGATATTATATAATGGAATGGATATTTTAAACGAATGGTTATTGAATTTGATATTCTAACTATGAAAAGTATAATGTAAATGATTGTTTTGATGAACGACCAACTACCATGAATATGTGTTAAGTTGGATGCAAATTCAGAATCAATCCTCTGAAAGTGAGGGGAAGTATCACTCAGGAGAATAACTTGGTCAAGTAACTTGTAACAAAACCTAACTGAGCTTACACACACACTCACTTATAGAATGGTTGAGTCAAGTCATAGTTTTTTGGAATTGGTAAGTCATCCTTTAGTATGATGTGTTTGCAATAAGAAGGATCTTGATTTCTATTAAGAGAATTCTTGGATTGTGTTTAAGTGATTAGTGCATGTGAGTTCTTCTTCATATTACTATACTTGATTGATGAGATAAATATACATGAATGTATATATATTGATACATATGCATGTCGATAATAATCTATACACATGAGATAACACGTACATGAGAGTACATAGGTAGATGTACCTACACATGCTTATGGATGGGTTTCTCTAAGGCATGGTGATATCGAGAGGATAATGAGATATGTATGTATATATGTATATAAATCATGTGTATATATACCCATAGATAAGATAAAAATCGATCGTATGTTTGATTATATAATCGAATATATATATATATATATATATATATATATATATATATATATGAGATATATACATATATACATATGTATGCACATGTTGATATACATGTATGTGTTGAAAAATAGGAATGTCCATACAAATATGTTGATATATGTATACATACGTATACATATATCAAGATAATCATGTGGAATTGTATACATGTATATATATGTTGAATAGGACAATTGAGTGGGGGGTGAATCAGTTGTCACATATTTTCACCATTAATTCAATCATCGAAACTAATACTTAAAACTACTTAAATGATTAATCATCAAATGCCAATGCATAAACTAAAATTCAACACATAAACACAATAACACCAGATTTACGTGGAAAACCCAATGAGGGAAAAACCATGGTGAGGATTAACTCACACTATAGAGAATATCAAAACCAATTACAAAAAGGCTCATTGCTTGAGATAAGGCTCATTGCCTAAAATAAGGTCTCACTAACCAATAGGGCTACAACTTGGAGAGCTCACTACCACAAAGATACAAAGAAGGAAAATAAGATTTTTTATAGAGAGACTACAATCCCAATGCAACAAAGGATTCCACCATAGTTACTTGATCAACTTGCATGAATGATACAGTTCACCTTCTGCTCACTGCATCTAAAAACTCAACATTAAGCTTCACATTGATCTGCCACACACAACTCACATAAACTTTCTAAATAGCATCAATGTTGCATATAATTTTTCACTTATCTTCCTTCTTTCCTCTTGTACATTTTTCATTACTAGCTCATCCTGTATTTATACTATCTCCAACCTTGAAAAAGATCCAAAGTTGGCCATCCAAATTCAAATTCAAATTAGGTCAACACCAACCATCCTAGGGTGGAATTAGAATGAGGGTGACCCAAACACATGCTTCATTGGAACCCAAAATATATCCAACATGCTTCATTAACTTTGAAGATAGTGCTTAACACAAGTTCGACCAAACTAGTGTAAAACACATAGAACAATTAAGCTCTAAACTTATAGAAACCAAAAATATCTTCAATGCAACCAAAACAACTTAACTCTAGAACTACAAGTCAAAAGACTTCATCAAAGAGAAATCTAGAATAGCAACATTTCTCCTAGACCTCAACCAGAACACAAAAAAAAATAGTTCACAACTGGTGAACACAACTTGAACTTCTCAATGAAATAAAAACCAAAAATTTGGATATAGCAAACTTCAAAAACCATAACCAGAATATTTGAACCGCATGAATATAGGGGAAAATATCAGATCAACACGAATACCTATAAATTTGATTTTTCTCAATATCCTCAACATATACAACCAACAACTAGTAGATAAATAGTTGACAAGTTGAAATCAATGACAACACCTTCAATCCTTTCTTCATTCTTGCAACAATCTCCCCCTTTGTCATTGATGTCAACACATGATATGAAAAACCATCAAATACACCAAACTAGTTTGAATATACTTCTCAAGATTTTCCTTTTTGCTTCTCCCCCTTAGAAGATCATCTTTCTCATTACCTTCTTTCTATTATTAGTTTTCTTTCCTTTTCACATGCTTTCTCTCCCCCTTTTACATCAATGGAAAAGGAAAAATATATGTTCATTGAATCTTCCTCTGACATGAAAACAAAATACTCACAATGACAACACTTGAAACTACTCACTCCCCTTGAGAGGCAGCCACTAAAACATCAGTCCAAAAAGATAGAACCATGAATCCAACAGACTGATGTAACTCCATATGCATCTTAGTTTATGAAAGGAGGGGCAATAACCCCTAACTTATCCTAGAGATACACAAAAGTATCTTTAGGAAGAGCCTTTGTGAAAATATCAGAAATATGATCCTTCATCAGAACATACTCAAGTTTTACTTCATTCTCAATGACCTTCTCTCTTAATAAATCATATCTAATAGATATATGCTTCATTCTTGAGTGCATCACATGATGCCTCAAAATGTTAATTGCACTTGTATTATCACAAAAGATAGAAATGGGATCATCATATAGCACTTTGATATCTTTTAATGTTTGTTTCATCCATATAAGTTGTGTACAACAAGATACAATGGCAATATACTTAGCTTAAGTAGTAGACAAGGAGACTGAATCTTGCTTCTTACTCAACCATGCCACCAATCTACATCCAAGAAAGAATGCACCACTACTTGTACTCTTCTTATAATCTACACATCCAACCCAATCTACATGTATATAGGCACTAAGTGTAAATTCAATATCTTTAGCATATCACAATCCATAATCCAGAGTGCCATTCAAATATCTAAATATTATTTTAATTGTAGCAACATGTGTTTCCTTCAGATATTCTTGAAATCTAACCACATGATAAACCGCATGCATAATATCCAGTCTAGTAGCAATCAAATATAGTAATTTTCCAATCATAGATCTATACTTTCTCTAATTAGTCTTAGGTGAATCATCATCTTTTCCCAATTTGCAACCAATCACCATAGGAGTACATACCATTTTGGAACCATCCATCCCAAAATTTTTCAACATCTCTCTCACATACTTAGACTGTGAAATGAAAATTCCTTTCTCTGTTTGATTAATCTATAGCCCAAGAAAGAAATTCATCTCCCGAAACATAGATATTTCAATTTCTTTCTGCATCTCTTCCACAAACATCTTGCACATCTTTTCATCTCCTCCAAAAATAATATCATCAACATATAACACTACAATCAAGATTCTATCATTATCAATCTTGGAGTACAAATTATTGTCCACCATACCTTTGTTAAATCCTTGTTGAATCAAATACCTATCTAACCTTACATACCAAGCTCTAGGAGCTTGCTTCAATCTATACAAATCTTTCTTCAATCTACACATCATATCTAGTTGATCTGTCAACTGAAATCCTTCCGATTGTTCCATGTAAACTTCTTCTTCCAACTCACCATATAGAAATGCCGACTTGACATCCATTTGATAGACTTTGAAATCTTTATAAGCATCCAATGCCAAGAACATCCTTATAGCTTCGATTCTTGCTACTAGGGAAAAAGTCTCTTGAAAACATACACCTTCTACTTGTAAGTAGCCTTTACACACAAGCCTCGCTTTGTTTCTAATGACTTCTCCATTCTCATTCAACTTATCTTTGAATACCCATTTTGATCCAATGATTTTTTTCGTATGTCGGTCTTGGGACCAATTCCCAGGTCTGATTCTTCTCAATCTACAAAAGTTCTTCTTTCATCTCTTCCTTCCAATGTTCATCTTTACATGCTTCAATTAATATCTTTGGCTCAATCTTAGAGAATAAACATAAATTTACTTCAGCAACAAATTTTCTTCTAGTTAACATGCCTTTTGTCTTGTCTTCAATAATCTAATTTTCCGAATGATTCCTTTGTACATATTTTGGTGTCCTAGGGGACATCACCAGAGCATCTTCTTCTCTTTCATCCTATTTATCCAACTTCTCTTTCTCATATTTATCCTATTCTTGCATAATTTCTTCTATTCTTGCACAATCATGTTCATCAGACACATATCCATCAATATCAATAGAATTCTTTATTGTCTCATCAAACTTCACATTCGAGCTGTCTACAATTTTCCTTATTTTATTGAAATATCTATATGCCTTTATTTTAGTAGAATACCCAAGAAATATGCCTTCATCACTTCTTGCATCAAACTTACCCAGAGTTTCCTCATCTCTTTTGATAAAGCTTTTGCTTTCGAATACCTTAAAATATTTAACTATAAGAATTTTTCCATGCCATAGCTCATAGGGATTCTTTGTATTATTTGATCTTGCTTGAACTTGATTGAATTCACAAACAATAGTATGAATAGATTCTTTCCAATAAACTTCCAATAAACTAACTTCAAGAATCATTGATCTAGCAACCTCTTGAACTGTACTATTTTTCCTCTCAACAACTCCATTATGCTAAGGAGTTCTCGGGGCAGATAACCGTCTCTTTATTCCATGCAGTTCAAAAAACATATTGAACTCATGGGAGGTGAATTATCCACCTCTGTTAGATCTTAAGCATTTTATTCTCAAATTCACTTAATTTTCAACCATAGCCTTGAATGCCTTGAATCTATCTAACACATCTAATTTCTCTCTATGAAATGTAACCCATGTATATATAGAATAATCATCAATTAAAAGAATAAAGTAACTTTCACCAAGTAGACTTCACACTCTCATAGGACCACAAAGATTTGTATGAACTAAATCCAGTAGTCTAGTAGTAGATTGTTCCTTTGATCTGTAATGATTTCTTGCTTGCTTCCTAGATTGATAATTTATACAAATAACATTAACAGGCTTTTTAATTCTTGGTAAATTTGTCATAGCCTAAACAACACTAATCCTTGCAAAATTGTCAAAATTCATGTCATACATTCTCCTATGCCATAACCAACTGTCATTTATTCGAGTCATAAAGCATCATACATCAACACCTTGAAGTTGATAAATATTCCCTTCACATTTCTTTCTTGTAGCAATCAATATTTTAGATCCTTTTTGGATCTCACATTTTTCATCCTTAAACACATGATCATATCCTTTTCTGCACATCTGACCAATGCTCAACAAATTATTCCTTAATCCATTAACATAGTAAAAATCATCAATATGATGCTTGCCATCAAAACTTATTGAACCTATCCCACATATTTTAGCACCAATATCATCTTTGAACATAACCAAGCCTCCATCATATTTCTCAAGCTTAAAAAACTTACTCTTATCATCGGTCATGTGATTTGAACAACCACTATCAAATACCCAAAAATTCTTTTCTTGTTTAGCATCTATGGCAGAGATAACCATACTTTCATTTTTCTCCTTCTCCTTCTTCAGAGGGCTTTCCTTTACCTATTTTTATGAACTAGTAGAAGTTGGTTCATCCTTAATTTCCAAGGAAAAGCATACATTGTCATTTGGATCTTCATCTGAAATACTAGTATTTTCATTCACATAGTCAATTCTCTTAATATTCTTTCCTTTCTTTTCTTTCTCATATCTTTGTTTATTCCTTTTAGCTCTTTTCAGACACTTTACAACATAATGACCTATTTCTCCACAACTAAAGCATTTAAAGGGAAAATTATCTTCATACTTACCAAAACCTTTTCTCATTCTTCTCACAAAGTTAGCTTCTATTTAATCAAAGTTCTCTTCATCTAGATCTTCAAATTTTGTAGCTTTAAAAGCAATCTGATTTGCCTCCATTTCTTAGACTCAGATTCCTAATTGCATAAGATGTCAAAATCCTAACAATAGATCCTTAGTACAAGTCTTATAATCTATAGTCTACTCAATAGCACTCACCTTCTCACTGTAAGCATGAGGAAGAGTTCTGAGAATATTATTGACAATCCTAGTTTCATATATAGTAGCACCAAGAGATCGCATTCTAACCACTACCTCATCCAATCTCTGTACATAAGCTTTAACATTTTCATCTTCAGAAATATGTATAAGATCAAATTGTGTTTCCAAATTCTGCAATTTTTCCTCTTTAACTCTTTCATCACCATAATATTCTCTTTCTAAAGCATCCCAGACTTCCTTAGCTGTCTTTAGATTCTAAACCTTAATCAACACAAAATATACCAGACTATTCTTCAAGATGAACTTCGCCTTATTGTTCACTTCATGTAATTTGATTTCTTTAGGTGTACTTAGACCATTAGTAGGAGAAGTGTAATTATTCTTGTAAGATTTATCCACATCATATCCACAATACTCTAAATATTCTTTTATAAAAAAAATCTAGATACCATAATTAGTTCCATCAAACCTCAGATAATCAAAGACCATCTTGCTAGCCATCCCAAACCTTCCTCAAGTAGTTAAGCTCTTCACTAAGGAGCCAAGATCTGATACCAATTATTGAATAGGACAACTGAGAGGGGGTGAATCAGGTATCACAGATTTTCACCTTTAATTCAATCACCAAAACTAATACTTAAAATCGGTTAAATGATTAATCATCAAATGCCAATGTAGAAACTCAAATTCAACACATAAACACAATAACACTAGATTTATGTGGAAAACCCAATGAGGGAAAAACCATGGCGAGGATTAAATCACACTATAAATAATATCAAAACCAATTACAAAAATGATCACTTCTTGAAACAAGGTTCACTGCTTGAGATAAGGCTCACTATCTGAAATAAGGACCCACTGTCCAATAGGGCTACAACCCAGAGGGCTCACCGCCATAAAGTCAAGAAATTTTGATAGTTCCATATTCATGGAGACCTGATACATGCACTAGTTCAGGAGCTACAACCGATCATATCACCATGGCCCTTCACCTAATGGGGACTCAAACTCATAGGTAAAATCCATCCCACCTCATCTAATGGCCATAAATTTATTATCACAGTGATTGAGTACATTACCAAATGGATTAAAGTTATTCCCATGACATACATTACTAGCAAAAACATATCTAAATTTATCCTCAATTACATCACTTGTTGGTATGGTGTCCCATAGTCCATCATCACTAATAACGGTCATACTTAAGAACCAAGATGTCCACCAACTATGCAAAAAATTCCATATCCAACATCATTTCGTCACTCCATACTACACACAAGGTAATGGCCAAGCCAAGGCGTGTAATAAACCCATCATCAAAATCCTTAAAAAGACTATCAATGAAGCTAGTCGTGATTGACAGCTTCAACTTAATCTCACCTTATGGGCCTACCACACTAGTATCTGCACTCCCACATTAACCACACCATATTCCTTTGTCTTTGGTTCTGAGGCCATCTTACCTATCAAGGTCAAGTTTCCTTCCCTGAGGGTATCCATGCAAGGGCTCATTGATGAAGAAGAATATTGTGTATCCAGACTACATGAGTTGGAACTATTAGATGAATGGAGACAAATGCATTGGTGTATTTGCAAGATTATCAAAATTGTCTTTGTTGTAGTTACAACAAAAAAGGTTTTGTTTCGACATTTTAACATCGATGACCTATTTTTAATGGAAAATCCTAAGAATCAAGCAAAACATGAGAAGCCAGGAAAGTTTGAACAAAATTGGTTCAGTCCATATATTGTCATGACAATCTATGGATCAGGACCTTATAAAATTTTGACTCCCGAAGGTGAACCATTGTCAGATCCTATCAACAGTTTGCACTTGAGAAAATTTTATACCTAGCTTCAGAGAGCCATGTCAAAACTTAAAAAAAAAATAAAAAATAAAAAGTAAAAAAATTGTCACCCTAATGAAAACTTGGCAAAACAAGCATCTTGGTGACACCAAAAAATAAAAAAAATCAAGAAAATAGTAAAGAGAAATAATTTTTCCAATAGTGAAAACCACTTTAGTGGCGCTTTGAATAAGTACCATGGTGAAAACTAGACAAACATGCATCATGTGTAGTCGATCTTTGCTCCATTTTCTACCATCATTTTATCTATTTTTTTTACCTTTCTCTCATAATAAATCCACCCTTCAATCTTTCTCATTTCATCCATAATCATGCTTTGTTGTCCTTCCCATATCTTGTAACAATTGACATTTTACATCTTTTTCACTTTTAATATCCACCCGCAATAAAGCTTGTCCCATTCCATTCCTAATAAATTGGTCTTATACCCAACTAGGGGAAAGTCCTTAACCTATGTCTTCATGGGATTCTACACTTGATATTGGAGGTCACTATATCAATAAAGCCAAAAAAAATCATAAAACTTCAAAAATCCAAAAAAATCGAAATAGGTCAAAACCTAAAAACATCCAAATAACTTTCAAAAGATCTAAAAAATAGAGCCAGAGTTAGTCATGTCAGTCAAAGTCCAATCAAAATACATTTCCTCTACATGTATAATGTAGGAAAGGTCATCAGTCGATGAGACCCTGAGGCACAAAATCAATCCTTTAGGTTTTTTCGAATAAATTCAATCATGAATCGGTCCATAATAAATAAAACAAGGTCCAAGTCCTACCAAACTATGAGGTATTTGCACATTGTTATGTAGGCAAGGCCATCAATCGATGAGACCTTAACACCTTAGGTCGGTCATTTAGGGTTTGTCAAGTTAGTCACCACTCATGTTACAATAAATCAGATACTTTGATCATATACAAATAGTCATCTAAACCTCAACTAAATCATGAACAATATACAAACTATCCAACTAGTCATCAAACCAAACTTGTCAATTTCCAAATTAGTCAGAACTAGAGTCTAGACATCATCATATATCAAAAATTTTCATTTTCCTTATATAGGTGGTCACATGATTGAAACGAGACTTGACATCTTATACAACATGTTTCCTCCCCTAAAACTAGACATTGCTAAACAATCAACCCAGGTGATCCCATAATATTGGTTTACAATTCCCTTCACAAAGAAAATTTGCAAAAATGCTCCAAAGAAAAAAATTTGAGTTTTTAGGGGTTCTCTTTAAGGGGGGTTCGAGCGAACCAAAAAAGGGGTTCACTCGAAGGGGGGGTTTGAGTGAACCAAAAAAGGGGTTCACTCAAAGGGTGGGTTCAAGCAAACCAAAAAAGGTGTTTTCTTGAACCCCCTTCTTTGAGTGAACCCCCCTATGATGTCATCCCCTTTTTTGCACATTTTTTTAATGAAAACAAAGGAAAATTGCAAAAAAGGGGAGTTCGATTGAAACCCCCTTCGAGCAATCCCCCCTTCACTCAAAGGGGTCCAAGGGGTTCGCTTGAAGGGGGGTTTGCTCGAACCCCCCTTTTTCGCCCTTCTCCCTCTCCCTGAGCAATTTTCTATAAAAAAATTCCTTTACGAGCTTGGGTTGAAGATGAAAATGGAATCAAATTCACATACCCAACTAGATGATGGTAGTCCTCGGAATGACCTATCCATCAAATATAATTTTAAAATATTTTTGTATTATTATGCTTTTTTTGGTTTAATTAAACATAGGTTTTTTTTTATCAAAAATCAAGATCTCTGTTCTACACATGTGGAAAAATAGTAGATTGTCAAAAAAATTCTAAAAAATATGTTTGTGCTAGGTATTGATGTCCTTAATCCAACCAAAAAAAAAAATTGAATTTTGATACATACAAAAGAAGTTATGTTGTATACGGTCCACCTATATCTAAATTGTAATTGGTTTAATTTCAAAACTTAATTAAGATTTTTTTTTAATAAAACACTATGAAACCAAATGAACATGCTAGATATCGTAGTTACAAAGCTAAATTAAAAAAATAGAATTTTATCCTTAATAGAAAAAAAGTTATGTTGTTTGTAGTGAACACCACTCTTTAAAAATTGTGTTTATTGTTAAAAACTAGTTTTTGAAGGAGATCACTAGTTTGGATCATCTTCAAATTCCTCATGGTTGAGCAAATATAGGTACTCGAAAGTGAAGATTTAGTTACAATAATTCAGTTCAATGTCCAGTTTGACCAAAAAGTGTAAACCAATATTGTGGGATCACCCCCTATCAATTACTTAGTCAATCAAACATCACCAAATAAACACTAGAAAACAATATGAATCGTTGTTGACATTGTTGGTCTAATTTGTCTTATCTTTTTGATTTGTCATTTGGGTCATGTTACTAGCTACCTTGAGGATGTCCCACGAAGGACTTAGAGGAGAGATGATGTCTCATGACTTGTCTTTTCTTTGATTGTTGCTTTTGGATTGTCTTGACAAAAATATTGGGGCAACTTTGCTCCTAGTATGGGTCATGACATTCCTTTCCTGATGATTGTCTATTTTTACAAGTGGATAACTTTGCACACCTTGGTCTATGCCATACCATGGTGCTTATTGTCCATTTTTCATATTTTTAATGCCCAATAATGATTAAATGCAAATCCTAGCATCTATCAAGAAAAATATCAATCTTTCTTTGTCTCCACTAGCTCCATGCTAACATTTTCCTCTCGTTAACATTTTTGTTCATCAATCCTTGCATTCATCCACTATCATAACACTTTTTCAATTTTTTTGAAACTCTTTGAAAATTGGCAAAATTTCTCGAGGGGGCATAGGTCTAGCCTATTTTCTTGTCAGCACACTGGGGCATATTTTTGAACTGAATTTCTTTGACACAACGTGATAAATTGCATTGTATCAAAGAGGGGCAAAATGTAGACATTGAAAAATATCTTAAGCTTGCAAACACCATTTTTCCTTGTCAATTCCCTTTTTTCCCTAAATAATTAAATAATTTTAATTAATTAATTAATTTCCTTTTATTTCTTCCTTTTGACTAATTAAATAAATTTTATTTATTTAATTATTTACTAATCTATCATTTTCTACGACTTTTGAATTAATTTATTATTTAATTTTAAAGTCAACTTTCCTTCTTCTTCTATAATTAAATAATTGTTTAAATTATTTAATTATTCACTTTCCCTCCTAAATTAAATAATAAATTATAATTATTTAATTTCCTCCAACAACCTCTTTTTTTGTGCCAACCTCTTTATCTGTTCCATTCTTATCTCTTCACATCTAATTTAATTTCCACCCTTGATTGAATTATTTTATAATTTAATCTCAATTGTCCATCCTTAACCTAGTCCTATCTTTGCCCTAATTTAGCCCTAACCCTATTTCATACTACATATTTCAATCTTGGCCATAGATTGTCATGTCATATTGCTTTCAATCCCAACCCTTCATCCAAATTTGGTTTTCTATAAAAGACACCTATCATTGTCATTTCAACCTACCTATTTTATGCTACCTATTCTATTGCTACTTAAGGAGACAAGTACACTCATCAATATTTTGCTATCATTGTCATTAGGCTATTATTACATACTCAAATTTGAGGGCAATCAAGAATATAAAGAAAAATGGAGAAGGACAATGGAGGTGAATCAACTATGGTATAGGTAATATAGCTCAATGTTTTATGTTTCTATGTTGGGTTGTGCTTCATTGTTGGTTTAGGGCTTTAGGGTTTTAGTTTTGATGATTTATGACCTTAAACTTGATTTTTCCTTATTCTACAACTATAGGTCATGAAGAAGTTAGAAAATCATGCAAGTATGGATTTTCAAGAAGGGACTCGATCTCCAAGTATAACATAATCAAGTCAAGTGAACCTAAGATGTGCCAACCTAATGCAAGAGCATGAGAAAACTTGGACACACATAAGGTTTGGAAAGATATAGTAAAATTTTAATGATAAAATATAGATGGACAAGGTATTCACATGTGAAGGAGAAGATCCATAGAAAGGTATCAACATTATTTTCAAGAAAATCCAATTGAGTGAGTGAGAATGAGAATAAAAGAGAATGCAAGAAGATCCTCAACAAAGAGAAATGAGTAAGGAGAATGGAACAAATAAGTGCTACAAGAACTACTAGAACCTAAGAAAATTTTGCTAACATAGAGGAAGCTCTACCTCAAGAAGGTACAAAGGTATCCAAAAAATAAATCAAAGAGAAAAAAGGTATATAAGTGAAGTGTTCAGACCCAAGTAAAGTAGGTTGGACAAAGAAAGGAGTAAGGATGGAGAAGAAGGTAAAAGGGGAGAAAAAAAGAAATGATCTCATAGAAAAAAGTTGAGAACAATTAAAGGAAATGGACTTCGATAGAGGAGGTTAGTGTATTCCATGTAGGTGAGGTTGAGGGAAAAAATAAGGAAAACAAATATTAATCATGCTAAAGTATGAGTGTCTAGAGAAGAATGAGATAATCTTGATGAAGTTTGAAGAGCACAAAACTACCACTTCATCTCATTTATGAATAATCATTCATGTATTATTTCACACCTAAGGAGTTTGATGTAGGGGCACAATAGGCTGGATAAGGAACATTATGTAAAAGGATAAGGTGAACAACATGAGAGTATATCAAGTTACAAGGAATGATCTATGCACAGGAACAAGGGATGGGACCCACACATGAGAAATAAATGAAAAGTAGAGAAGAGAAGAGGTGCAAGGGAAAACATGATTGTGCAAATAAAATGAGGACATGACTAATGCCTCAAGAAGATAGTTATCTAAAGGTTATAATAATTATCTAAAACACAATAGGTGAACTGAAGCATATGTTCACAAATATCATAGTACAAGTTTGTAGGTGCACTTGAATGATCCAAAATTGTGGGTCCTTGTATGTGTACACCATAACCTAATAACCCTAGTTCTCAACCATATTCAAATGAAAAATAGTAAAAACTAACTTCAAATGCACCCATGAAAAGAGTGACATAGTCAATTATAAGTTGAGTATCACTGTACCTTCAAAAATAACTCTTCTTTTGTCGAAATAAGTCTTCCTTTCTATTTTCCTGATTTCCTTGAATTGAAAAAATAAAAAAATAAAAACATTATATGGATTATTTTTGGCCTTACATATTTCGACCGACAAAATTTTGATCAAGTATGTCCTAGTTGGAAGGGTTTTGACTAAAAACCTCTCGATTGAAACTTGCTTGGCCGAAATTGGTCCAGCCAAAAATTTCTAGTTGGCATCCTACTTGGTAGCCAACTCAGTTTTTTTCAAAGTTTTTTGAAAATTTCAACTTCAATTGAGTATTTTTTTAGCCAAAATAATTTTAAAAAAGTATCCTTTTGTAGAGCTCGGAGTGGTGAATCTACATATGTAATTCTTTAAATATTTTGATTATTTTTAATATTTATTTTTTTAAATAGTGCAAGTAGGTTTTTAAAGTTAAGAAAGAGGATGACTAGAAATTAAAAAAAAAATGCTGGATTTTTTGGTTATGTTGCTGATATGTGGTTGTCATTGATGTCAACACTATTAGAATTGATGATTCTGAAGGCTGTATATGTCGAGGATATTGAGAAAATTAGAATAAATATGTTGCAGGCAATCTATGAAGCTGTGATGATCAGAATGGTGGAAAGTTCTATAAGTTATTATTCAGAAGTCATGCATTAAAGGGTTTGTTGATGAGCCTATCTAGTATGTTGTCTGAAAGTTTCAGTGGTACGCATCAAGATTGGAGAAAGTTATGAGTTTCTGAGTTCCTACAATTATTTTGTTACTGTAGCAGGTGTTTCTAGAAGAAGAGAATGCAATTATGGTAAATTAAGTTGTTGTGTATGCTACTATGGTGTTCAATAATGTTTCTAGATCATGCTCTATCATTATGGTACGTCTGCATTGATTGGTGTGCTCATGATCAAATATGTTTCCTTCGTGTGCTTAAGTTTTCATTTTCTTGGTTAACATGATGGTGGTAGCATGTTGCGGATCCTTATGGATTAAATGTTTTGCATGTTCAAGGATGTTGATTTAGGTCTTCATTATGTTGTGTCCGACTTAAGTTGGTGTGCATTGAGATTTGTTCATGAATTGGGCTGACAATTTGTAATTTATTCTTTTATTTATGGCTGACATAGTTGTTGATGAAAATTCATGTAGCGGATATATAAGAGTGATTGTTTCCTCATTTTGGACTATGCTCGGTGAATGTATGCGAAGTGTGTGCAAGATATGTGTGAATAAAGATCAGATCATTCGATTTCATAGCAGAGTGTGAAGAAGATTGAACGAAGTGTGAAGAAGTGTTTCTGTGCCTAACCGAAATTGTCATAAGGCTTTTGTAGAAGCTAATTTATCAATTCAACCTCATCAAATGGATTTAATCTGATTGTTTTATCTAAGGCAGTGAGCCTTCCCTTTAAGTAGTGAGCTCTAGGTAGTGTGCTTGAATGCATGTGAATTCCCTATTCATTTTTCATTATACTTCTAATAGGGTATAATCTTGTGGACTAACATCCACCGTGGTCTTTCCCATAACAAGGTTTCCACATATAAAATCTTGGTGCTCATGTGTTTTTGATGTGTTGTTGATTCATGTTTTCACTGTTAATTATTAGATCTAAGATTAAAGGTTGATAAAGGTTAAATAAGTTTAAATTCTGTAACAATTGATTCACCCCCCCTCTCAATTGTCTATCATTATTTTTCCAACAATTGGTATTAGATCAGGTTCCTCTGAAGAAGTTTAATAGCTTGAGGTGATTCGAGATGGAATCATACAAGAAGGATAGTCCTAGATTCGATGGTACACATTACTTTCTATGGAAGGTCAGAATGGAGTGTCATTTGAAGTGCATTGGTGAACCCTTATGGAAGATTACAAATAATAGATATAATATTCCTCAGAATGGTCCCTCTACTCCTGATGAGATCAAATAAGCTAAAACTAATATCAAGGCTATAGAAGCATTGTTGAGTTATTTTGACAGATTCAAAGATGACAAATGTGATAGGTCTGAAGATAGCACATGAGATCTGGAAGAAATTGGAAACATTGTATGAAGGAGATGCACAAGTGAAGATTGCTAAGCTAACAAGTCTAAAAGGCAAGTGGGATAATTTGAATATGAGTGAAGATGAAAACATTGTTGCTTTCATGTAGAAGGTAAATGATCTAGTGATGGGTATTGGATGTGCCAGTGGAGTCATGGATGAAGATGAGATTGTGGCTAAATTTCTTAGATCAGTGCCTACTTCTTACAAAATGAAAGCTCGTGCTATTGAAGATCTCAAGATAGTAACAAATGTGAAAAGAGACATGCTGATTGGTAAAGTAGCTGCCTTTGAGTTGTGTGAATTTGGTGAGTCTACTCCTAAGAAAAAATATACATTCAAAGCTACTGTATCTAAAAAAATCCAATAGAGATATGATCTGGGAGAAGCTTCCAAAAATACATTCAAGTATGAAGATGAGATGAAACAAATTGAAGATGAAGAAAGAGAGCTAGAAGAGCTAGAAGCACTGATTATGAAAAGAGAATCCAAAGGACATGGTAAGTACAAAGAAAAGTTGCCTATTAAATGTTTCTCTTGTAGTAAGATAAGTCATTTTGCATCAAGGTGTCCTGAAAGAGTTTCTAAGTACAAACCTAAAAAGTCTAGATTTCAAAAGAAATGTTATTATGTTGAAGAAAGTGTTGCTGATGATGAATCTGATAAAGAAACTGGAAATGAAGATGGATGGGTATTCATTGCTATCAAGGAAAATGGTATGGTGTCCACTAAATCTACTAACAATCAGAATATTGAGAAAGCTCTTACAAACAAAATTGATGAAAAGGATGAGTGGGTGATTGACAACGGATGCTCACATAATATGACTAGTGACAAAAGTAAGTTTCTAAGCTTGGAGAAGTATGATGGTGGTGTTGTAACATTTGGAGATAAAAATGTTGGTGTAATTTGTGGCAGAGGTACTATTTCTCTTGGTGGTAAATATAATATGGATGATGTCCTTTATGTTGAAGGATTGAAGCATAACTTATTGAGTGTTGGACATATGGTAGACAAGGGATACAATCTTTAGTTCAAAGATGGAAAGTGAAAGATATTGGGAAGCTCTAGAAATATAATTGCTTTAAATACAAAGACAAGAGGTAACATTTTTCACCTGAGTGCTTCTAGTGAAAGTTGTTTAATTACTCAAGTTGATGTAAGTTGGTTATGGCATAGGAGGATGTGTCATGTGAATTTTGATAACATTGTCAAAGTAATCTCCACACAAGAAGTCAGAGATCTACCTAAGTTAGTGAAGCCTACTAACACTATATGCAAGGAATATTAGATGGGAAATCAGACAAGAATTTCTTTTAGGAGCAAACAAAATCATTCAAATGGAGTACTAGAGTTGGTTCATATTGATCTATGTGGTCCATATAGAACCAGAAGTCTACAAGGAGAAAGGTACTTTATGTTGCTTATTGATGATTACTCTAGGATGATATGGGTTGCTTTCTTGAGAGAAAAACATGAAGCACTAGAAAAGTTCAAATGTTTCAAAGCTATGGCAGAAAATGAGATAAGTTTGAAGGTTAAATGATTAAGATTAGATAGAGGTGGTGAGTTCACTTCTCAAGAGTTCAATTCATTCTATGAAGAGCATGGAATCAAAAGATAGTTATCTACTCCCCGAACCCCTCAACATAATGAAGTTGTTGAGAGAAAGAACAAAACAATTCTAGATGCTACTAGAACTATGATGTTGGAAGGTAATGTTCCTCATATCTACTGGAGAGAAGCTGTAAGCACTACTGTATACACTATCAATCGGGTAAATGTTAGTGGTAATTCTGGTAAGACTCCTTTTGAGTTGTGGTTGTAGATGTTATATCAAGAGAGATGAAAATATTGGAAAGTTTGATGCTAGAAGTGATGAAGGAATATTTTTGGGTTACTCTACTAAGAGAAAAGCTTACCAGTGCTACAATAGAAGATTGAAGAAAATGGTTGAAAGTGAAAATGTCAGAACTGATGAAGAAACTGTTAGATCATCCAGATATTGTGGATATGAATCAAATGATCAACAAGATAGTAATGATAATGAAAAGAATGTGCAGACATAGAATCAAGTTCAAATTGTTTCAGTGAATCAAGAGAATCATGAAGGAGAAGCTAGTGGAAGTGCAGAAGAGAGAATAAAATAAATAGAAGTCAAAGAGAATCCCAATGTTCGAAGGTATGTGAAGCTAAATCATTTTGAAAGTCAAATTATAGGAGATAAGAACAAAGGTGTGTAGACTAGAAGAAGAATTGCAGAAGAATATTGCCTGATTTCCAAGACTGAACCTAGCAATGCCAATGAAGCATGTATGATGAATATTGGATGGAAGAAATGAAGGAAGAACTGATGCAGATAGAGAAAAATGATACATGGATTCTTGTTCCCAGACCCTAGGATAAAAATATGATTGGAACCAAATGGTTCTTTCAAAATAAGTTGAATGAACAAGGTGAAGTGGTCAGAAATAAAGCAAGACTGGTATGCAAAGGATACTCACAGATGGAAGGTATTGATTTTGAAGAAACCTTTGCCCCTATTGCTAGAATTGAAGTTGTAAAGTTATTTATTACTTATGCTACTTTCAAGAATTACAAAGTCTATCAAATGGATGGGAAGTCAACATTTCTAAATGATGAGTTAGAAGAAGAAGTCCATGTTGAGTAACTAGATGGATTTCAATTGACTAAAGAAAAATATATGGTTTGTTGGTTGAAGAAAATACTAAATGGACTCAAACAAGCCCCTAGAGCCTGGTATGATAGATTGGATAAATACTTGTTGAAGCTTGGATTCAATAAAGGTACTACTGACAACAATTTGTATTTCAAGATGGATTAGGATAAAGAGCTAATTATTGAAGTATTTGTTGATGACATTATTTTTGAAGATGATGATGACTTATGCATGAATTTTGTTGATGAAATGAAAAGTGAATTTGAGATGTCAATGATTGGAGAGCTGAAATTCTTTTTAGGATTGAAAATTACTCAGTTAGAGGATGGAATCTTCATATCTTAGTCCAAATATGTAAGAGAGTTACTGAAAAAGTTTGGCATGGAAGACTCAAAACCAGTTGGAACACCCATGGTAACTGGATGCAAGTTAACATAGAATGATGATTCTCCTAAAGCTAATCAAACAACGTACATGTCAATGATTGGTGGATTACTCTATTTGACTTAGACCAGACTAGACCAGACCAGACATTATGAATGTTTTATGCATGGTTGCTAGATATCAAGCTGATCCAAATGAATCATATGTGATTGCAATAAAGAGAATTTTCAAGTACTTAAAAGGAACAGTTGATTTTGGTCTTTGGTATCGTAAGGATGATGATCTTACTCTGAATGCCTTTACAAATGAAGATTGGGCAAGAGATGTGGATGACAAGAAAAGTAAAAGTGGTGGTGCATTCTTCTTGGGGAAGAAGCTGGTGTCTTGGCTAAGTAAAAATTAGAATTCCATTTCCTTATCTATTGTTGAGGCAGAATATATTGCTGCTGCAAATAATTGTACTAAAGTATTATGGATGAAACAGATGCTGAGAGATATCAAAATTGAGTATAATGAGCCTATTTCTATATTTTTTGATAACTCAAGTGCTATAAACATTTCCAAGAATCTGGTGTTACATTCAAAGATAAAACATATATCTATCAAGTACCATTTTTTGAGAGACAAAGTGAGTGATAAAGAAGTCAGACTGGAATATGTGCCCACAAAGGAACAAATTGCAGATATATTCACTAAACCATTTCCTAAGGATACTTTTGAGTATCTCAGAGGGAAGTTAGGGGTGATTTCCCCTCCTAAACTGAACTAAGATGCAAGTCTTTACATCAATCCGTGCACTCATAGTCATATCTTGTTTTAGATTGATGTTGTGGTGGTTGCTATTCAAGGGGAGTAGTCAAATGATTTAGATATGTGGTTCAAAGCTTGTGTACCTTTTCCATTGATGTCAAAGGGAGAGAAGAGAAATGTAAGAGGGAGAAGAACAATATGAGAAGGAGACAGTTTGAGAAGAGTTAGTTGTGTTGATGGTATTTTTAACATCATGCGATGCCATCAATGCCAAAGGGAGAGATTGTCGGATGTTGTGATTATGTTGTTGATATGTGGTTGTCATTGATGTCAACACTTTTAGCATTAATGATTCTGAAGGTTGTATATGTCGAGGATATTGAGAAAATTAGAATAAATATGTTGCAGAAAATATATGAAGCTGTGATGATTAGAATGGTGGAAAGTTATGTAAGTTGTTATTTATAAGTCGCACATTAAAGGGTTTGTTTCTGAGCCTATCTAGTATGTTTTCTGGAAGTTTCAATGGTACACATCAAAATTGGAGAAAGTTATGAGTTTCTAAGTTCCTACAGTTATTCTATTACTGTAGCAAGTGTTTTTGGAAGAAAAGAATGCAATTTTGGTAAATTGAGTGGTTGTGTATGCTACTGTGGTGTTCATTAATGTTTCTAGATTTTTCTCTATCATTATGGTATGTCCACGTTGATCGGTGTGCTCGTGATCAAATATTTTTCCTTCGTGTGCTCAAGTTTTCATGTTCTTGGCCGACATGATGGTGGTAGCATGTTGCAAATCCTTATGGATTAATTTTTAAATGTTTTGCATGTTTGAGGATGTTGATTTAGGTCTTCATTATGTTGTGACCGACTTAGGTTGGTGCACATTGAGATTTGTTCATGAATTGGGTCGATAATTTATAATTTATTCTTTTATTTATGGCCGACAGAGTTGTTGATGAAAATTCATGTAGCAAATATATAAGAGTGATTGTTTCCTCATTTTGGAGTATGCTCAGTGAATGTATGTGAAGTGTGTGCAAGATATGTGCAAACAAAGATCATTTCATTTGATTTTAGAGTAGAGTGTGAAGAAGATTGAGTGAAGTGTGAAAAAGTAATTTTGTGCCTAACCAAAACTGCCATCGAGATTTTTCTAGAAGCTAATTTATCAGTTCAACCACATTAGATGGATTTAATCTGATTGTTTTATGTAAGCAAATGAGCCTGCTGTTTGAGCAGTGAGCTCTAGGTAGTGTTCCTGAATGCATGTGCGTTCCCTATTCAATTTTCATTATACTTCTAACAAGGTATAATCTTGTGGACTAACATCCACCATAGTTTTTCCCCTAACAGGGTTTTCATGTATAAAAATATTGATGTTCATGTGTTTCTGATGTGTTGTTGATTCATGCTTTCACTTTTAATTATCATATCTGAGATTAAAGGGTGATAAAGTTTAAATAAGTTTAAATTTTGTAACAACTGATTCACCCCCCTCTTAGTTTTCTATCCTTATTTTGCCAACATAAAACATTTTAATTTTTTTTAAAAACATATGGTACAGTACATGAGAGAATCCTCTTCAAAAGGGTATAATTTATTTTTTGAAAATGATTAAAAAAGTAGAGAATAGTTGACATCAAATGAAAACTATCAAATTCTGATAAGTTTGAGTTTAAAACGCTATTATGAGAAAAATATACATCAAAATTTATTTATTTTCCCATGCAATAGATATTGAAGTTACTTGTTTGGAGAATAAAACTCAAAGGAAAATAAAGTTTTTTTCAATTTGTTTCTTGACGTCAATTGAATGCCACTTTTTCTTGAAATTTTCAGCATTCCAAAATTTGTTCTTAAATTGATAAAAAAATAATGAAAAGCAATTTAAAAAAAATCAAATAATGATATTTTTTTTTAAATATGAAAAATTATAGGAATAAAATTCATCAAGAGTTCTACATTTCATTAGTTTACATCATTTTGAAATTCAAAACATAAAGACCACTTTTATGTGGTTGAAGTTCAATTTTTTTTTGATGTTGGTTGATTCCTTTATAAAGTGTGACAAAGGTTTGTGCTTTTACCCTCCTGTGGTAAGCAAGGAAACATTTCTTCACAAGAGAAAGGATTTTATCCTACTCCTTATCCCCTATTCGAGAAAGAGCATATTTTTCTGAGGCTTCTCAAATCCCACTTGATTAATCTTCCTCCTCCAACACGTAAGAAGTGTCATAAAGTCACTCTTTTGTGCATATCATTTAGTGCTTGTTCATTCAACCAATGAGTTTCAGACCTTGAGAAATAAAATAATTCTTAATTGTGGTGCTATCAATCATCCATGTGCTGATGCACCTATTTTTTGTAAGTATGAAGGTATTGTCATTGATGTCAACAAGCTTGTGTTGTCATTGATGATAATTATGTAGTGGTCGAGAAGAGATTGTTGCTTTGATTAGTTGCATTATGTTGTCAATTAAGTTGCTAATGTTAACCTATGGTTTTTCTTTGATAACCTTCTATTTATGGTTTAAATGTCGAGGATACTACGAAAATTGATAAAATAAGGAAACAAGGTGTTGCAGAGGTATTTTTCTTTGCAAAAGGTGTTTTGGATTTGCTTCACATTTATTCTGGGTTGACGATTTGCTTGTTTGGTTTGGATATGTTGGTTAGAGGTGTTCAAAGTTTCTATATCCATAATTTTGGATTCTGGATCAATGGTCAGAGGAAGTTATGTTCACAAGTGTGTGAACTGGTTTTATAGTGTCGCTTATAGAGATATTTGGGAGAAATGTATTTTATTTGTATTTCTCCATAGATGTTCTTCAGGACTTGTGGTTCTAAAGGTATGTTGACAATGTTGATCTCTTTCCCGTGTCAAGAGGATTTGTGGTTTGGTACTCTAAAAATTTAGAATTACAATGTCTAGCAATGTAGTTGAGTGTACTGGGAATGTACATTTTGAAGGTGCAAGTTGTTATAGAAAAAATTGATGGATTTCAGGAAGATAAAGGAATATTCTAGATTGTGATGAAGCATGGTATGTGATTCACAAGTCATCCTTGGATTTGGGGAAGCGTTTAATTCAAATTTTAATGGTGTTTGTATGGGTAATGGTCAACCTAGTGTTTACACTATGATGTTCAAGTGTTAATGAAGGCGTGGTGTGGTGTGTGAGAGTTAATTTGGGTCCCAACTAAGTTTTTTTTGGTCCGCTTATTGTTCCTATCCACCACGAGAATGTTTAGTGCCAACCTAATTTGAATTTATGATGTGTAGCCAACTTGAAGATGTTTTTGAAGTTGCAGATGGTATAAATACAAGATGAATTGATGCAAGATGAAGTGTGGAATAGAGTTGAGTGTTGTGATGTGAAATTAAGTGTAGAAGTGTGAGCTTTAATGCAATATTGTTGAATGCGGTGAGCTAAGGTATCTTGATCTCTTGAAGGTTGCTAGTGTTGGTGGAGCTATTGTGGTGGAATCTCTATTTCATTGAGATAGTGTTCTTTGTGTAACATTCTATCTTTCTTCTTTCTATTTTGATAGTGAGCTTGGGCTATGAGCCTTTCTAAATAGTGTCCTATTCTGGAAGTGAGCCTCTTTTTACTGATTTTTGCAATTACTTATATTCTGAGCTAATCCTTATCATGGTTTTTCCCTCATTGGGTTTTCCATGTAAATTTTGTGTTCTCTTATGTATGTTGTTGGTTGTTTCAATTTCTATTATCTTCTTTTCATGTTTAAACATTATAACAGATTAAGGGTTTAATGAATGAATGTGGATCTAATTACTATTAAGGGTTTTGATGTCTTAATTTGGAACAAATGATTCACCCCCCCTCTCAGTTTTCTTATTCATTCAACAATTGGTATCAAAGTAAGGTTCCTTAGAGAGAGCTTAACTACTTAAGGTAGATCCGAATGGTGAACAAGAAAGAGATCCCTATGTTTGATGGCACATATTATACATTTTGGAAGGTGAAGATAGAAGGCTATTTGATTTATCTTGGATATGGAGTTGCAAAGGCAGTAAAGACTGTATACACCATACTTGCAAACAGTCTGCACATGAGTGATGAAATCAAGGCATATGAAATAGATGGTAAGGTAAGGTTTTTTATTTTGACCAGTCTTGCACATACTGAATTGGTGAAAGTTATGGATCTAAAAATTGCTAAAGAAGTTTGGGATAAGATAGAAAGAATTTATGAAGGAGATGATAAGGTTAAACAAGCTAAGTTGCATAATTTGAAGGAACAATTTGAGACTTTGCAGATGTGTGATGATGATACAATTACAAGTTACATGTAGAGGCTTAATGAATTGGCAAGTGCTATGAGAGGTGTTGATTCATAAGTCAAAGAACCTAAAGTGGTAAAGAAAATTCTCAGAATTCTTCTTGATTCTCATAGTGAAATTTTTTTTGCTATTTAGGAATTTTTTGATTTTAATACATACACTAGAAATCAATTGTGTGGAACACTAACTACATTTGAAATGAGGAAAATTGGTAGGAAAAATGATGCAAAAGTGGAGACTGCTTTCAAGACCAAAAAACTAGAAAAGGTTGAAGATTCAAATGGAGATGATCTTGATGATGTGGCTGAGGATTTAGATGGAGATGATCTTGATGATGTGGAAGCTAACTTTGTAAGAAGGATGAAAAATGGAATTGGTAATTACAAAGGTAAATTTCCTTTCAAATGCTTTAGTTGTGGAAATAAAGGTCACTATGCTTCAAGATGTCCAAATAAAACTGTGAACAATAAAAAAAGGAAAACAAAGGGAAGATGATCACAAAAAGCTACTATGTTAGAGAATATTCTATTATTTCTGATGATGTATCTAATTATGGAGATGTTGATGATAATTAATGTTTTTTTTTGGCTTTAAAAGATGAATTTGGTTCTACTAACTTAGAGAGTTGTATGAAGGAAAGTGTCTTGGAGAAAAATGATAAAATTGGAGGTAAATTGGAGGGATCTCCTTTTCCTACAAGATAGGACAAGAAATATTGGGTTATTGATAGTGGTTGCTCAAATAATATGACTGGAGACAAGAGTAAGTTTTTTAAACTTGAAAAATATGATGGACTTGTTAAATCTGAAGATGATTTAGGTGCTAAGATTTGTGGAACAGGTTCAATCAATTTTGATAGCAAGCATAATACTGAAGATGTTTACTATGTTAAAGGTTTAAGGCACCACCTCTTGATTTTTGGACATATGTGTAGCAAAGGATACAATATTATGTTTTAGGATAATGGATGTAAGATCACAAAAGGATCCGAAACTATAATTGTTGCTAGAAAGAGGAAAAATGTAAATATCTATCAACTCAAGGGTGTTGATGGTCACTATTTTATGACTTAGATTAATGATATATGATTATGACATAGGAGAATGTGTCACATAAATTTTGATAACCTAGTTAGAATCAATTCAATTCAAGCATTGAGAGATTTGTCGAGGATTACAAATCCTATCAATGTTGTTTGCAAAGATTGTAAATTTGGAAAGCGAACTAGAAGTAGTTTCAAGGGAAAAGAACAATCTTCTACCAGATTGTTGGAATTGGTACACAAAAATATTTGTGGTCTAAAAAAGGTGAGAAGTCTTCAAGTTGATAAGTATTTCATGCTTTTGATTGATGATTATTCTAGAATGACATGGGTTACTTTTCTTAGAGAAAATATGAAGCCCTAGATAGATTTAAAGCATTTAAAGCTATGGTTAAGAATGAGATGGATTTGAAGATCAAATGTTTGAGGTCTGACAGAGGTGAGGAACTCACCTCCAATGAATTTAACATGTTTTGTGAGAATCATGGCATAAAGAGGCACTTGTCTTCCCCTAGGACTCCTCAACATAATGGAGTAGTTGAAAGGAAAAATAGGATTGTTCAAGAAGGTGCAAGGACTATGAGGAGAGAATCTAATCTACTAAAAGTATATTAGAGAGAAGTAATTCATATTGTTGTTTACATACTTAATAGAATTCAAAAAAGAGCTAACAACACAAAGACTCCCTATGAGATGTGGTATAGAAGGATTCCTACTGTCAAGTGCTTTAGAGTGTTTGGAAGAAAATGCTATATTAGAAGAGATGATGAAAACTTGGGAAAGTTTAATGCAAGGTTTGATGAAGGTATCTTCCTTGGATATTTTACTAAAAGTAAAGTTTACAGATGTTACAATAAAAGACTACAAATGATTGTTGAAAGTGCAAGTGTTAAGGTTGATGAAGATATGTAGAATTCAGTTGTAATAGATGGATATGAGTCGGATGAGCCTATTTCTAGAGAAGAAGAAGAAAAGCTAAAGAAAAAGAAGTACAAAATGAAGAGGAAGAAGCTTCAGAAAAGACCCTAAGTATGTACAGAGAAATTATTTAATGAAGAATAGATCATTGGAGACAAAAACAAAGGAGTGTTGACAAGAAGAAGAGTTGTTGAAGCAAAGGTAAATGTATGTTTACTCTCTAAAATTGAACCAAAGACAATAAGTGAGGCATGCAAAGATGAACGTTGGATGAAGAAAATGGAATAAGAACTTATGTAGATTGAGAAGAATCGAACTTGAGAATTGGTTCCTAGACTTGAAAACAAAAACATTATTAGAACTAAGTGGGTATTTAGAAACAAGCTGAATGAGAATAGAGAAGTGGTAAGAAACAAGGAAATGATTGTGTGTAAAGGTTATGCATAAGTTGAAGGAATAGAATTTGAGAATACATTTTCTCTGGTGGATAGAATGGAAGCAATTATGATGTTTTTGGCTTTTGCATCACACAAAGATTTAAAAGTTTATTAGATAGATTTGAAGTCTACTTTCTTGAATGGAGAAATATAGGAAGAAGTTTACATGGAGCAACTAGAAGGATTTCAATTGTCAGATAAACCTAATATGGTTTGCAAATTGAAAAATACATTGTATGGATTAAAGAATGCTCTCGAAGCTTGGTATGCAAGGTAGGATAGATATTTGATATACCAAGGATTCAATAAGGGTACCACATACATAATCTTTAATTTAAATCTGAGGAATATTGAATCTTGATTGTGGTTGTGTGTGTTGATTATATAATCTTTGGAGGCAATAAAGATATGAGTAGAAAATTTGTAGAAGAGATACAAAAAGAGTTTAAGATGTCTATGTTAGGGGAGATGAATTTCTCCCTTGGGCTATAAATCAATCAAATAGATAAAGGCATATTCATTTCATAATCAAAGTATGTTAAAGAGATGTTGAAGAAGTTTGGAATGGATGACTCCAAACCAGTATGTACTCCTATGTTTACTGGTTGCAAACTAAGGATGATGAATCCCCTAAGGTTGATGAAAGAAAGTATAGATCTATGATTGGTGGACTTCTATACTTAACTGCTACTAGACTAGATGTCATGCATGCAATTTGTCTTGTGGCTATATTTCAAGAATATCCTAAAGAGATGCATGTTGTAATAGTGAAGAGGATATTTAGATATTTGAAGGGCACTTTGGATTATGGCTTGTGATATCATAAGGATACTAATTTCACATTGAGTGCTTACACGGATGTAGATTAGGCTGGTTGTGTTGATGATAGGAAAAGTACTAGTGGTGGTGCATTCTTTCTTGGATGTAGATTGGTATCATGGATTAGCAAGAAACAAGATTTTGTTTCTTTATCTAAAACAAAGGTTGAGTATATTGGAGCAGTATCTTGATGTACATAGGTATTATGGATGAGACAGGCATTGAAGGATATCAGAGTAGTGCATGATGAACCTATTTCTATCTTTTGTGATAACACAAGTGCAATCAACATTTCAAAGAATCCAATGATGCATTCAAGAACAAAGCATATATCAATTAGGTATCACTTTTTGAGAGAGAAAGTTGTGGAGATTGAAGTGAATCTTGAATATGTACCTAAAAATGATCATATTGCTAATATATTTACTAAGGCTCTTCCTAAGGATACTTTTGAGTATCTTCAGGAGAAATTGGAGGTTATTTCCCCTTCTTTGAACTAGATGCGTATGGATATGCATTGATCTAGTGGATCTATGGATTCATTATTTTTTTAGAAAGATGTTGGTGGCTACCTCTCAGGGGGAGTAGGTAGTGACATTGTTGTAGTATGGAATATATTTTGTCATGGTGTAGAGGTTGCTAAGTTGTATGGTGTGTACTCCTAAGGGGGATTATTTAGAGCAATTGCAAGTTTCTTTGTACTATGTCAAAGGGGGAGAGAAAGAGGAGTCATGGGATAGAAAGATAATTCATGTGAAAAAGGAAAGTATCAAAGGGAAAGAGAATATAATGAGTTAGTTGTGAAAGGGGGAGAAAAGAGAAAAGGAAAGAAGTATGTTCAAAGTTGTATGTTTTCTTTGATGGTTTTTCACATCTTGTGTTTCCATCAATGATAAAGGGGGAGATTGTTGCAAGTATGAAAGTGTTGTCATTGATGTCAACAAGCCTGTGTTCTCACTAATGATAATTGTACAATGGTTGAGAAGAGATTGATGCTTGGATTAGTTGCATTATATTGTCATTAATTAAGTTCTTGATGCTAACCTCTGGTGTTGCTTTGATAAGCTTCTATTAATGGTTTAGATGTCAAGGATATTGAGAAAATTAATAAAATAAGGAAATAGGTTGTTGCAGAGGTGTTTTGGTTTGTAAAAGGTATTCTATTTTTGCTTCACATTTCTTCTGGGTTGAATATCTACTTGTGTGGTTTGGATATGTTGGTTATAGGTGTTTAGAGTTTCTATATCCAAAATTTTGGCTTCTAGATAGATGGTCAAAGGAAGTTATGTTCACCAGTGTGTGAACTAGTTTTATAGTGTCGCTTATAGAGGTGTTTGAGAGAAATGTATTTGCTTTGAATTTCTTCACTATTTTTCTTCAGGACTTACGATTCTAAAGGTATGTTGATCATGTTGATCTCTTTCCTATGTCAAGAGGATTTGTGGTTTGGTACTCCAAAAATTCAATTTTAGAATTACAATGTCTCGCAGTGTAGTTTCAGTGTACTAGCATGTACATTATGAAGGTGCAAGTTGTTGCAGAAAATTTGATGGATTTCAAGAGGATAGAGGAATATTCTAGATCATGATGAAGTGTGGTATGTGGTTCAAAAGTTGTCCTTAGATTTGGGGAAGTGTGTAGTTCAAAGTTTAATGGTGTTTGCATGAGTAACGACCAACCTGGTGTTTACATTACATTTGAAGATGTTCAAGTGTTAATGAAGGTGTAGCATGGTGTGTGAGAGTTAATTTGGGTCCCAACTAAGTTTTTTTTGGTCTGCTTTTCATTCTTATCCATCACATAAATGTTTAGTGTTGACCTAACTTGAATTTATGAAGCGTAGCTAACTTGAAGATGTTTTTCAAGTTGCAGATGGTATAAATACAAGATGAATTGATGTGAGATAAAGTGTGGAATATATTTGAGTGTTGTGATGTGAAATTTAGTGCAGTAGTACGAATTACAATGTGAGATTTAATGCAAGATTGTTGAATGCAGTGAGCTAAGGTATCTTGATCTCTTAAAGTCTGCTAGTGTTGGTGGAGTTGTTGTGGTGGAATCTCTACTGCATTGAGATAGTTTTCACTGTGTAACATTCTATCTTCTTTATTCTTTCTATTTTGGATGCAAGCCTTTTTGGATAGTGTGTCATATTCTGGTAGTGAGCCTCTTTATACTAGTTTTTGAAATTACTTATATTGTGAGCTAATCCTCACTGTAGTTTTTCCCTCATTGGGTTTTCCACATAAATCTAGTGTTCTCTTATGTATAGTGTTGGTTGTTTCAGTTTTAGTTATCTTCTTTTCATGTTTAAAGATTATAATAGATTAAGGGTTTAATGAATGCACTTGAATCTAATTACTGTTGAGGGTTTTGATGTTTTAATTTGGTACAACTGATTCACCCCCTCTCAGTTATCTTGTTCATTCAACACTATTCAATCTAAATGATAATCTCTCTATTACATGGTGTTGCTCCTCATTATGTGGCATTTGTAGCTCCATGTGTTTTCTTATCAAGCCATTCATGGTGGGACAATATTATGTACAACCATATCTAATCTATGGTAGTAACATGATAGTCTTTATCATGGTTTCCCTTTCTTTTACACTTGGGAGGGAAGGATAACTAGCTTTAGAGGTGTGCATCCTTGAGTATCCCATCTTCCCTCTTCTTTTCCTTAAAATAGTAGCATAGAAAGTATGCCAAAATTTTAAGGGGAGGCAGATCATCGTATCCATTTTCATTGGCATATTGTGAAATTTAACGTATTGACATACCCCCTTGGTAGTGGTGTTATTTGTAATGCCCCCCTGAGGTGTGTTTATAAATCCATCCCCTATGATGTTAAAAATTTATTTTTCCCCCGTGACGGTAAACTTTTATGTGCTCCTTGAAGCATGGTTTGTAAAAAAATCCACAAACCTAGCATAATGGAGTTTGACAGCCTATAAAATTGAGCATGTTTACATGACCACCTAGCATAGCACAAATTGATAGCCAATTGAACCATGTTTTCATTAGTAAACTAGAATAGAACAACTTGTTATCCAATAGATCTATGTATCATTGTGAGAACTTTTATTTATTATTTTACATTTTAGATTTGTATGTTGTGAATTTGATGGATGATGCTTGGTAATTGAGACAACCTTATGTAATGAGGTCTCTTTACCTTGTTGTCCCAGATCTTTAGTTTTTTGTACTAAAAATTGTTGTTCTATGTACACGCTATATTTTCTTTATGTATTTTGCATGTTTTCCTTACGTATTTTACGTGTTTTCTTTTTGTATTCCATGTGTTTGCCTCATGTATTCCTTGTATGCTTCGTGGATTCCTTGTATACATTGTGTTTTCTTTATGAATGTTTTACGTATGATTTTATGTGTACTCCATTACTTGTTCTATGTATGATTGAATTTTTCCTTATTTTGTTTGTGATATATTTGCTTCATGTTTGTCTTAGTATTCTAGATTGATGGGATCCTAAGTTGGGGGCTTTCACACAACTCAAATTGGTATCATCCTGTCTCTTCGAATTTTTGATAAATAAATCTATTCCTTTAGTGTGATAATGAATGTAAGATCATACTCTCACTAAAGTTGGGGCCAAATGTAGCATTATAAACTATTGACCCTAACAATTTCACACTATATTGACACCCTATTTTGCTTATTAAATTAATTATAATAATACTTTATTCATTTTGGGGCCAAATTATGGAAAATTATTAAATTCCTTGACATCTTGACAAATTTGGGGAGAAATCACCTAATTAGGGGTGGGGCACCCTTGAGCTAAGGGCAGCCTATTTAAAATTCTAACATTTTGGGTGTTGACCTTGTGTGTTATAAAATGACCCCAGGTTAGCCTATAATTAAAAATATTAATTGAGATGCATATATAAACATGTTTTATTCTCATTTGAACATTATGAATCATTATGAACAAGAAGTTATTATGATGCACTTATTGTGAATATGTATTGAGTTATCCTCTACATGCTAGCTACAAAAATCTATTATATTTTATGGACTAACTTATTGTAGGTCTTCAAATAATTCAAGCACCCATCAAACCACCTTTGGTGGAAATATATGGTATGGACATCACTTCGATAAATATTTCATATGAAGGTAACATTAACATTTACCATTTATTGTTTTAGTCAATTATTATTCATTTGGCCTATACCCAACCTAGGGTAAGCCATCTCTACCATCATCATTTGTTGTATGTGGAGGTGGAAACATCAAAAATAGGGTTTGACTTAGGAAAGACACTATATAGCATAACCTTTCCTCCTCCTTTCATTTGTGTAGGTCAACCACAAAAGTTTCATCAACATGAGGTCATAGGAAACATAAAGAAGATTATAACACATCATTAGAGTTTTAGATTTTGAAAAAAAAAAAAAATTGGTCTAGGGTTGTACCACCCTTGACCCTCAAATTTAGGTCCAAATTTCAATCACAGGTTTCTCTATGTATCCCTTTTCCAAATCTTTCTTTTTGTCAATTTTCATTTTCGTTTGTGCAATAAATTATATTTTCAGATTTAGGGTTTATGTCAAATAAGCTTGTTAAAACACAAATCAAAATTTTCCTCTTAGTAACTCAAAATAACCAAACCCTAGAAATTTTTCTCTCCTTTGATGCAGCTAGCCAATCATCAACCCTAGTTGGTTTTTTTTTTTTGAATATGAAACCAAAGAAAAATGAGTAATGCTAGTTAATCTACTAGTTAGATCTAGGATCACTTTTTCTACTTCACAAGCATGTTGTCTCATTGCATTAGATGATGAAACTTGTCTCAATCTAATAAAAAAATCATTTAGATTTTTCTTTTTTCTTTTATAAGCATTCACCTTTCATTGTAATCAATTCATTTAGGTTATTGCATCAATACAATTTCTCAGGTTGTTGAGCACACCATCATTCTTTTATCTCTTGTTTGTGACAGGATTATTGCTTGCAGGTGAATTTTAGGAGTCATGGGGTTAAATCATAACTCTAACAACTTATTATTGTAGTTTATGGGTCTTATATGTTGTTGGCATGCGTTTTCATGATGTTTTGGATACCTTGGAGGTATGGAGATTATTACTGTTACTAAATTTTAGCCACTATCTAAATTAATAAAGTTTTATCAACTGCTATTAAACTGGGTTGAGAAAATGTTTGACACTTGAGCAAATTAGATAAGAAAACCAGACATTCAAATATTTATCAAGTTCTGAAGCTAAATTTTTTATGCAGTTCATGTTTCAAGTATCTTGTTGCTATTATTCATGATTAAAAAACATATAACTCAAATAGTTCATTTGGTTATTTCATATTATGTAGTGATTCACAAATGAAAATAAACAAGTCAATATATGATATGAATTAATTGATATATTTGAAAGCAATGTTTTGAAGTCCCACAAAAGCTGTGGGAGTAATTGAATCTAAACAAATATAAAATAGCAAGAAGGTACAGGAAAATAAATAAATAAAATAAGATGTGGGACCCGTCATTCCCTGATGAATGATGAATCCCATTGTTGGAGGTTGTGCCAACATCGTTGAGTTGTCCAGTTGTTTCTCCAAGAGATAAATATGCAAGGGTGGAAAAAGAGATGTTAGAGCTTAGGGTTCCATACAAATCCTATGCATCTCTAATCAAGCAGATACTTTCTATCTTATAATTGATCAAGAAAAGAAAGATGAATAACAGTATTCAAAACATCCAAATTAAATCATCAGAAGAACATTGAGTTTCATAGTTTTTATCTAACATGTTTGTTCACTCTATAGGTACAGGTACATGTTTCATTGTCAGTTCACATTGTTCAACATTACAACATGTGGAGAGAAATGGGCTCCCACAAGGGTTGATCTTGGCATGCTTCCCTCATGTTTTAAGAGGGATAAGGGAGTTAATTCATCATACTTATCATCTTTTAACAAACATTCATCACTTATGAAAGTAAGTTTAATCAAGTCACTATCATAAATGACAAATGTTTGTTCCATAAATCACAATAAGAGTTTGTTGCAGGACATTATGAAAAGTGAAGAGAACAATGAAAACCTTCATGCAATAAGGACAAACAAAATTTCCATGTTTATTGTGCCAAGATGTTGACCTCTTAAAACATCTTAAAGAAAAGACATCAAACGCCATGAGGGTTTTATCATAGTCAATAAATTACATCATCTTCTTAAATGGAAGAAAAGAGAGACGAGAAGATTGTAATATATTTGTAGGAAGGATCTCAAGGGACAATAGACTTGAGTAATGAAGTAGATACAATCAAAGAAAAGGGATTCCGCATTCAAAAGAGGCATGTTGAGTTGTATAATGGAAATCAAGGCATTTCATAATGAGTGACAAAGCAATGCAGTTTCAAAGGGGGGAAATCATGAACAATAGCAAGAGGATAGCCTGTCATCAAAGTATCAGGGACAACATAAAGGGTAGTTTCAGACCATCAATGAAAACTGCGAGATAGTTAGCACTATCCTCAAAAGGAGTAATAAAAGCATGTAAAGAATGGATTTCAAAAGACAGTAAAAAGGACTTAGGTCCTCTTGAGAAATTCATGACAATCATTATGGATACAACCATGTACATGGCTGTCTAAAAGCTTAGAAAATTTTATCATTATTGCTCATGCCACAGTCACAGTTAGTTGAAGAGAACAATAGTCACTACAAGAAAAGAGAAAAGTTATATCTTTCATCAAGAATTATTATTCATGATCAAAAGATAGTGGAGTTTTCAAGAATTTTGCGGTGTATAAGTATAAGGATAACTAATCATATACCATGAGCATTCAGTGTTTTTCATACACAAAGGGAAGTTTGACATTTCTATGTTTAAGGAATAGAAAGACAATGAATATCACAAAGAATACCTTGTAGGAATTTCAAGGAAATATATAAGAGAAATAATCAAACTAGTGTAAGACACTTTATATTAAAGAGGTGAAGTAAGAATTTCAAATCCAACCATATGGATCTTATTTTAAAGTTTGAGATTGGCATGATTGCAAGAAGAAAGGAAAGGCTTGTAAAAATGCAGAGCATTGAAGCAAATTGGACATAAAGAACCCTCCTCAAAGAAAGAGGAAATAAGGAAATTGGAGGCTCAAATATCTAGTTCTGAAAAATAAAATTTAATTCCAAATATAACCTTGCTAGAGTGACAATATCCATGAAGGGACAAAAAAGGGATGTTTGGTAGAGGTTAGAAGGACTGTCAATGCATAATGAGAGCAGAGTGAGCACAAAATTAAGGAAACACGGTCATACACAAGGCAACCCTCTTAAATTTGATGATAAAGGAACATCATAAAAAATCCCTTGAGAAAATAAATGAATGCATAGCTTAAAACAAAGGAGAAAAATCCATCACTTGTATAGTTTAAGGTAGCGGGTAATATTTCTTTCATGAAATAATGGAACAAATATGTGGGGTTTAGAATTATACCTGTACTGTGCAATCGTATTGAATCATGTTGCAAACTATAAAATTATTCATGGGGAAGAATTTTCTTGTGGAGCAATTGATAAAGATTGCTCCTATTTCAACTGTCCACCTTTCATGAAATAAAATTCATGTTATGATCTTGCATGATCTTGTCACATAAAAGGTGATTATGATACTACTAGCCGCTATTACATAAGCATAAATAGGAAAAAAGATACATATATATTAAAGGCGTTGCTAAGTATATTTAACATGTGATATCTGGTAAAGGTTTTGATAAGGGTTATGAAGGATTTTGACATCAATACTGGAGGTTATTCTTATACAAAGGGAATGATTACAAAGGATAATGCAAAGAACGAAATTTACAAAGGGAAATGGTGAAACAAAAAATGATGATCATGGGGTTTTGAAACCCTCGAACATATAAATTTTCAAAAATAGAGGCAAGAAACAACAAAAGGAAAAATAGCATCAAAACAACTTACCAACAACATGATCCTAGAACTCGCAAGTTAAGTCCAATAAGCTCCAAGTTCAAAACCTAACTCATGGTTGTGCAATTGTTTGAGTTTTCTCCAGAAAGATACAAGTGAAAAATGAAGGAGAGATTAGGGTTAGATGCTTTTAGTCAAAGCCCTAATCCAAGGATGAATGATTTTTGATTTATGTTTAAACACTAAATAATTTCATTCTAATTATTCCATGGTCTTGACTTATCAAGTCAATTGACCTAATCATCTAAGGGAGCCCGTGGATTTTTGGAGTGATAACATTGCCTTATCATTTGATTTTTCAAGAATTTGAAACTAAGGCATGTGTTTTGTGGAAACTATGAAGGAGAATATAATATCACTACATGTTATAGTGAAAGCACTAATTCACTTATTTTGTTTGTATGATTTTGACAAAATCAACCATTGTAATTAAATATTAAAGGTAAATTACCTTAATATTTAAAATGTTATGCATTTAATATAAAAAGAGGAGTCACCACATATTAAATATTAAAATAATCACTTTGATTATTTTTAACATTTAATCACACAGTCCTTTTTTTCAAAATCATGCAAGAAGCACAAGTAAAGAAGAATTGAAGTCAATGATAGTTATCTGGGGACCACATCGTTCAGAGCCATTATACATGGAGTTTTTGAGACAAAGCTTCTATTTCACATCAGTTTTGAGGATCTTTTGATCATGCACAACATCGTAAGGATTTTACAACATTCAGATTCCAGTTTGCTTCGGTTGTGGGCCCTTTTTTCGAGGATTTTCTTCTTTACTTGTGAGAGGATATTTTTGAGATATTTTTCACTCTTAGTTGGCTTTCAGTTCCACCTCTTGGCACATTGGTGTTATCATACATTTGCATATATTAAGAAAAGAGTCAGTCTCTTTCTCAGTTCTTATTTTCTATCTTTTCATTTTGCAAAGAGACTATCTTGTAACTTAGCTTTTATTTTTAGTTTAATATAATATATCGGGTTTAATAGTTTATCATAGTTTGTCAATTGTAGGATTTTCCTTTCATCTTTCAAATATTTTTAAGTTTTCCTTCCAGATTTCAGGTGTCGTCCTTATGTTTGATTTGATAAGAAAAGTATTGTGTTGCAATATTGAAACCTTTATTTTTTTGTCCCAGTCATAAGTGTATGAATGCAATTAAGTTCAGTTTCACAGGTTATACATTGTGCATATAATTCAGAGTTATCATCTTTGTTGTGAAAACATTGCTTTTCCTTCAAAAAGGATAATTTCATTAAAGCCTTTGTATGAAATATTTATGTGATTGAACTGTTCAGATCTAGTTGTGCAAATAAAATATTTGAGAGGTCCTTGTGAATTAGCTTGCAAGTTTATCATCTTTTAGGTGCATCACCATCGTTTCAGTTCAATTTTGCATTTCATTTCATTTAGCCTTCTATCCCTTTTCCTGTTTAAGTCTTTTAGTATCATAGAAAATAAAAAGGGAACTAGCCCATAATCTGGAGGTCTTTCCTCATTATAGGATACCCACAACTTGAGGATATTCCAATGTTTCACATGATTGTAGAGCTTTGCAACTTTACATCATAGGTGCAATCCTATTCATAATTTTTGGTACGCCTAATGGGACTCTGAAGATCACTTTAGAGAAAGAATTCAAGAGTTTCAAGTTGATGTTTTGGTATATACAAATTTTTTTTTTGCGTTTTAGAGGTTACAGTTTATACCTGGTGACTCTGAGCACAATATACTGGTTTCCAGTAGACAAAGTGATGGTTTTTTATGAAAAATTCATGTTTTCACCTATGTTTCATGAAAGTCTCGCCTATCCACATCCTTATCAACCATATTAGGCCAGTTGTACTGCTAGTTTAATTCCAAACATCCATGCAATAGCAAATAACCAACATACTTATTATACTTACCACCAACCCACCCCTGCTCAACCTTCATATCAACATTTATATGTCCAAAATCAGCTCCAAGAGGTGGATAATATGAAGAATAGCAAGAATGACACCAAGGACATATTGTCAGACATCACAAAGTAGATAGAAGAGTTTAGGAAGCAACAAGAGCTTGATATGCAACAACATTAGCTAGATTATTAGGCCTACCTTCATGAGCAGGAGTTGGAAACACAAATAATACATTATGAAGATCTTGCTGCTAAGGAAGAGAAAATTAGAATATTGGTTTCCCAAGCACCAATAAAACATTAGCCAATAGAGGAAGAAGTTTCCAAGGTTTCTATTCAATTTCCAAGTAAGTCTTCTAAAATTGAGATTCCAAGTTATAGGGGTGATAGTCATACCAATGTTAAAGATCTACTCCTATAAGAGCTCATGAATGAATAAAACATGTCAAACCAATCCATTAATCCTCAGTTTCAGTCATATCAAGACCCTAAACTAGGTAATCAAAGTATTAAACAGTTATTGCAGCCTTCTTGGACCAATAGTCCTGATTATAAAATGCCAAACCTTAGTAAGGATATTCCTTGTGTATTAATTCAAGGTTAGAAAGAGGAAAAAGCTATAGAATCTAACTTCATCAAGGTTCCAAGTTGGTTTCATGAATAAGAGGAGTAGGAAGTTGTTGTTTGTATTGTTTCCTCAGCTCAAAATAAGCATAATACATGTGAAGAGGATGTTGGTTCAAATTTTTTACTGAACCCCTTACATTTTGATTCAATTGAATTTTTTTTTGATGTTGTTTATAAGATGAATGAAAGTAGAGTACATGAATTACCAGTCAAAGATCTCTACTTGTAAAGAGAAGATACCAAATATTCACTACTAAAGGCACCACAAGAGGAGGAACAATTGGTCTAATTTTTGGACCAACTACCTGGTTTTATTGAGCAAATTGAGGAAACCACATAGATACTTGAATTACCAGTTGAAGTGGAACATCCGCAAGATATTACAGAACATGATCTATTTCTAGTTCAAGATGAGATTGAACCCTCAATTCATATGAGATAGTAAAAGGTTAATCCTATTTTGGAGGTTAATAAAAATGATCTACATGAAGTTTATGTAAAGAAAATAGAAAGTGGTTCTCATAATTTTTTTTAATTGTTTGATGAACTTCCTCAATTTGTTGGTGAAAATGAGGACATCACATGCATGATAGCATATATGCTTGGTATGGAACAACTAAATGATAAAACTTATCTAGATTTAATGCAAAGTTATGAGTTAGATGAGAACATGTTTTCCAACATTATAGAAGTTTTTTGTTCTAACATAGATTATAAGCTAGTATCATATGAGCCAAAAACATGTGATCAGCCTATTCAGGTTAAAGAGGCTATTGAAAAATTTGTAGAAGAAATGATTTTCAGCCTATGGAAGAGTACAATATGAACTTATTTGATGAACTCCCATGTTTTGTTGATGAAGAGTTGTATTCTATCATGGATGAAGAACATTAGGAACAATAGTTTTAGGACTTTTCAGTAATTCAACAGGGATATCAACTCCTTGATGAAGAAGATCCAACCATTGAACACATTAATGGTTTATTTTTAGAGATTATTATAGATGATGCAAAGAAATATGATTCCCTTTTCATTGAAGAGTTGAAAGAAAGAACAGTCGATCCTCCTATAAACAATAATAGGAAAATCATTCAAGAAGATCAAACTGAAATATCCAATGAACAATCTGCATATTACCTCCAATCAACACCTTTTCAAGGAAAGGCTAAAGTTTTCAGAGATCAAAAAAAGGGGAGATAAACTTCATTTAATGTTCTTGAAAATCACAAAAAAAAGGCTAAGAAAATAGAGCATGAGCATGAGGCTAAAAGTTACAAATTGAGTGTCATGATAAGAGGATGTCCAATCAAACACCTGGCATAGTTGGAAGAGAATCAAGAAGAATTACCAGCCATAGTACTTGCTTGGGAGCACAATATTGAGCATCAAAAGGCATCAATGTAGGTTGCTCAATCTATTAAAAATAGTTGCATACATCTCTAGTCTAAAAAAGAAGAAAGGGAGGTGGTTTTCATGATTGAAGTAGTGTTTAATTTGAGGACACAACATTTACTTTTCTTCTACCACTGTTGGACAATTTACAAGTAGGTAGCATGTCCTAAGTTGACGAGAAAAGGAAGTTTTTTCAACCAACCAGTAAATGGTCATTTTTGAGCACTACCACAACTGGGTAGTGTAGGGTAGGATAGTTTTCAAGCTAATAAGTGCTTTGAGTATATTTCCTTTCAATAATTTTTTGCTTTCAATAAGTGTAGATGTTGTACAATTTTCAAAATTTGTCTTAAATAGAGTTATGATAGTTTCTTTTAGTTTTATTTGTTGTTGAGTTACAGAAGTTTTGAGTCAAAAAAGCACAAAAGAATAGATTCCATGCCCAATGGATAAGCAAGGCAACTGATCTTATTTGTTTAGCAGGAAAAAATCCTAAGGATGTCACTAGAAATGTTAATAATTTTTAGCTACCAGCTATATTAGTAAAGTTTTATCAGGTAGTTATTAAATTGGGGTGAGAAATTTTTTGACAATTGAACAAATCAGATAAGAAAACCAGACATTCAAAGATTTATTAGGTTTTGAAGCTAAATTTTTTTTGTTGGCCATGTTTCAAGTATCTTGTTGCTATTATTCATGATTACAAAATATATAGCTCAAACAATTAATTTGGTTATTTAATATTATGTAGTGATTCACAAATTAAAATACACAAGTCATTATATGATATAAATTAACTGATATATTCGAAAGCAATATTTTTGAAGTCCCACACAATTCGTGGGAGTAACTGAATATGAACAAATATAAAATAATATATGGGAACCATCATTTCCTGATGAATGATGAATCCCATTTTTGGAGGTTGTGCCAACATCGTTGAGTTGTCTAGTTGTTGCTCCAAGAGAGGAGTCTGCAAGGGTGGAAAAAGAGATGTTAGAGCTCAGGGTTCCATACAAATCCTATGCATCTCTAATCAAGTAGACATGTGCTATCTTATAACTGATCAAGAAAAGAAAGATGAATAGCTTTATTCAAAATATCCAAAACAAATCATCAGAAGAACATTGGATTTCATTATTTTAATCTAACATGTTTGCTCACTATGTAGGTACAGGTACATGTTTCATTGCCGGTTCACATTGTTCAACATTACAACATGTGGAGAGAAATGGGATCCCAAAAGGGTTGACCCCGACATGCTTTCCTCATGTTTTAAAAGGGATAAGGGAGTTAATTCATCATACTTATCAGCTTTTAACAAACAATCATCACTTATGAGATTAATTTTAATAAAGTCACTATCATAAATGATGAATGTTTGTTCCACAAATCACCATATGAGTGTGTTGCAAGACATTAAAAAAAGTGAAGAGAACAATGACAACCTTCATGCAATAAGGACAAACAAAATTTCCATGTTTATTTTTCCAATATGTTGAACTCTTAAAACATATTAAAGAAAAGAAATCAAACACCATGAGGGTTTTATCATAGTCAATAAAGTATAGTAGCTTCTCAAATAGAAGAAAAGAGAGATGAGAAGATTGTAATATATTTTTATGAAGGATCTCAAGGGATAGTAGACTTAAGTAATGAAGTAGATACAACCAGAGAAAAGGAATTCCACATTCAAAGAGGCATGTTCAGTTGCATAATGGCAATCAAGGCATTCCATAATGAGTGACAAAGTAATGCACTTTCAAAGGGGGGCAGTCATTAATAGTAGTAAGAGGATAGATAGTCATCAAAGTATCAATGAAGGATAGTTTCATACCATCAATGATAGCTATGAGGTAGTCAACACTTCCCTCAAAAGGAGTAATAAAAGCATGTAAAGAATGGATTTCAAAAGACAATAAAAAGGGCTTAGGTCCTCTTGAGAAATTCATGACAATCTTTGGATAAAACCATGTATAGGGAAGTCTAAAATCTTAGAAAATTTTAGCATTATTGCTCATGCCATAGTCACAGTTAGTATAAGAGGACAATAGTCACTACAAGCAAAGAGAAAAGATATATCATTCATCAGAAATTCTTACTCATGATCAAAATATAGTGGAGTTTTCAAGAATGTTGTGGTGTTTAAGTATAAGGATAACTAATCATATACCATGAGCATTCAATGTTTTCCATACACAAAGGGAAGTTTGACATTTATATGTATAAGGAATAGAAAGACAGTGAATATCACAAAGAATATCTTGCAGGAAATTCAAGTTACTATACAAGAGCAATAATCAAACTAGTGTAAAGGCACTTTATATTAAAGAGGTGAAGTAAGCATTTCAAATCCAGCCATATGGATCTTATTATAAAGTTTGAGATTGACATGATTGCAAGAAGAAAGGAAAGGTTTATAAAAAAGCATAGCATTGAAGCAAACTAGACATAAAAAAACCTTACTCAAAGAAAGAGGAAATAAGGAAATTGGAGGCTAAAATATCTTGTTCTAAAAAATAAAATTTAATTCCAAATATAACCTTGCTAGAGTGAGAATATCCATGAAGGGACAAGAAAGGGATGTTTGGAAGAGGTTAGAAGGGCTTCCAATGCATAATGAGAGTAGAGTGATCACAAAATTAAGGAAACATGGTCATACACAAGGTAACCATCTTAACTTTGACGATAAAGGAACAACATAAACAAGCTCCTGAGAAAATAAATTAATGCACAACTTAAAATGAAGGAGATAAAGCCATCGCTTGTACAATTCAAGGTAGTGGGTAAGATTTATTTAATGAAATAATGGAATAGATATGTGGGGTTTATAATTATACCCGTATTGTGCAATGGTATTGAATCATTTTGCAAACTATTAAATTCTTCATGAGGCAACATTTTCTTGTGGAGAAATTAATAAAGATTTATCTTGTTTCAACTATCCACCTTTCATGAAATATCATTCATGTTATATGATCTTGCACACTCTTATCACAACAAATAAGAATATGATATTGATGGCCACTATTACATAAGCATAAAGAGGAAAAAATATATAGATATATTGAAGGCACAACTAATTATGTTTCACATGTGATATGTGGTAAAGGTTTTGATAAGGGTTATGATGTATTTTGACATCAATACTATAGGTTATTCCTATAAAAAGAGAATGATTATAGAGGATAATGCAAAGAAAAAAAATTGCAAAAGGAAATAGATAAACAAAAAATAATGATCATGGGGTTTTGAAACCCTCAAACATATAAATTTGCAAAAATAGAGGCAAGAACAACAAAGGCCAAAATAGTATCAGAACGATTTACCAACAACATGATACCAAAACTCGTAAGTTGTCTAGTAAGCTCCAAGTTCAAAACCTAACTCATGGCAATGCAACAGTTCGAGTTTTCTCTAGAAAGATACAAGTACAAAATGAAGGAGAGATTAGGGTTCAATTCTTTTAGTCAAAGCCCTAATCCAATGATGAATAATTTTTTATTTATGTTTAAACATTAAAACATTTCATTCTAGTCTTGACTTATCAAGTCAATCGACCTAATCATCTAAGGGAGCCCATGGTTTTTTGGAGTGATGGCATTGCCTTATCATTTGATTTTTAAAGAATTTGACACTAAGGCATTTGTTTTGTGGAAACTACAAAGGAGAATATAATATCACTATATGTTATATAGTGAAAGCAGTACTTCACTTTTTTTGTTTGCATGATTTTGACAAAATCAACCATTGTAATTAAATATTAAAGGTAAATTACCTTAATATTTAAAATTTTATGTATGTAATATAAAAGGAGGATTCACCACATATTAAATATTAGAATAATCACTTTGATTATCTTTAATATTTAATCACATAGTCCTTTTTTTCAAAATCATGCAAGAAGCACAAGTAAAGAAGAATTGAAGTCAATGATAGTTATCTAGAGACCACATCGTTTAGATCCATTATGCATGGATTTTTTTAGAAAAAGATTTAGTTTCACATAAGCTTTGAGGATCTTTTGATCATGCACAACATGAGGAGGAGTTAATAGCATTTGTAGTCCAATTTTCTTTAGTTGTGGGCCCTTTTTTCTAGGATTTTCTTCTTTTCTCATGAGAGGATATTTTCAATATATTTTTAACTCCCAATTGGCTTTCAGTTCCACCTCTTGATACATTGGAGTTATCATACATTTGTACATATTGAGAAAAGAGATAGTCTTTTTCTTAGTTATTGTTTTCTATCTTTGCATTCTATAAAGAGACTATCTTGTAACTCAACTATTATTTTCATTTTAATATAATACAACAACTTTTATAGGTTATCATAGTTTGTCAATTGTAGAATTTTCCTTTCATCTTTCAAATATTGTCAAGTTTTCATTCCAAATTTTAGGTGTTGTCCTTATGCTTGATTTGATAAGAAATGTACTACATTTCAATCTTGAAACCTTTAATTTATGTCTCACTCATAAGTGTATGAATGCAATTAAGTTTACTTTCATAGGTTATACATTATGCATATAATTCAGAGTTATCATCTTTGTTGCGAAAACATTTCTTTTCCTTCAAAAAGGATAATTTCATTAAAGCCTTTGTATGAAATTTCTATGTGATTGAATTGTTCAAATCGAGTTGTATAAATAGAATCTTTGATAGGGCATTGTGAATCAGTTTGCAAGTTTGTCATCTTTTAGGTGGATCACCATCATTTCAGTTCAGTTTTGTATTTCATTCCATTTTTCCTTCCATCCCATTTCTTGTTTAAGTCTTTTAGTCTCATATAAAATCAAAAGGGAACCAACCCATAACCTAGAGGTTTGTCCTCATTATAGGGTACCCACAACCTAAGGATATCCCAATGTTTCATAGGATTGCAGAGCTTTGCAGTTTTTCATCATAGGTGCAATCCTATTGATAACAATTTTTGGCATGTCCGATGGGACTTTGAAGATCACTTTAGAGAAAGAATTCAAGAGTTTCAAGCTGCTATTCTAGTATATACAACAACATGTTTTCCTTTCAGATGTTACAGTTTATACCTAGCAACTCCGAGCAAAATCTACTTGTTTCAAGCAGACAAAGTGCTGTTTTTTATGAAAAGAGCATGTTTTCACCTTCGTTTCATGAAATTATTGCCTATCCACATCCATATCAGCTATATCAAGCCACTTATGTTGTTTGTTTATCCCAAACAATTATGCAACAACAAATAAATAGTATGCTTATTATGCTTACCACCCACCCACTCTTGCTCGACCTTCATATCAACATTTATATGTCCAAAATCAGCTCCAATAGGTGGATGATATGAAGAATACCGTGAATGACACCAAGGACATATTGTTAGACATCACAAAGTAGATAGAAGAGTTTAGGAGGCAACAAGAGTTTGAGATGTAGCAACAAGAGTTAAATTATCAAGCCTACCTTCATGAGTAGGAGTTGGAAACACAAAGAATACATTATGAAGAAGATCTTGCTGCCAAGGAAGAGAAAATTAGAATATTAGTTTCCCAAGCACCAATAAAACATCAGCCAATAGAGGAAGAGGTTTCCAAGGTTTCTATTCAATTTCCAAGTAAGTCTTCTAAAATTAACATTCCAAGTTATAGGGGTAATAGTCATACCAATATTAAAGATCAACCCCTATAGGATCTCATGAATGAAAAGAATATGTCAAACCAATCAATTAATCCTCATTTTTAGTCATATCAAGACCTTGAACTATGTAATCAAAGTATTAAATAGTTATGGCAACCTTCTTAGACCAAGCATCCTGATTATAAAATGCCAAACCTTAGTAAGGATATTCCTTGTGTATTAATTCAAGGTCAGAAAGAGGAAAAAGTTGTAGAATCTAACTTCATCAAGGTTTCAAGTTGGTGTCATGAACAAGAGGAGCAGGAATTTGTTGCTATTTGTACCATGTCCTTAGCTCAAAATAACCATAATATATGTGAAGAGGATGTTGGTTCAAATTTTCTACTAAACCCCTTACATTTTGATTCATTTGAAAAATTTCCCGATGTTGTTTATAATATGAATGAAAGCAGAGTATAAGAATTACTAGTCAAATATCTCCACTTGCAAAGAGAAGATGCCCAAGATTCACTACTGAGGGTAGCACAATAGGAGGAACAATTGGATTTTTTTTTTGACCAACTACCTGGTTTTATTGAGCAAACTAAGGAAACCACAAAGATACCTGACATACCAGTTGATTTGGAACACCCAGAAGATATTGCAAAACATGATATACTATTGGTTCAAGATGAGATTGAACCCTCAATCCATATGAGAGAGTAAAAGGCCAGTCCTATTTTGAAGGTTAATGAACATGATTTGCATGAAGTTTATGTAAAGAAAATAGAAAGTGGATCTCAATTTTTTTTTGACTTGTTTGATGAACTTCCTCAAATTTTTGGTGAAAATGAGGATATCACATGCATGATAACATCTATGCCTAGTATGGAGAAACTAAATGATAAAACTCATCTAGATTTAATGCAAAGTTATGGGTTAGATGAGAACATGTTTTTCGACATTATAGAATTTTTTTATTCTAACATAGATGATAAGCTAGTTTCATATAAGCCAACAACATGTGATCACCCTATTAGGTCAAAGAGGCTATTGAAAAATTTGTAGAAGAAAATTATTTACATCCTATGAAAGAGTAAAATATAAACTTATTTGATGAACTCCCACGGTTTGTTGATGAATAGTTGTATTCTATCATGGACAAAGAACATAAGGAACAATAGTTTGAGGACTTGTTTAGTAATCCAACAGGGATATTCACTCCTTGATGAAGAAGATCCAACCATTGAACACATTAATGGTTTCTTTTTAGAGACTATTATAGATGATGCAAAGAAATAGGATCCCCTTTATATTAAAGAGTTGAAAGAAAGAACAATTAATCCTCCTAAAAATAATAATAGGCAAATAATTCAAGAAGATCATACTGTAATAGCCAATGAACAACCTGTATATTACCTCCAATCAACACATTTTCAAGGAAAGGCTGAATTTTTAAGAGATCAACAAAAGTGGAGCTAAACTTCATTTAATGTTCTTTAAAATCATGAACAAAAGGATGAGAAAATAGAGAATGAGGCTGAAAGTTACAAATTGAGTGTCATGACAAGAGGATGTCCAATCAGACACCTGACACAATTGGAATACAATCAAGAAGAATTACCGGTCGTAGTACTTGCTTTGGAGAACAAGATTGAGCATCAAAAGGCATCAATGCAGGTTGCTCAACCTATTCAAAATAATTGCATACATCTATGGTCTAAAAAAGAAAAAGGGGAGGTGGTTTTCATGATTGAAGAAGTGTTTAATTTGAGGACTCGGGATTTAATTTTCTTCCATCACTGTTGGACAATTTGCAAGCAGGTAGCACATCCTAAGTTGATGAGAAAAGGGAGTTTTTTCAACTAGCCAGTAAATAGTCATGTTTGAGCACTACCACTATTGGGTAGTGTAGGGTAGGGTAGTTTTCAAGCTAATAAGTAATTTGAGCACATTTCCTTTCAGTACTGTTTTGTTTTCAATAAGTGTAGATGTTGCACGATTTTCTAACTCTTTCTTAAACAAAGTTATGATAGTTTCTTTTAGTTTTGTTTGCTGCAGAGTTACAAAAGTTTTGAGTGAAAAAAGAATAAGAGAACAAACTCCATGCCCAATGGATAAGCAAGGCAAATGATCTTATTTGTTTAGTAGGAAAACATCCCAAGGAGTTTGCCAGAAATATTACTAATTTTTAACTACCAACTAAATTAGTAAAGTTTTATCAGGCAGTTATTAAATTGGGGTGAGAATCTTTTTGACACTTCAGCGAATCAGATAAGAAAACTAGACATTCAAAGATTTATCAGGTTCTGAAGCTAACCTTTTTTTGCAGTTCATGTTTCAAGTATCTTGTTGCTATTATTCATGATTACAAAACATATAGCTCAAATAGTTCATTTGGTTATTTCATACTATGTAGTGATTCACAAATGAAAATACCCAAGTCATTATATGATATGAATTAACTAATATATTTGAAAGCAATGTTTCTGAAGTCCCACACAAGCTGTGGGAGTAAATGAATCTGAACAATATAAAATAGCAAGAAGGTATAAGCAAATAAATGCATAAAATAAGATATGGGACTCATCATTTCCTGATGAATGACGAATACCATTGTTTGAGGTTGTTCCAACATCATTGAGTTGTCCAGTTGATGCTCCAAGAGAGAAATATACAAGGGTGGAAAAAGAGATGTTAGAGCTCGGGGTTCCATACAAAACCTATGCATCTCTAATCAAGTAGATAATTGTTATCTTATAACTAATCAAGAAAAGAAAGATGAATAGTTGTATTCAAAATATCCAAAGAAAATCATCAAACGAATATTGAATTTCATTATTTTTATCTAAAATGTTTGTTCACTGTGCAAGTACAGGTATATGTTTCATTTCCGATTCACATTATTCAACATTACAACATGTGGAGAGAAATGGGCTCCCATAAGGGTTGAGTCTAGCATGTTGCCCTCATGTTTTGAGAGGTGTAAGGGAGTTAGTTCATCATACTTACCAGCTTTTAACAAACAATCATCACTTATGATAGTAAGTTTAATAAGGTCACTATCATAAATGACGAATATTTGTTCCATAAATCACAATATGAGTGTGTTGCAGGACATTATGAAAAGTGAAGTGAACACTGAGAGCCTTCACACAATAAGGATATAAAAAAATGCCATGTTTATTTTGCCAATATGTTGACCTCTTAAAACATCTTAAAGAAAAGCCAACAAACTCCATGAGGGTTTTATCATAGTCAATAAAGTACATCGGCTTCTCAAATGGAAGAAGAGAGAAATGAGAAGATTGTAATATATTTACATGAAGGGTCTCAAGGGATAAACAAACTTGATTAATGAAGTAGATACAGTTAGAGCAAAGTAATTCCACATTCAAAGAGGCATGTTGAGCTGCATAATGGCAATCAAGTCATTCCATAATGAGTGATGAAGCAATGTTGTTTCAAAGGGGGGCAATCATTAATAGTAGCAGGAGGATAACCCGTAACCAAAGTATCAAGGATAACAAAAAGGGTAGTTTCAAATTATCAATGAGGATGGTTTCAACACTACCCTCAAAAGGAGTAATAAAAGAATGTAAAGAATGGATTTAAAAAGATATTAAAAAGGGCTTAGGCCCTCTTGATAAATTCAGGACAATCTATGGATAGAACCATGTACATGGCAATCTAAAAGCTTAGAAAAGTTTAGCATTATTGCTCATGCCACAGTCACAGTTAGTTGAAGAGGACAATAGTCACTACAAGCAAAGAGAAAAGATATATCATTCATCAATAATTCTTACTCATGATCAAAAGATAGTGGAGTTTTCAAGAATGTTGTGGTGTTTAAGTATTGTAAGAGAGGGGGACCAACCATTGCAAGGCCCTAGGTCATGAAAGGCCAAGAGCGGAAAGGCTGCCCTAACTTACCTCAGTTTAAAGGATGGTTAGGATAGGAGGGATGAGAATGATGAGGATTATGTGTCCTTTGACCACTCTGTAAACCCGAGAGTTGGAAAGAGACCAGGTGAGTCACTTTTTAGAGTCAACTCTACATCTCTGGTGGCTCTTTGTCGGAGGACAAAAGTGAGGTTCTAGGATGACAGCACGACACGCTGGTGTCTCACAGGTGCACTGATGTCTGTACGGATAGAAAACTAGAGAGATGAGTTTGGAATCCCAAAAAAGAACTAACAATCTAGTTTAGCAGTTTTAGGAAGTAACGAACAAGACTAGGAAAAGAAAAAGGTAAATACGAACATGATGAAAGAAGTATATTACCACAAGGTTGACGAAGATAATTTCATAGAAAGATCCTCTTGCTAGCTTGCTCTGAGATCTCTCCACCTACACACATAAAAAAGGGGAGAATGTTGGGGCTATTTAGGGGCCTCCCTCAATTAGACCCCCGTTTTGGTGTTTCCACCTCCACAAACAACCAAATTTGCAATGATAGAAATAACGATATAGAAAGAATACAAGCTACTTATACAAGAGATACTACAAAATAGTACGTGCTTACTCAATCGAATATGATAGAGGAGATGAGAGGAGCTTACCACCTCTGTCCAAAGCGCTCAAGGCTTGTGGAGGAGTGAATGAGAGGAACTCAATCCTTTGTTTTGATGGTGTTTGTCTTGCGCTCGCACTATCAAAGTGATGGAGTGGTTGATTGCTGCAATGGAGTGAAAAGTGCTTCTACAAAGCTTGAAAGTGGATGCTCAAAGCATGGAGAGTGTGTGCAACTTGTTCAAAACATGAGAATGGAAGAATGGAGTGAGAATATGAAGGAGAAGATGAACAACGACCATATTCAGGTCGGCTAGCTAAAGAGGGGTGTTACACTTTGACTTCCAATTGAAAGTGTAATGTCTTTGCAGTCTCTAGCCACATGAATCTACCAAGGACGTAAGTGTGCCACGTGGACATTTGCGTGTTGCGTGGGTTTCCCCAATAGAAACACCCCCACCGACACACAAATAGGGAACCAAGTGGAATGCAAGCAGCGAGCTTAAGTGGAATTAAACCTCTGCTTTTGGTTTTCTAAAGTGTAAAGGGATGAAAGGGGAATTTGTGTTAGGGGTGCCAATTCACGCTCATACATTTTTCCCCCACTTTAGTGAGCACAAGTACAAATGAGTGCTTCGGTAAAGTAGAGTAGTAACAAAGTAAGAGATGTATACCTAAACTGACAAGGAAGTAGAGCACGGTCTGGAGAACTTAGAAGTACAGGAGAGGAATTCATATTTTTGTGGAACCACAAAGCTAAAGTATGAAAGTGCCACACAGGCTCACAGTCTTGAAATGGGGGTATCCTTCAAGAACTCTCACATGAAGGAAACCAGGAAAAGAACCTCACAACCCCGTAGAACTGTAAGGAAGGTATCCCCCAAGAACTGTCACATGAGGGAGACCGAGTAAAGGGGACTCTGTAGAGTCAGAGATGGCGACATGTTTACCCGCACATAGAACATATTAGGAAGCGGCTGCATAGGCCAGTGAATAGATAGTCATGTAGACCATCACTAAATTCTAAGACTTTCAAAGGGGTCCCTCAAGGACCCTTCAAAAGGAAGGAGTCCACTCAAGGGACACACTATTTGAAAATTAAAGTCTAGTCGGGTTACCCACAAGCTAGACGTAAGGATGCGAAGTAGGTCTAGTTGAGTTTCCCTTGGACTACACGTGAAGAAGTGAAACTGGCCCAGTAGGGCTGCCCCCGAGCTAGATGCCATAAAACTTTGTTGAAAACTTTTGAAGGGGTCCCTCGAGAAACCAATGTGAAAAGGAGGGATCCACTCAAGGGACACACTATTCAAAGCTAATGTCTTCCTTCTCGAATCGATTCATCACCAAGGAATCCTTTTGAAAGATGTTCACTTCATCAAGGAATTTCAAAGGAAGGAGATGTGATCATGTGAAGGGAAGATTAAGACCGATCCGCTTTGGAAGAGGTTTTTCAAGTCCTTTCTTTACAAACCCATGATGAAGGAAACGTATTTCGCTAAGGTTTTAGGTTGATAATGCAATTCTAACAAAGAAGTGTGTGAAGGATCTTCGAGAAAAGATTAATTTGGAAACGAATGCATTTTCTAAAGACCAAGTGGCATTGTCACACATGAGAGGGACAACTCAAGCAAAGAAGAGAGAAGGATAAAGATAAAGAAAAGGAAAAAGATCACACACAAGGGGAATAGGGGGATCTAGTTTCGTGGGGTCAAATCTGCCTTTATTTATATGTATTAGGTAACCGCGGAAAGATCATCAATCCCCAACTAGATCAAGAAGAATGCACGAAAGACAAAGTAATATAAAAAATTGGGTCAACATGGAAGGAGGCCTAAATGCTCTTGATGCTTTGCATCGTCCCCAATTTATCGAAATTCAATCACAAACATGGAAGAATGAAGATACATATAGAGGAAGGTTTACAACACAAACACCACACTTGTATCCAAGCACCAACATGGGTGATGAGGGTCATCCAAACACATATAGCATGATTACGAGTGAACACATCACAACACACACATCTAATGTAAAGATCAAGAAGAGGGTCTCCCCCTAACACTGGTCAACCAAGAGTTCGTTAGCTTCCCACTATAGATCACCGTAGGGGAAGGATGGCGAGCCTACAACGGTGTAATGTTAAGGCGAGGAGATTTTGATCCTCTCACAACAAGGGCCAAGGAAGAGGGAACTATGAGGTCTCCATCACTCAACTCTTGTGGGTCCAAGGTCAATGACCTTGCAAAGATTGCTGAAAAGGTTAGAACTTCATTCAATGAATAAAACATGCACTTAATAGGAGTGCCATGTTTCACCTCGATTAATGGAGGAGTTTGCACCAAAGGTTCACCACTAGGCTCACTGAGAGATTCAAGAGTGGTGATAAACTCGGGGCAAGTCGGGACTAGTTCCGTTACTAGGACAAAACAAGTCAACTTGGGCCCCCCTTCAAAGGAAGTGGGATCTTCTTATGCCCCCCATTGTTGGAGGGGCCACGTTCTACCTTCTTCTTCATTGGAGGAGGTGAACACCCCACATATGAAACAAGGAGGTTTGAGGGAGAAGAGGAAGGAACTGAAGTGTTCACCATGTCCATGGGCTTTACAAAAGGAAAGACATCCAGGATGGAAGTAAACAAGGGTGGCTTCGCCAAAGGGGTGATGAACACCTGCACCATTCTAGGTGCATGTGCACTCACAGTGGGAGCTGAGAGAGATTCAAAGATGGAAGGAGGGAAAGAGGAGGACACAACAAGAGGTGTAGTCTTCTCCTCCTTCTTTTGTAAGGAGGCTTGCTTGGCTAGGAGGGCCTTTTTCCAACGCTTACCCACATGTGCAAGGAATTTTCTACGGCTCTTCAAATTGAAAGCCAGAGTCTGCGAAGGGATGAAAGGGTTTTGTTCAACCATGGGAGTGTCTTCCAAAGTTGCTTCCAACGGGAAGGAAGAATCCTATATGGGAGAAGAAGGGGTAGGTTTGGAAATGACAGAAGGAATTGACTCTAGTGCCTCAGTAATGGGTCTCTTCCCGTTCAGTATTTTGGGAACATGAATAGTAGGAGGCCACAGAGGTCGAGACAAAGAGGAATCTCCATGGGGAACTTTCTATCTACCATACCGAACGAGCCTAGGCTCCATGGGTAAGATGGGAAGCTCAAATGCAAGATGCTTGGCTTTTCACCAAGTAGGCACCATGGGATTCTCTTGCAAGCATGAGACATAAGCAGATGACACCACGGTAGGATGAGAGGAAGCATCAGGCTAAACAACAGAAGAGGATGAGGATCTTGTGATTGCTTCTCTTCTTCTCTTCTACGTGCCTTGGTGACATCACTATCAACTTTCAAGCAAGCTCTATGTGAAACAACATAAGGTGAAGGAGGGAACCTCACTTTTGGCCTAGCACGCCCTTTCTTATAGTTTTGATATGTACGATACAAGAGGTCCTTCCTAGGTGAGAGAGGACCAAGAGATGTAGGCCATAATTAATCTAGGTTATAGCTGCCACGTGCAACTGGTGGTCTATAACCGGTGTCATAGACAACATGTACTGAACCTCCATGAACAAACTTCAGGAATTTGTGCACAATCGAGGGAATTGTATTCATAGCCACTAGCCAGGGGATACCTAACTTTACTCTAAAGATTTTAGACCCTGGGATGATTTCAAACCTAAGGCTTATAGATTTAGGCCCAACAAGGACCGATAGGACAATAATTCCTATAGGATGTACGAAAAGTTTGTCATGTGTGCAGATGGTACTCTCAAGTGCATCATACCCATCCTTATACAGGAAGTTAATCGACATGATCTCCTCAGTTATGACATTTACTTGGGATGTCAGATCAACGAGAACACCTGCTACAATATTCCCATTTATCCTTGCAGGAATGTAAAGAGGAGATGGTTCTCTATTGAAGCCCATTGACAGGTCCTATGAGGTGAAGGTTATGCTATTACCACTACTCACAGTCTGCATAGAGGGAATAGGTTGATTTAAGAAAGAGGCCATCACACACACCAAACAATACTTCTATAGAGCCTCCTAAGGTTTGTGAGATAGGATGGTGACCCAATTGAGGTTTCATTATGCAATAGTTTGGAACCTTTCAACTATGCCTAATAGGGGTCGCAGGTTGGGTTGTGAGGTGAGAGCCTCACAAAACTCACACCTACAACACTCCTAGGATACAAGGAAAGGGGCTTTCAGTATCACAAAACAAAACCAAAATGGTTCATGTTAGGTTCGCCAAAAATGTAAGAGGGGGGGACCAACCATTGCAAGGCCCTAGGTCACAAAAGGCCAAGAGCAGAAAGGCTGCCCTAACTTACATCAGTTTAAAGGATGGTTAGGATAGGAGGGATGAGAATGATGAGGATTATTTGTCCTTTGACAACTCGGCAAACCCAAGAGTTAGAAAGAGACCAAATGAGTCACTTTTCAAAGTCAACTCTATATCTTAGGCAGCTCTCTATCGGAGGACAAAAGCATGGTTCTAGGATGACAACGCGACATGCTAGCGTCTCACAGGTGCGTCGATGTTCGTATGGCCAAAAAACTAGAGAGATGAGGTTGGAATCCTGAAAAAGGACTAACAGTCTACTTTAGTAGTTTCGGGAAGTAAAGAACAAGACTAGGAAAAGCAAAAGGTAAATATGAACATGATGAAAGAAATATATTACTGCAAGCGTGATGAAGATAATTTCATAGAATGATCCTCTCGCCAGCTTGCTCCAAGATCTCTCCACCTTGCACATAGAAAAAAGGGGGGAATGTTGGGGCTGTTTAGGGTCCTGCCTTAGTCAAACCCCCATTTTGGTGTTTCCACCTCCACAGACAACCAATTTTGCAATGATAGAAATAACGATAAATAAAGAATACGAGCTACGTATACAAGAGACACTACAAAACACTATGTGCTTATTCAACTGAATACGATAGAGTCGATGAGAGGAGCTTACCACCTCCATACAAAGTGCTCAAGGCTTGTGGAGGAGTGAATGAGAGGAACTCAAGCCTCTATTGTGATGGTGTTTTTCCTACGCTTGCACTATCAGAGTGATGGAGTGGTAGATTGATGCAATGAAGTGAAAAGTGTTTCTACGAAGCTTAAAAGTGGATTCTCAAAGCATGGAGAGAGTGTTCCAACTTGTTCAAAAATTGAGAATGGAAGAATGGAGTGAGAATATGAAGGAGAAGATGAAAAATGATCATATTCGGCTAGCCAAAGAGGGGCGTTACACTTCGACTTCCATCAAAAGTGTAATGTCTATGCAGTCTCTAGTCGCAGGAATCTGCCAAGGACATAAGTGTGTCACACGAACGTGTATGCACCACGTGGGTGTCCCCGACAGAAATGCCCCCACTGAGACACAAACAGGGCACCAAGTGGAATGCAAATAGCGGGCTTAAGTGTAATTAAACCTCCGCTTTTGGTTTTCTAAATTGTAAAGGGGTGAAAGGGGAATTTGTGTTAGGGGTTCAAATTCACGCTCATACAAGTATATGGATAACTAATCAATTACCATGAGCATTCAATGTTTTTCATACACAAAGGGTAGTTTTACATTTCTATGTTTAAGGAATAGAAAGACAGTGAATATCACAAAGAATATCCTACAGGAATTTCAAGGAACTATACAAGAGCAATAATCAAACTAGTGTAAAGGAACTTTATATTAAAGAGGTGAAGCAAGCATTTCAAAGCCAGCCATATGGATCTTATTATAAAGTTTGATGTTGGCATGATTGCAAGAAGAAAGAAAAGGTTTGTGAAAAATAAGAGCATTGAAGCAAACTGGACGTAAAGAACCCTCCTCAAATAAAGAGGAAATAAGGAAATTGGAGGCTCAAATATCCAGTTCTGAAAAATAAAATTTAATTCTAGATAAACCTTGCTAGAGCGACAATATCCATGAAGGGACAATAAAGGGATGTTTGGAAGAGGTTAGAAGGAATGTCAATGCATAATGAGAGTAGAGTGAGCACAAAATTAAGGAAATGCAGTCATGCACAAGGTAGCCCTCTTAAATTTGACGATAAAGGAACAACATAAACAAGACCTTGAGAAAATAAATGAACACACAGCTTAAAATGAAGGAGATGAAGCACCCACCTGTACAATTCAAGGTAGTGGGTAAGAATTATTTAATGAAATAATGGAACATATATGTGGGGTTTAGAATTACACCCATACTCTGCAATGGTATTGAATCATTTTGCAAACTATTAAATTCTTCGTGGGGCAACATTTTCTTGTGGAGAAATTGATAAAGATTGCTCTTGTTTCAACTATCCACCTTTCATGAAATATCATTCATGTTATGATCTTGCACAATCTTATCACAACAAAGGTGAATATGATATTGCTGGCCGCTATTACATAAGCATAAATAGGAAAAAAGATAAAAATATATTGAAGGCACGACTAAGTATATTTCACATGTGATATCCAATAAAGGTTTTGATAAGGGTTATAAAGGATTTTGACATCAATACTAGAGGTTATTCTTATAAAAAGGGAATGATTACAGAGGATAATGTAAAGAGCATAATTTGCAAAGGGAAATGGAGAAATGAAAAATCATGATCATGGGGTTTTGAAACCCTTGAACATATAAATCTGCAAAAATAGAGGCAAGAAACAACAAAGGTAAAAATAGCATTAGAACGACTTACCAATAACATGATCCCAAAACTTGCAAGTTAAGTCCAATAAGCTCCAAGTTCAAAACCTAACTCATGGCGGTGAGCAATTTGAACTTTCTCCAAAAAGATACAAGTGCAAAATGAAGGAGAGATTAGGGTTTGATGCTTTTAGTCAAAGCCTTAATCCAATGATGAATTATTTTTTATTTATGTTTAAACATTAAATCATTTCATTCTAATTATTCCATCGTCTTGACTTATCAAGTCAATTGACCTAATTGTCTAAGGGAGCCTATGGTTTTTTGGAGTGATGGCATTGCTTTATCATTTGTTTTTTGAAGAATATGACACTAAGGCATGTGTTTTGTGGAAAATATGAAGGAGAATATAATATCACTACATGTTATAGTGAAAGCACTACACTTATTTTGTTTGCATGATTTTGATAAAATTAACCATTGTAATTAAATATTAAAGATAAATTACCTTAATATTTAAAATGTTATACATGTAATGTAAAAGGAGGAGTCATCACATATTAAATATTAAAATAATCACTTTGATTATCTTTAATATTTAATCACATAGTCTTTTTTTTTTAAATCATTCAAGAAGCACAAGTAAAGAAGACCTGAAGTCAATGATAGTTATCTAGAGACCACATTGTTTGGAGCCATTATGCATGGAGTTTTTGAGACAAATCTTCAGTTTCACATCATTTTTGAGGATTTTTTCATCATGCACAACATGGGGAGGAGTTTACAGGATTTAGAGTACAATTTTCTTTATTTGTGGGCCCTTTTTTGAGGATTTTCTTCTTTGGTCATGAGAGGATATTTTTGAGATATTTTTCAGTCTCAGTTGGCTTACAGTTCCACCTCTTGGTGCATTGGATTTATCATACATTTGTATATATTGAGAAAAGAGTGTCTTTTTTTCAGTCCTTGTTTTTTGCCTTTTTCATTCTGCAAAGAGACTATCTTGTAACTCAACTTTTATTTTTAGTTTAATATAATACAACTTTTATAGGTTATCATAGTTTGTCAATTGCATAATTTTCCTTTCATCTTTCAAATATTGTCAAGTTTTCCTTCCAGATTTCAGGTGTCATCCTTATGCTTGATTTGATAAGAAATGTACTACATTTCAATCTTGAAACTTTTATTTTTCTATCTCACTCATAAGTGTATGAATGCAATTAAGTTCAGTTTCACAGGTTATACATTGTGCATATAATTCAAAGTTATCATCTTTGTTGTGAAAACATTGCCTTTCCTTCAAAAAGGATGATTTCATTAAAGCCTTTGTATGAAATATTTATGTGATTGAACTATTCATATCTAGTTGTGTAGATAGAATCTTTGAGAGGTTCTTGTGAATCGGTTTGCAAGTTTATCATATTTTAGGTGCATACCATCGTTTCAATTCAGTTTTGCATTTCATTCCATTTAGCCTTCTATCCCTTTTCCTATTTAAGTCTTTTAGTTTCATAGAAAATCAAAAGGCAACTGGCCCATAATCTAGAGGCCTATCCTCATTATAGGGTACCCACAACCTGAGGATATTCCAATGTTTCACAGGATTGCAAAGGTTTGCAACTTTGCATCACAGGTGCAATCTTGTTGATAAAAATTACATACATTAGCAATTTTTGTGGTTACTATTTATAGTCATGTGAGGTTTTTATTTAGTAGTATCTTGGAGCCTTTGTTATTACTTATATTTGATTCTAGTATTCTTTGGATAGGTGCATATTCACCTTGGATTGTTCCTTTATTCCACATGTGGCATGTTGGAGGATGAGAGAAATTTTTTCTCTATATGGTGGTCACATTATATGATTGTAAGTATCTTGATGGAGCATGAGAATATGTTCAAGATTTATGTTGCTTCATGATTGGCTATGATAATTTATTTAATCAATTGACCTTTATGCAATGTATAAAAGAAGTGGGAGAATGTTAGGAAAATGGTGTTGTACACATTGCATAATAAAATAGATATTTTTATTATTTAAAATAAATATTTATGTGAGTGCACCTTTGTAGATGTATTTATCCACATTAAGTATTTATTTGGGTCCACTTATAAAGTTGTATTGGACATTGGTTAAATATTTTATGAAGGACATAGGAAAAATATTTAATTTTGTGGTAAATTTTAAATTTTAGGGTCAATAGTTTTGTTCTATCATGGTTTTGAGACATATAATTTAGCCAACACCACTTAATAGTGTTGTGTGGGGTTGAATATATAAAATAAAGCACATATTTAGTGGTTGAGGTTAGATGTCATTTATATTGAGCTCTCTTCTATAATACATATGTGGAGAATGCAATGATATGTGTGGTTATATGGTTACCCATTATGCTTAGACACATGGAGGATGCATTAGATGAGCTTGATATTTTAAAAGTATTAATATACTTTGTAAGTGTATTGTATTAGTTTTATCAGTGAATAATATATTAAGTATGGATTCTTTTTGAGGCTACGATTTTTTGAGTTATATCTTGTGCCATCTTGCTTATACATTTGTCTATTATTTTACATTGTGTAATCTAAATGGGTAAGTGCATGGAAATGTGGGAAAAATCAATGTCCAACCTTAATTTTTTTTAATAAAATGCATAATCATCATGAAAAAAATAACACATGTGTTTTAATGTGTACACATTTTTAATGCCTTGAATTCAAATTATTTATGATCCCCATGCATTTAGGCTTGTATTTCCAATCCTAAGGGTTGGAATCTCTTGTGACTTATAAATTTGTGTTTCAACATAAAATAACTAGGATTTCAACTTCATCCTCATCATGTTTTACATGTTTTGTAACAAAATTTTATAGACCACCACCAAAATGAAGAGCTACATGTTAGCTTTCTAACCATACATTTTATTAACATTTTGAATAAGCTAAGTTGTTTATTTTTATTTTCTTTGAAGAGTTTCTTCATTTTCTCCAATACATATATATTAATCTTTTTATAGCTTTTGATATGCTCATTTAAATTATATATATGTTCTATGCTTTATTCTATACACATTTAAAGGAAAAATATATTTTCAATTAGTTTTAAATGTAAGTTATGTGACATACACACTTGGTGATGTAATTTATAAGATCCACCCACTTCAAGAAACCATAAAACAAATAATATTTAGTAAAAAATATATAATTTGTAGTACTCACCCTTGGCTATAGTTATATCAACTAGTTTTAAAAAATATCTATTGTACCAAAAAAATAAGGGAGTGCACTATAGACATTGTTATATTTAGTGATAAAAATAGGAACACTTTAGTTTGAGATCAATATTTCACCCCTTTAACCTTAACCATTTAAAAATAAATATTTAGTGCTTTAGAAACTGGACTTAGAGTACTAAAATTCTTATTATTAAATCATATCTTCAAATTTTGAGCATACACATCTTAAATTAGTCATCCAAGTTCAACTTTAGCTAATTTAGAGAAAAATGACCATTTTTTACCTCTTTTTTGTCCCCTATTTCCATGCACTTGCCTAAATATTTTTTTCATTTATTTCTTGAGAATTATGTGGAAAATGGTTATTATTACTAATAATTTTTCCTTTTAGTATGATACTCCTCAAATTTTGGAGAATCCTCTTTGAGATGTATACTAATTTCATGACCATATACATCATGTGCAATATATCTCATCAAAATATCCTTTGACCCATAATCTCTTACAGATGCACATGCATGAAAAATGTATGGTAATAATTGATTTCTCGAAGGCTTACCCTCATTGCCTTAGGAAAGAGGCTTTATATGTTACATCAAGGTCTATGCAAATGACTAATGGACTACAAGGTTTGCACCTCAAATATCTCCTTTACAACTGAAGGGACTATGTGAAATAAATGGGTGAGCAAGAAGTCTTGCTTGCTAGTCCAAGAAATGTCGTGTCCTCTCTCTATCCTATGCAAATTCTTTACCTTTTCCTTAAAAATCATGCATATCAAAATCATTTATAATTTAGTTTAAGAAAAATTATAATAGAGTTTCCTTAATAAATATTGAGGCACTTCAATTTTTTTGCATGGGGGATGGTAAAAAACCATCAACCACCTTGTAAAAAATCTATCCTTTATTCCTTGGTTTTGGCACCAATGAATAGGGATTTTTTTGCAACTTGTATGCATGGGTTGATTAATTATAGGGTCTACAAATATGCACATAAATTATTTATTTATTATTATTTTTCTTCCAATTATTCATGTTATAGTTTTTTTGCATAATATTGGTGAGAAATTTATTTGAAATTTGTCCATATATTTGTTTCCCACTAGTTATATCTATGTGAGATATTATAGACTCTGATGATGTTGCAAGAGCTTGTTGATGCTTGTTAGTTGTATTTGAATTTCTTAGGGTATCTAATAATGTTTGAAGATCCTTTTTATTGTGTTTAATTTTCCCTAAAATATTTTCTTGGGTATTATGTGGATGCCTCAAAATTCTTAGAGGGGTTTGAAGAGGTTATTTTGTCCATTCTCTTCAATAAGATAAATTTTCCATGTATTTCATTAGATCGTTATCAATTTGGAGGTGTTGAGGGGTTTATATTTGATCAAAATTAAAAATAAATTAATCAACACAAATGAAAACCAAAATGATTTTACTTTAACTCAAATTACTAGAATATTAACAAACTTACCTCTTGTACATTGTGAAAACATGATTATTTCATTCAAATTACTCCAAATCACCCAAAATGTGCTTGCACAACAACATAGTCACAATATAAGGCACAAATAACTTGTGGCTATTTTTTATTTTATAGGGTTAAAAATGTGAGTACATTATAAAGTTCTCACATTTAGGCTTGGTATTGGTTGAGCCTTAGGCTTTGCCACAACCAAACCATAACAAGACCATGTTACAACATGAGTGCATTATGGTTTCCATAATGTGATGACATTATTACTTATTTTGAGCTAACATATTTTTCGGTTGCCCATCTTTGTGCACATACACATATTCCATTTCACAATTACAAACCATGTAGATGATGTGCTTATGTTTCTTGACATTTACACATGGTTTGAAAGCTAAATCACAATGGATTCTCTAGTCTTCTTTGGGCACCTAGAAATATAAATTTAAAACTACTTGATTAGCTATCACTAAGCTAAAACTAATAGGATAGGTGATATTAACCTTGAATTCCTAAGTAATTTTCATGTGTCTCCTTGTTCCTTGGAAAGTGTTCTCCAGGACATGAGAGTAAAAATATTTAAAATTTAATTCTTATAAAAAATTGTAATTGCATTTATAGAGTTGGGCACATGTTCGGTAGTGGTTACACAGTATATTCTTGTAGGAATATTCCATTTAGGTGTCCACTTTGGGAGTGAGGTAAAAGTGAAATTTCATATCTATGTATGTAGACATATGTCATTTGAATGTCCTCAATAGTTGGGCACCCAAGTGTGCATGTTGTTTCATGACCTATTTTGTATTTGTCAGAAAGTTATGGAGCATCCGAGATTGACCAAATTTTATTTGATATGGGTTAGGTGCCCATGTGTAAGCCATGAGATCATTTATTAACATGCACTATGCTTATGGGCTATCCATTATGCTATACTTGGGTTTTCGCAACTGGTTTCTACCTTTTATTTTAGGATACCACAATGGTCTTATCTCTCACATTTTTCTATAAATTGAAGCCTTAATATAGTAGTTCATATTTTTTGAGTTGTAGGTAATATGGTATTGTTGGATTGCTCAAAGATTGTAGTGCTGGTGTATTATTATATATCTCCTTTTGAAGATAATAATAAAAGTTTGTTCTCTTTCTTGTGTGGATTATTTTCTCAAAATTGTTTCTCCATGTAAATCTAGTGTCATTTGTAGTGTTGTTATTTTTATTAAATTATTGTGAATGTGCTAATCACATAATAATCTTAGTGGGTAATCTTTGATAATATTAATTTAAATATATTTGCAAACACATTTAAAGTTCATATTGTAGTTTAGTTTCACCTCGTTTCTCAACAAAAAATTTCCCATTTTACTTGTTGTATTCTCTATCAAGGTCGAGCCTTGTCAAGGTACTAGGTTAAATTATTTGTAACACTCCTCTGTTTTGCTCTTATGTTTAGACTATGATGTTTTTTTATTTTTGATCACTAACTTTATGGCGATGTGGATTTTATGTTATGATGTGATATTACTCTATTTTGATGTTATCATTTGACATTCCTTTGATTAGCATAATGGTTATTTGGAATAACATTATTATTTGCACATGAGTAAATTATATATGTTAGAATTATCAATTTTGTGAAAGTGTATTGGTGAAGGGGAAAAAATTGCATCACTCGCTTGTGAGCACCCTGCGATTCCATGATTTCTTCTTCACGGTGTGTTCTATTATTATGTATATATATATGTTCTATATATGCCTTGTTTACAGGTTTGCAAGTACATGGCATCGACTCCACCTGGCTTCACAGGTTTGAGCGTGTCCATTGCAAAATGGTAATGTTGATTGAGAGATAATAGCTAGGATTCTTGTGTCAAGCCATTACCCTAGTCATAGTGTGTCGTTGAGTCGAGTCGGTTTTGTTTGTCAAAAGATGTTTGATTTTGCCTTCAACTATTGTGTTGCAAAGTTTGTAAAAGGTAATTTAATGGATTTAATTATTTAAATTGATTATTAAATTAATCTGGTTTTAGTCTTAGAAGATGTTAATTAATTAATTTAATTTAATTGGTAAATATTATAATCTAAGGATTATATTATTAATTTAGCAATGTTAAATATTTTACAATTATTAAATTTTTTAATTTTTAAAATATTTGGAGGATTTTATGCAATTTGGTTGTTAAAGATATTTTGGGTTTTAACATGTGTTGGAGAAATTTATGAGGTTGGTTGGAAATTTATTCACGGGGAGAAATTTGTGGATGTAACGAGAAGAAGTGAGAAGCATTTTCACAAAAGAAACATAGTGGATATTTGGCGTGTTGGGGAAAAAGGAAAAAAAAGAGTCTTTTGGGATTGCATGTGTTCTAGAAATTTTTGAAGATTTACTCTCGGGAATAGTTTTGTGTTCTTGAAATTTTTGAAAAGTTACTCTTGGGAAAAAGTTTCTGGGTTGGGAATTTTTATTGTTCTGGAGGAAGCTCTCATTTATCTGGGAGAAAATACTTGGATCTGTGGAGGGGGCACTACGACAATTCACATATTTCCACAAATTCACAGGCATTGGACTACAAATTCCTCCTTTAATTTTTTTTAGTTTTATATTGAAAAGCTTCTTAGTTTAGATTATTCTTTGGAAAATATTGTCTATGTAAGTTTTGAAAGCTTTGCGTTGTGTAGAATAATTTTTTTTGTAATTGTCGTATATGAAATCATCTGTAGAATAAAATCCTCTATAGAATGAAATTCTCTATGGAAACTATTGTAAAATTATAAATTGGAAATATTGTGAACTTAGAAGAACCCAGAGGAATACAGTTAGAGGTCTGGAAAGAAAATCTTCCTCGGAAAGAAATTTAGTCAACTGTAGAAAATTTTCCTATAGGATGAAAGCTTCTCGAATTTTTTTTTGTAAATTTATCTGTAAGAATTTTGTTGTTCGTCTTCTTAAGATTTGTTGTTTGGGAAAAGTTAAAAGATTCCTCTGTGATTTGTTTGAGAAATTTGTCTGTAGATATGCAAGGAATTGTAAAATTTTCTTGTAGATGGCCTTTTGAAAAGAATTTCCCCAATTAAAATTGTTGTTTAAAAATTCTTTATATATAAATTATATATACATATATGTGCATATATATATATTTTTATATATACATACATATATACATATATACATATATACATTTATACATATATACATATATACATATATACATTTATACATATATACATATTATATATATTTATATATATTTTATTAATATTATTTTGGACTATGCTGAAGAGTCTTGAAATTTATCGTATGATGAGTTTTGTAATAAAAAACTGCAGGAAATATAAAGTAGAGTTTTATGTTTTTGGGGGGCGAGGCTAGCTCTCCCCACAGTCGCTGCCCCTTAGGGAGGCACTGTGGGGAGGCAACACAACCCTCCCCACATAAAGTGGTTGCACCCCATGTGGAGATGGGGGGGGGGGAGGGGGGGCGGGTTGGCTATGGTTTCCCACAACCGCCACCTCCCCATAATGTATTTGAAACTTGCGTTTGATTTAAGCGAACCCTTAAATAAGTTTTGTCCGCTTTAAAAAAAAGCTTTAAGTGATTTCGGTATTTTGAGTATTATTATATAATATGTATATATTATATATATATATATATATTAATATATTAAATATTGTTTTAATATGCTTTTATTAAAATGGAATATTGTTAAGTAATTATAATATATATACAATGTATATACATTGGTATATATACATAATCATATATATAGTTGTGTATATATTCAGTGTGTATATATTAAAATATATATTTAATGATTTCAATTAATTAGTCGTATGCATAATATGCATAGTTAAAGGATTTAAAATGAATAATTTATTAGGGGAAGTTGATATTCTATTAAAAATAATTGAGGAATTGAAGTTAAGGTAAATTAGATTTTTCTTTCTTTGTTTGAAAAGGGCTTTTAATTTAATTAGTTAAATTGGGTAATTTTTATATTATTGTTTTTCACTGAATGAAATTGGATATAGGAAATCCAAATAATAAATTTAATTCTTGTCTTGATTGCCCTTTGTATAAGATTTCTTCTAGTTTCATTTTGGAGAAAATTGGTTAAAGTGTTATTCAATAATTTGTAAGTCTTCCAAAAGAATCTTTAGATTTGGGGGTTGTTCTATTGTAATGTCAACCATTTTAATTCCCTTGGGTAGTGCATTTTCCATTTTTAGTGAGTCACCCAATTTCCACGAATGGGGATGTTTTACCTCCTTTGTATGGAGTGGATTTTGTTATTTGTTTCCTCTTAAGTTTGGAGTAGGTTTGTTCCATGTGTTGACAGTAGGAGAGTGATTCTTGATGGGGGCCGAGGTCTGGGAAGATCTGTCGGGGTAACCCATGCATCTTTGTGGTGTCACTCCTTCTATGTCAACATTAATTTTGGTTCACTATTGTGTCTTATTATTTAACACTGGAAGCATTGTATCCTTTGAGTTAGTTTTGTATTGGTATTTGTTAGGTTCAATTATGTGTTAGTCTGTGTCTAGTGGTAGATGGTCTTGCCTAGGGAACCTTGTTACTATCTCCTAGCACGGGGGTGGGCCTTCAGGTACCACTTGGTTGGGTGGAATGTGCACCTTACTCTGTTGGGTCCCCTTTCTTCTGTACGTGATGACGAGATCTTCCAGTAGGAGAGCTGGTGGTGGGTCCAGTGAATATGTTCCTTTCTTTGATGTATTATTTCAGTTGACATTTGTACTTTTATTGCTCCTCAGTTGTATTCGAGGAGGTTTCATGTATTTTTTAACACATTGTATGCTCTTCCTCATTCTGGGAATGAGTATTGTAAACCGTATTTGCAAATTAATCTAATCTAAGGATCTTGATGCATTTTTATTCTATGTGATGTAATTTTAATGCTTTGAATGTATGTATCTTAATTCTTTTTTAGTAATTAATTAAATGTGTTATATGAGTATTGTATATGTTATGGATTTAGATGTAACCTTTGTCTCGTGCCTTAGAGGTCATTGTGATAGTTAGTGCACCTTTCATGTTAATATTGCACTTTAAAATTAAAAAAAATTATACGCTTTCGTAGTTGTTGCAACTTCCTCTAGGGTTACGAGTTGGGGAATTACATTATTTAGGTGTTTTCAATTCCATGAGAATCATGAGACTTGTGAGCACCTTTTATAGTTCCCCCCTAGAGTTAAGGTTACTTGGAATTAAATCTAGATGATCTAGGCTTTTCAATCCTAAATATTTTTTTATGGAATGTGATTTTTTAGGAGATTGACAAAGAAAATATACTAGGTTCACTAATATTTGGCATTTTTTCAAGGTGGTTTTTTTAAAGCATTTTGAAAGATAGAAACTCTATTTTATTCTCTAGTTGTTTTATTGATTGACACTTCTATTTATGTTAAGGCTATTATTAGTTCTAATATTCTCTTATAGATTTAGGCGTAAGAAAATAAAGTTATACTTGAAGTGGTGCATCTATAGGGACTTTGGAACATTGGGGTAATGCACTTTGTATGGTTGCTAGAATTCCACTAGCTCCACCTTCTAGTAGGAGTCACTCCCCTCCTTGTGTGTGATGATGTGGGCATAGTTAGAATTCTCATAATGGACATGATTATTAACCACATGATTTTTAACTCCCTCTAATAAGAGCTAGGGATTGATATACTCATGGTTGGTCTCAACCATCCCAACCACCTTCAACCTCCTTTTAGCCTTGTGATCAAGGTGCTTCTAAATAACCAAATAGTAAAAAATTTCCTTTCCTTGCTTTGGTTGTTTCTCCTACTTGGCACCCAGCCTCCTATTGAAGAAGAAAATAGATGGGTGTGATTTTTCATTGGGAACCTATTACTCATTCTTGGGGTATTCTTGATGTTTGGAAAAATTATATGGCTATGATCCCCTTGCATATCTTAGTGCTTTAGATCTTTTCACTTGGCAGCCTTGTTTCTTATTTTTTTCTTTAGAATTATTGTTTAAGTCTTGGCCTTTCTTAGACTTTGGGGAGTTGCCTTTTCCATCCACCTCTTTTTATGGATATATGAAGTTGAAATTTCAAAGTCATGCCCTTATTTAGATCAACTTATCAAGACATTTGAATTTTAAAAAATAAATTGAAATTAAAAATAAATAAATTCACTATATTAAAAGTGGCATTCCATTTAAATTCATTTTTATCATTTTAGTGACAACTAAACTATAGTATGAATTTTACAAACTTACTATCAATTTTTTTTTTTTAAATGTAGACATTAAATATGCTAATTTTTTATATTCCATTAATTTACATCATTCCAAAATTCAAAACATACATGCCACTTTCTAGTAATTCAAATTAAAAAAACTAGATCCATGTTGATCATTTCCTTAATAAAAGTGGGGCATGACTTTAAAATTTCACATTGTATTATAAATGTTTATGTAAACTAATGAAAGACACTTAAAAAAGGTTTGTCCTCAAAATATAACATCCTAGCTTGTAGTTCAAATATTTTGTGCTTCAATTCAAAATATAACTTGACTAAATGGAGGGAAACATTTTGGTCCAAATTCTAAAACTTAAATTTTAGAATTAAGGCTCATTATAGTAAAACACTAAATTGACCTATGCCACTTTCATAGTTTATGAATATTAAACTAGAGTGATGGATGGATAAACTAGGATTCAATCTAGACCCTAAAAATATGTGTAAACATAAGCTAGGATCAAGATATTTACCAAATTTCATGCAAAATACCCAACTTTCAACTTTAATTTCATTATATTAGAGACAAACATATAAAAAAAAGGTTCAAAATGAAAAGTACAAAACTATATAATGTTGACTAAATTAAATAAATCAATCCTTTAATTTTTTTATTAATAATATTATATTATTATTTTATGTTAATCTTATAAAATAAAAAAACCTTTGATTTACTTTTGAAATGGTATACATATAGCTTAAATAAAATACAAGTATAAATCAAACATTAGTATGCAATGAGTACGTTGAAGTGATCTTTAAGTCCAATTGTTAGGTCATTAAGTAAATGATGTTCTAAAATCAATGTACCTCTACATGGACATGTGGAAGATATGGGTTGTTAATGCAAACATAGTTTGATCACTTTAAGTTTAGGCTCTAAGTTCCACCCATTAGATTCAAGTTCACATAATGTAATCATCTAATTTCACCTTAAGTAGTGTAGGTTTCATGTTATATAACTTCATTACTTCTTACCAAAAATGATGGGAAAAGTCCTTCACAGTTGATGCACCGAAAATGATCTCAACATAGTTTGACACATTAGTATTGAGGATACCATATATCATAGACTTGATTTTCCCAATCATATTTAGCATTATGTTTTGTTGCATCAAGCATTTGAACTTGGTACTAATATAAGTTTGTGATAGTAGAAATGGTGTTTTTTTTGTAATAAGATGAAATGTTCATAGTTTCTAATATTTTAAATTATATCTCATTGGTGTATTGACATATATGTAGTGGAAGAATTATTATATATTCAATACATACATGATTTATATGTATTAGAAATTATTGATATCAAAGAAACTCTTAGGAAATCAGTAGCCATGAAAGTTGATCTCATACGATTCAAGCTCTGTCAATTGAAACCATGATTGATCAACCCTAATAGTAGAGTTAAACCTTCATTTGCAAAGGAATGAAATTGTAAAATTTGATAGTTGACTATTATTTAAATGTTAATAAACTATTTGTGAATACCTTTTAATTTTGGAAAAATAGAAATTAGCCATATGTAACCCTAGAAAAAATATATAATTGAGATGAGACTTTGAGTTTGAGAATTGAGATGACAAGTGTTTAATTGTAATAATCCATTTCTCATTGTTGGATTTGTCATGTTTAATGTGGTCTTTATGTTCTTTTCACTTAGCATGCTTTGAATATTAGAAAAACAAGATAAGTGGGCACTAATTTATAGGATGTAGAACATGTATTATGAGAGGATGAAGTTGTAATTATAAATTTTGTGTAGTTAGTGACAAGATTCATTAGGACCTACGCATCCATTAAAATTATGACATCAAATCTTCATCAAAAAGTAAAGTGGAGAGAGTAAATTATTGATCTATATGGTAGATATGATTTTATCTCTTGCCCTTGATACCCTACATTTAATGAGATCAAAACTCATCATCTATGACTAACCAGAAAATATTATAATAAATTAATGCCAAAGAAAAATGTGTTTTGCCTTTTCCTAAAATGAATGATTGTGTACCTATGAATTCTCCTTCTATACCTGCTCAAACATAAACAAACAAATGACCATTAGTCAAGAAACAAGTAAAGACAAAGGATTCCCTATGAAATTCATTTGAACACAAGAACATTAAAAACACAATAGAATATCAAGTAAAATATTAATGAAATCCTATTCTAAATACTCAAACTAGCATCCCATAGGGAGATTAGTGCTCCTATGGTGTGGAAAGAAGCCCTTTCCTAACCCCTTGATAAGCTTGATGATGGATTCAAAGTATGAAAAATGGTTATGACCTTGCTACAATGGATGAAAATATGAAATGCTTATAAAATCAAATGGCTATAGTAATTTTTCTCTTAGTTGATGGATCCCAATTGCGAGAATGATGCCCCTATTTATAGAAGACAAGGATTGAAGAATGAAGAAGATTGATGAATGTGGGATCAAATGATAGGCCAATAGCATAATGCCACTTGTCAACATGCTAATGAATCTTGAGGGAGATGTGCTCACACATGTGTGAGCACATTTTGGGAGATGTGATGTAAGAAGAATAAATGTAGAGGTGGCTTGTGTAAGAGAATGTGTAAGATTCCATTTAAAGCCAAGGTGGCTTGTGTAAGAGGAGGTGTAAGAGCTCTTAATGCCAAGGTGGCTCAAGAAAGAGGACAAAGTCCTTTGGAGGGGAAAGTCAAGTGGGTGGAATATTCTAAGAATATTCCACTTTTTTGAATGAAAATAGGTAATTAGTAAATCGAATAAATTGATTTACATGTGCAACTTGACCATGGTTGACTCACCTTAGGGTGGAGTCAAAAGCTAGAGGAATGGGGATTAGTGTTGGGAGTTAATTAATTTAGGATTAATTAACTTAGATGGGATTAGTTGATTTGTGACACATGATTTAAATCTTTGGGTTTATTTAAATCATATGAGAGGATATTAGAATTTTAGGATTTTAATTAAATAAAGTTGGTTTATTTAATTAAAAGAAAAACCTTAGGATTTAATTAAATAAAAATTGATTTATTTAATTAAAAGAAGAACTATAGGATTTAATTAAATAAAATTGATTTATTTAATTAAAAAAGGACATTAGGATTTAATTAAATAAAGTTGAGGAAGAACATTAGGATTTAATTAAATAAAGTTGATTTATTTAATTAAAGGAAGAACATTAGTGGATGATGAAATAAATCTTATAAAGTGTATCATCTTATTTAAGGGGGAAATAAATTAAATAAGGATTATTCAATTAATTGATTAATGTGGAAATGACTAAGGAAGAATCGGTGTTAGTAAATTAGGATCAAGTGCACAATATTAATCAGGATAATTTGAGTGTCTACATTTTGCCCCTCTTTAAAGCAATGTACCTACTGCGTTGGTTCAAAGAATAACACTAACGAGATTAAAAAAAAAAAAAAAACTGATTTTTCAGATGCCCCATTGCTGCCCCAGTGAGAAGAATTATGTTGGTACACTGCCCCCTCGAGAGATCAGGCAAAATTTTGATTTGAGGGTCGATCTAACGACAAAGAGGTTCAAGATGGATGTATGTATGGTTAGACTAATAGATCTATATGATAATGATGATGCAAATGAGATGAATTAAGATGATGAGAATAATAAATCTATATTATCCTAAACATCTTAAATGACGATGCAATGCACGTGAGATGGATGATGTTACCTATTATGATGATATGTATGAATATGAAGGATGCAGACGGTTTGTGGATGACATGATATCATGCTAGTGTGAAAGAGGATAGAATAAATAGGATGATGAAAAAGGATCCAACAAGTTTATGATCTGTCGAGACTTTATTAGAGATGATGATGTTTCGCTTATCAGAAATTGGGGACATAAAATTTTTTATTTCCTTATGTTTGATAACACACATAGGTACAATGCATCAAGGTATAAAGAACCATGATGGTGTTGTACCTAGTGTGATGGACCTTGACTTGACAATCAGATAGGAGTATTCTTATTCACACCTGACATATGGAAACCTTACTAGGATGTACTTTAGTAGTTTCGAACATCTCAGACCAAGACACAAAAAGGCATAACCTCCCAATGTAATAGTCAAAAAGATGTCCAAAACACCTTCCATACACACCTAATAAAGCAAGTATTTGCCAAAGTTATATTAAAAGAATATCCAACAAGCATAGTAGATAAAAGATAAAGATCAATGCTCCATTCCTTTCTCTCTAAATCGTTTTGATAGACATCATCGAGAGGTCATTGGAATGAGCACAATAAGATAAATCAACAAGATAAAGATCAAGTAAACAAACAAGTCAATGTTCTTCATACCGCTAGCCAAGAATACACTATGGTGTTTTTTGATGTTGATGTCCATTGTAGGAAGGATGCATCCTAGGACATGATGTTATCAAATGATTTTGGGATTAACTGGATGATAGGCTAGTGATGCAAAGAATTGAATAGCTTGTTTACCTACTAACCTAGACTTGAGATTTTGACACTTGAGTTTTCTCTTTTAAACCTGCTAGACTTGTGTCTGATTGCTTTGCCAAAGGTTGGGGATGATGATTGATTTATTGAGTGGAAGTTTATTGTGGGTGATAATGAAATAAGATGAATGATTTTTTGGGTCTTTTGAAGGTTTTTGGTATTTTGAAATGCTTTGAGGCTATTTTTGGGATTTTTGAGATGTTTTACAAATGTTTTGGTTTTTGAATTTTCCAATATTTTTCGTTTTTTTTGAGATTTTGACCAAGAACCTAACCTAAGGACCTATCCTAGGGGCCTTGAGGGCTAATCAAAGATGATCCTTGCCTATGTTATACACGTAGAGACCACGTAGTTCGACTGACACAAACTCAATTATTGATGAGATATGAACATGTTGGATTATCATTTTATTATGATGGACTCCTAAAGGATTGACCTAATGTGTCATGGGGGCTAATCGAAGATTAGCCTTACTTACGTTCAAGCATAGAGATGACGTAGTTCGACATGACAACTCTTTTTTTTTGGATTTTTGACCTGTTTTTGGATTTTGATATATTTTGGATGTTTTTGGATTTTTGATATGATTTTATGAATGTTTTTTTTTTTTTTTGCATGATTTTGACAATTTGGATATGGATATGTGATGATATCATTGCTCTACTTTGGGATTTTTGTTGAAAACCAAGCTAAGGTTGATTGATCAGATTGATGGATTTGTGATGATAACATCGTTGAGGATACACAAAAATGCAAAGATAGTGTTTGTTAAGAAACATGAGGACTGGGAAGGATATCCCGAGATGATGATGGATTGGTTGGATTTGATTGATCAAGATTTTGAAGTTTGATTTGGAACAAAATTGTTTTGATGATTTGATGTGACGTTGAAGTGCAAGATATATGTGATTGATATTGATTGTTTGGATTGATGATTGATGAAAGATAAAGCTTGATAAAGAATATCTTCTCGTCAAAATATGCCATGGCCCGATTATGATTTCAATTTTTTTCTCACAAATGATTTGACCAATTTGATTTCATTTTTTCCAATGTTTGGATCACCACATAAGTTGGAGGATATAGATCAAGATTTATTCCTTAAGCAAGATGTAAATATCTGCCCCTAGTGTCTAGCAATGTTTGAAAGGCTAGGGTGGATTCTTGGATGGATGGATGGATGGATGGATATGGTAAGCATGTACAAAGGATTCCAACAATTATCTTGTGATAAAATAAGGTGTTCAAATAGAGGATGCTCATTTGGATAATATTAGGTAGGATAGGATCAATGAAAATGAACCATGTCAAAATGTTTACCATAAGCAAGTGTAAAGTGTACACCAAAATTTTATCAAGATCAAGATAATGTGGAAGATGGATGTATATAGATGAGAATGGATGGGATAAATGGTTCATGGATGAATGGTTTTATTATGGATAAGATGGATTGAATGTTGAATTTATTATGGATGTGATAAGATGCTTTCACCTAAAGTGGAACACGTAGATGCTTGATTCTACACATGATGCTTGTTTGCCAGGTTTTTATCATGGTACCTATCCAAAGTGCCACCATAGTGGTTTTCACTGGAGGATGATTTTTATCTTTACTAATTTCAAGATTTCTTGATTTTTTACTAAAAAAATTTAAGCTCATACTAAAATACCCCCTACTATTGACATTGATTCTTGTATCATAATGTGCCATCGATATCCTTCTTGAAGAAGTTGTTTCGCTAAAATACGTGCACTTGAATGCAACTTTTTGAGAATTTTCTTCTTCTTTGCTGATACCAAGGTTAACATTATCTTTGTGTGCACATCGCAATAGAAGGCCTTTTGAATCCTTACGATGGAGGGTTGTTGCCAATACATGGTCAATTTTAGAATTGGATATCATGCGTGGAGGCAGAGATGGTGTTGTATGTTTAGAAATAAAAGATGGATTGGTTGATAGCTTGAAACCTTTGACTCTCCAAACTTGGGAAGATGAGAAATAATGGGTGGATACGGAAGTGTGCATGGAATTAGGACCAACTACTTGATATACTTTGTACATCTCTTGAGAAGCTTGCTTTTCTTTTGCAGACATCTTTGATGGATACTTTTCTCTTTTTTATTTTGTCCCATAGTTTCTTTGATTGATGGAGTTTGATAGGGATAATATTTCTTTGTAATTTTTGGTATCCATGTGTATTTGATCTGTCCATTATGTTTCTTAGCTTCTTTTGCTTTGACAATGTTCTTTGTGCTTTGATTCAAATATTTCTTTTGATGTTGGTCCCAATTCATGGATGGGGTGAGGGTAGATGAAGATTCGTGACATGGTGGGTTATAGTATTGGCATTAGTTTCATCATAAGGAATCCTCATGCTACCTATGTTGATATTTTCTTGAGATGAAGTTTCCCCTAGTATTGTAGAGGTATCATTGATATGTTTAGATCCCTTAATTGTTGCATAACCAAGACCCTAATACTTAGTATTGCTAATAATCTGCATTGGTTCTAGGATACCCTGTTCATGTAGGCCTAATCCTCTGCCTTGATAATTCATTTGTTGAAATTTTTTATTTGCAATAGGATATGATTTACCTTGGAAACAAGATGCTAATCCTTCTCTTCTTTGTCGTGGATCTTCAAAGGTGATAGCTTCTTCATTGATAAGATAGCTTTCTCTAAAAAAGGTAAGTGATCCAAGTTTATAAGTGATAGGATCCTCCATATGTGGGATGACTTCATGATTGATATCTTTGGCTTGATCTTGTGAAATATCTAATTTTAATGCTTCTTCAAGAGGTGTTGATGATTCATTTTCCATGTAAAAGTCTTCCTCATGATTCATTTTTGATATGCCTTCACAGGATGTTTCTAATTCACAACTTTTGTAGAATCCTTCTTTATGACCCATTTTTGATATGTCTCTAGATGTTTCTATATCTTGTTCATGTGTACAAATGTTAAGAGTAGGAGACCCTTGTTCCTCAGTAATGATATCAAGAGTATGAGACTCTTGTTTTGTATGAAGAACATCTACGTGTCCAACCAAAGAAATCATCTCATGGGTTGATGGAGGAGTATGTGCTATATGGATATGATCATCATTTGCAACATCTGGTATATATAGGAAAGTGCACATTAGATCATTGTAGTATTGTGGAGATACAAATTCTTGACCTTGAATGATTTCAGAATTGCTTGCGACATGCTTTGGATCAATTTCTTGATTTCAAAGGATGGATTGCTTACAAAGGGTTCTTGAACATCATTATTGGGCATGGGAAGTTGCTTAATAGCCTCTTGAGTTTTGAGTGGATTTGGATCAAGTGTGGAGTTGAGGATTCCTTCAATATTTGCAACCATGAGGTCAAATAATTTCAATATGTCTTGAAAAGGACCATTGCTAGACTTTGGTGAAAGATGTTGATCATGCTTTGGAATAAATTCTCAAGAAATGTCCTCTAACTCATTAGGTGATGTAAAGACATTTTCAACATGATCATTGGTGGATGGATCTTGGATTATGTCAATAGGATCAAATAATTCTAACACTCCTTGAAATAGATCATTTTTTGAGGGGTTTTGATCATGATTAGAAAGTGACTCTTGATGTTTTTTGATTTTCTCTTTGGATGGGGTAAAAACATTATCAAGGTGCTCATTGATGGATTGATCTTGATCATTGATATCAATAGTTGTGGTGGAGAGATTGTCACTATTATCACAAGTGGTTGAATCTTGATCATTGTCCCCAAAATTTATTATTTTTTTATCAATAAGGTCTTGGATGAGATTTTTGAGTTGAATACAATTTGATGTTTTATGAATATTTTCTATATGATACAATAAAATCCACCCCTATTCCAAGGGAAGTTTAGGACAGAGTTGAAAGCACTTACCTTTGGAAGAGTGATGAGTTTTTCATCTATTATCTTTCTTAGCACTAATTCGATTGGAAATCCAAAAGGAGTGTATTCATGTTTGTGCTCTTGTGAGATTTGTGCTTGTTGAGGTGATTCTTGTTGTGATTGATCTTGGAGATGTGGTGATTGGGTTTGTTGTTGATGTTGATCTTGATATCTGACCTCTTGACATTGGAGATATTGTTCTTGATGTGGTTGTGGACACAACTCTATGCTTTGATGATATGGTTTAACCAATGGAAGAGTGTATTGATTTTGGGGTGCAGATGTCTCTTGGTGATACAAATCAATGAATTTTCTAAGTATAGAAATTTGATCTCACAAAATTTGATCTTGATTTTGATTTTGACACCCTTGATATGGTTGATTTGGTTTTTGTTCGAGCATATTTGGAATTTATACTTGTGGTGTTTGTATGGGATCATGGACAAATTGATTTTGGACAATTTTCTAATTTGGGATGATGTTTATATTTTCAATTATAGGTTGACATTGAACATTTTTGTTGTTGGGGAACACATCTCTTTGATTTAGGTAACCTTGATTTTTCATGAGGTTACATTGACTTGGATCAACACATTGAGTTGTCAATATATTTCTTGGGTTTTGAACAATATTGGTTTGATTTGCAAGCGTATTTATCCCATAGTTCACCAAGTGTGGATTTGATATGTTGATGTCTGGTAAGCTTGTATTTGGTATAGTCACATTTGACATTTATGGATTTGGTGGGATAATTTTGTTTGGAATAAGACTTATGCATTGATTGTTTGCTTGATAGATTTGTAGGTTTTGACTTTGATTTAAATCCACCATAGGGAAAGGTGGTCCAAAATTTAGATTGGGAAAACTCACATTTATTGTATCATTGAAGTTTGTAGGAGATAATGATCCCATGTATGGATTGTATAAATGTGAGTTTTGATAATCAATTGGTATTGTAAGGCCTTGATAGTTTGGTTGAATTGAATTACTCATGATGTATGAATTGAGTTTATATTCCATGTTTTTCTTGTGTTTTGACCTTGTTGCAAAAGTGAACCTCTAAGGTGTTTAGGACCAATGATGGGATGAAGGATGAAAGGGGTGAATGATCTGGGTGTTTGAACTTTTGAGAACTTTGGATCAATGTTAGACTTTGGGATTTTGATTTTGATTTGGTTTGATTTGATTTGGATGATGGACTTGTAAATCCCAAGATGTTAAATGTTACCTTGGGATAAACTTGTCCAAAATGATGACAATTTAACTAAATGGGTGGGGAAGGATTCATCATAAACACTTAGCCAAACAAAGGGGATTTTGATTTTTTTGATGCATAGGTAGCTATCTATATTAATTTAAAGATAAGAGTACATATTCACAAAAAATGGGTGGGTGGTAAAAAGGCACACCACGAAAGTCACATGGGCAGCGCCCAAAAATAACCAAAAACCACTGGGCCTAGCCCAAAAGTCAAAGAGCATAAGAAGTGAAAAAAACAAACAGGCCATTAAGTGGCCAAAGAAGTGCCAATAGAGCCGAGAGGGTCTTTGTCATCCATATTTTTCCCCCATACATCAGCGAGGTTTGGGGTGATGTTAGGAGGAGCACCCCAACCATCGTCATCATATTTCTTTTCTTTATCTTCTTCCTTGCACCGGGGCAAGATTGCAAGTGCCAGTCATGGAAAGCTTTTACCACTATCTGGACATCCAGAACCAGAGGCAGGTGGAGTATTAGAGGGCCACCCAGAACCGCCACCGCCGCTCCTTGAAGCACCACCAAAAGGCCATCCTTGACCAGCCCATAGTGGAGGAGAGCGAGCACACCAAGGAGGGCAGGAGTCCCATCGAGCAGGAGGCTAAGAGTGGGGATGCGTAGAGCCACTTCACTGCTGGCCCCAAGAGGGAAGTCAATCATGGGAAGAAGAGGGCGAGTCAGGGACCCAGGCCACAGTGCACAGGGCATTGCCCCAGTGGTCCAACAGGACTTGGAGGTGAGCAACCTATAGTACAACCTTGTTTGCTTGCACCTGTATCTATTTATGTATCTTTCCAGATGTTGAAGAGGATTTACACCTTACAAGTGTGCCAAAGCTGGGTGAACTTAGTAGGGATCCCAAGTGGATCTCCCAACAGAACCATATGCCAAGAAAAAGGTTCTGGCCAAAAAGGCCAAAAGAAGTCACGAATCCAAGTCCAAAGCTGCTAAGCTCTGGGACAAAACCAGAAAAGATACTTAAAGATTTCAGGTTGCCCACAAAAAGGACAACGAGGGTCCTGGACCCCTAGGTGTACAAGCTGAGAACCCACAGGAAAGCCTTGGAAAAGAATACACTAAGAAAAGTGGGGCCAACTTCAGATTAATAGTTGCAGACCAAATGTCAACAAATATTTTACGCCAAACATGAGCAGAGGGGTGAAGAAGCCACCTCTGGTTCAAACTGTTGATCATAGGAAAATGAGGTGAAAGCAACCTATAACCAAGCCACGACTTGTAGCTCCTGAGAGGGGTATCTAGAAACCACTTCCAGTCTTTCCACCAAGGTTTGTTCCCATGAATACCAATTTTATGAAGCATTTATGTTGGAATGGCACTCACTAGACTGTCAAAAGTAGCACGGTCCTAGTTTTGAAGTCTATACCGGGCCTTCAAAGTATCCCACTGCATAATGCGCATAGTGGGTCGGTGAAAGACCTGTTGCAGGGTCTAAATGCCTTTTTTGTGAAATCTGAGCACTTTAAGCCACGATGACTTAGCCAGAGGCTGACCATTATGCTCAAGAAGGGGAGACCACCAAATATTCTGCTGATTGAGAGAAAACCCATCACGAAATCCCGCACCGGCCCAATGGAGCCAAGGCTTAACAGTCTCCTAGGCATGCCAAATGCTTTTGGCCACAAAAGTTCTAACAATTTGAATAGGCTCCTTCATAACTAGGAGGGTTTGGAAGCCTATTCTTTTCTAGGTGGGTCTGTGAGCAAGAAATCCAGAATGGATACAATGCCTGAGGAGAATCTTCCAAGCTTCATCTCTAGTGAGGGCCCGAATAATCCACTTGACACAAAGAGTAGTCCCTTGCCATTGAGTGGAGAGCAACCCAAGCCCTCCAGAATCTTTTGGGAGGTAATAGAACTCCCAAGCAATATGATGGAAACCCTTGTGGGTTTTAGAGGAGGCCCATAGAAAATCCTAGAGCAATTTTTCAAGCCTGCCATAGGTAGCTTTGGAGGGAACCCAACAAGAAGAGTAGTAAACATGAGTGGCCGCCAAAAATTTAGAGCACACCTAGAATTTTCCAGCTAGAGAAAGAGGCTTGGTAATCTAGTAAGCAAGCTTCTTCTCGACCCTGGAGAGCACGTCTTGCCACAAATCCCTGAGAGAGGCCTGGAAGGCAAAAGGGATGCCCAAGAAACAAAATATCTCTCCTTGCCCAATCCACTTCCAATTATAGTGTTGAAGCCATGCAGGAGTGGGTAATACAGATTGCCTATAACATAAGGTCTTGTGCCATTGGATGGCAGAGCCAGAAGCCAGAAAAAAAGTGTTGAGACAATCAAAGGAAAATGTGATTGATTCTTCTTCCTCCAAGAGAGTGTGAAAGGAATCATTTGCAAAGTGGCCATTAACAAGCTACTCTTGAGAGTTAGGGAGATAAATCCATTTGATACACTGCTGAGAAACTGCATCGGCCAGAAGGTAACCAAAGCCCTCAGTCACAAGCACATATAAAGATGGGGTGAGAGGGCACCCCTTCCAGATTGAGCGAAAAAGGCCAAAAGCAGAATATTGGCAGTCATTAATGGTGATGCAAGCAAAGGCATCAACAAAAAACATCCGAATAGACTGAATGAAATTGGGCCCAAACCCCAAAGCTTGCAACATCACAAGAATGAAAGGCCATTCAATGTGGTCATAAGCTTTGGCAAAATCATTTTTGATGAACATGACCTTTTGATTTGAGCGTCGAGCCCACTCCATGCCTTCCCAAACAACAATAATATTATCCAAAATGAACCTAGATTTCATAAAGCCAGTTTGCTCTAGACACACAATCTGAGACAAGAGATGGCAGATTTTCAAAGCCAAAGCCTTAGCAATCATTTTGTAGGAGACATTGAGAAGAGTGATGGGCCTCCACTTGTAGATGTCCTCTGGATCCCTAGGCTTAGGTATAAACTTTATATTGCCTAGAGAGTTGGTTTTAAAAGCCTCAAGGTAAACATGATGCAAATCAAGCCCAACACAGTCCCAAAGGGCTTTATAGAATTCACAAGGGAAGCCATCAATCCCAGGGGCCTTATCATCGGCCATAGAAAAAACAACTTCCTTAAGATCATCAATTGTTAGCAATTGATCACAAAAAAATTTGGGTTGAAGAAAGCCTATGAGGCACAACAGTAAGACAGTCCTGAAGGGCTTACTATCGCACAGGCATGGAATCTTGTGTAGTGAAAAATTCCTCATAATGTCACACAAAATCCTGGAGAATGTAAGGGAACTCAAAGAGCACCCGAGTGCCATCCTTAATTTTTTTTAATTCCTAGGGATGAGTGCTTGGCACGGAGTGCCAAAAAAAATTCTTTGGAGGCACGATCGTCGATCTTAGGCCAATGTAGTTGAGCTTTGATTTGTGCTCCTCTAGCAGCGTAATTATCAGCCACTTGCTTTTTGTGCCTTAATTCCGTCACCCTGACTTGAAGCGACGGGGAAAAAGGGCTAACCGCTAAAGCCTCCATAGTTAAATGCAAGTCAGTAGTGGTTGCTTCATAAGTTCATCAACGAAAAATGGCCTGTTGGCACCCATAAATGTGCAAGAATCGAGCATTATGTGTGATGGAATCATTCCACCAAGTAATCCATCCTGTTTGTCCAACCAGTCTGCACTCCAAATTCCACACTCGATGAATGTGGGCCAGAGTGGGCTTGTGGCAGAGCAAAAATGTGTTAAAAAATAATTGAGTTTTACATGTGAGAGGTTGACAAGACACCCATTCAATACAAAAATAAATTGGGAAGTGATCAAACAGAGTCACATCCACTAACGGATTCACTGGCAAGGCAGAGCTACCAAAGGAAAAAAAATATTGAGCCAAGATCATGGCATGATCAAGGCGCTTAAATATTATGTCAGAACTGACCCTGTAATTACACCAAGTGTGCTAGAGGGAATGAGAATTGCGGAAGCCAATATTGGGATCAAAAAGCCCCAATTTATTACGCATGTAAAACCATGCCTCTCGTTCCCCAGCTGCCCAACGGAAGGGCAAGGTGCCCTCCTTTTCATATGCCACCTTGACCATATTAAAATCCCTGCAGAGTAACCAAGTGCCAACTAGTAAAGAATCAACAATCCAACGCCAAAGCAAAGAGCACTCCACAACATCATTAGAAGCATAAACATTAATAAACCCGAAGGAATGATTATCAATGTTAAGGAGAATCCAAACTATCCGCTGAGAAGGATTAGTCCCATGATCCACAAAAAAAATAAAATGAAAATGCGAGGATAAAAGAGTGACGGCTCTGCCACGCCCATCTTCATGCAGAGTGCAAAACATAGTGTTGGCTGGCGAAATAGAACGACAAGCTGAAGCGAGCAAAAATCCAAAAAAATTAACTTCTTGGAGACAAAGCACTTCAATACCAGAGTATTTCCATAAGGTATCTCTAACAGAATACTTTCTGGAGAGGTCTGTTAGACCTCGAACATTCCATGAGAGGAAATTCATGGATGAAACTCTTCCATGCTTTCGGAACCCAGTTCCTCCTCAACCAGGGAAGAAAAACTATTCTTCAAGAAATCCTATGGAACTGAACCAAGTTGAATAGGGGGTAAATACCTCCTCTTTTCTGACACATATTCTCCTTCTTCAAGTGGTTGAGACGAACTGCGAGACCATCATTGAGCTCCCATCATGGGAGGGATATTTGGTTGAGCATACACAACAATTGTAGGCTGCGGCATCGCCTTTGACCTAGGCTGCACCGAAAGAGTAGTAGCTCCAGAAGGAGCGTTTGTCCCCTTCTCGGAAGGGTTTGAAACAACTTTGGGTGGTTCAAAGGCCTTGGGGGCCGACCCAGAACCAACTGACTTATTTTTCCGATTTGTAACCATGGTCCACTTTGTTTCAGCCTTAGTAGAAGGCTCCGTCTAATGAGGCTTTTCAACATCTCATGACGGGGATGGGATTTTTATTTTGATTGAGAGATTTACCAAAAAATTAATATGAATGATTTTTCTAAAGTTCCAAAGGTTGTTTGTGGGATGCGATTTGATTGATGTTTTGGGATGGTGAAGTGTTTGATTTGATCCTAGATGAACCTAAGAGGACTTTGTTTATAGGACCAAGGTAGTGAAGAACATTCTTTTCCCTAAGAGTATTTCAAACCAAAAGACCAATGTTTGCATGAAAAACCATATGACCAGAAGATAACAAGCACATGTATGTGGTTCAATTGATTTCATCTTGATTAATGAATTTATTTTACCACATCTAATGTCTTTCTTAAGTTTCAAATTGTATGTCAATGTCTTAACCCCTTTTCATTCCACAAGGTCCATTATGTGAAAATCAAGGATTCAAGGGCATAGTTTCCTAGGTTGACTTTAGAGAGAGCAAATTGAGATATATGCCTAAATATTTAGAAGCCTCTAAGGATAGATCCCTAGGGACAAGTAGTAATATGTGTACTTTTCAAAGGTATTTTCTCTTTCCAAAGGGTTTGAATTTTGATGACCTTGTTGAATGTTTGTTTCCATGTTTTGAGATTTCAAGCAAAGTGTTTTGATTCCATAGCAATGCATAACCCTAGAGTAGAAAAGACAATATTTGTCAAATTCCCACTTGGATTTCTCTAGATATGCTTATTCAAAGCAGATGATTAGAAGCTTGACCACACTGGATCCCCTCCATGACACACACTTCTTGGGTCAACCAAGCTTTGAGTTCTCATGAATCTCCAATGACAATCTCTTCATCTCTACTAAGAATCACAAGTATGTGGGATGACTTCAGAGGTCCAACCTCCTAACACCAATAAATAGATAGGAATTTTGGATTCTACACAAATTGGTTTGTAATCAAGGCACCCATTCAGAAGGCCACATGAGAGGCAAGATCAACCCAATAAAGAGTATCACCTGCTTGTTTGTAGGGAAATTCTGTAATGTTGAGATTTCCTCAATATTCGAATTTATATACCAGTTGGGAGTAGCTTAGCGTTTAGCTCGTTACCAGTTTGAGTCATTCCCTTGGGGTGATTACTTTTTCCCACCAAGGTAGGCTCTCTAAGGGTAAACAATAGTGAAGAAGTGCATTTTTAGTTTGACCACCTAACACATTTAGGTGGGAGCACACACAATGTCTTTTTTTCACACTTGCATGTTTTGTTCAATTTTAAAACCCAAATTTGAAATGTGGAGGCAATATTTTAGACAACCTAATGCCACTAAAATGATTTCGATTCTCAAGATCTCCGTGAAGCGCTAGAAATATGCATACGCATTCGAATGACAAGAGTTTGTAAAGAAGATTGCAAAACAAGACAAAGACACGTTCTTTTTAGCCCTAAAAAATAGAAATGAGTTCTTTTTATAGCACCAAATTTGAGTGTGAAGTTGATTGTTCAATTTTTAAAACCCAAACAAAATGTAGTGAGTTTCTAAGGTTCTATTTAACCAAATTTGACAAAGTTTGTGTAGATGGTTAATTTTAAGCCCAAAGTAATGCTAGTTGGCCCTAAAACATGAATGAAAAATAACATATGATGGGTTATTTTCCCATGAGTGTTTGTAAACACTATTAAAATGGTATCAAATACTTTTTCTTTCACTTCAATGCTTCATTTTCCTCTTAAAACATACAATCAATGCTCAAAATGTTAGATTAGATCAAGAAACAAGAAGATATGAGGGTTAGATGCATGATTAAGCATAAAAACCCTAAAACTTAGACCAAGTTACAATGTGATTTGACTTTAGGTGTAAAATTGATAAAAACCTACACCATTTCATAGCTTATGAAATTCTACCCCATTTCAAAAAAAATTCTTCGAAAAAGACCTTCGTATGACCAAGATATGGCCATTTTAAGATTGACTAACAATATTGTGCAACATAGAGCATATGTGCTAAAACGAGAGGTAAATGTGCTAAAATAGAAGGTAAATGCACTAGAATAGGAGGAAAATGCACTGGAACAGGAGGTAAATATGCTGGAACAGGAGGTAAATGTGCTGGTATGGGTTGTGGATGCACTATAACAGGGCTTTGATGCGCCAAAATTCACCAGCAATGTGTTGAAATGAACAGTGGATGTGCTAGATATCGGAATTCATGAATGAACCTATTGACGAAACCTGCAAGAAAAATATTAAAAATGGGACTATGCCCTCCTTCTAGCGCCAAAATGTGAATGCTCCTTCTATACCTGTTCAAACATGAACAAACAAGTGGTCATTAGTCAAGAAACAAGTAAGACTAAGTATTCCCTATGAAATTCATTTGAACACAAGAACATTGAAAACACAATAGAATATCAAGTAAACTATTAATGAAATCCTATTCTAAGTGCTCAAACCAACATCCCATAGGGGAATTAGTGCTCCTTTGGTGTGGAAAGAAGCCCTTTCCTAACCCCTTGATAAGCTTGATGATGGATTCAAAGTATGAAAAATGGCTATGACCTTGCTACAATGGATGAAAATATGAAATGCTTATAAACTCAAATGGCTATAGTAATTGTGCTCTTAGTTGATGGATCCCAATTGTGAGAATGATGCCTCTATTTATAGAAGGCAAGGATTGAAGAATGAAGAAGATTGATGAATGTGGGATTAAAGGATAAACCAATAGCATAATGCCACTTGTCAACATGCTAATGAATCTTGAGGGAGATGTGCTCACACATGTGTGAGCACATTTTGGGAGATGTGCTCACACATGTGTGAGCACATTTTGGGAGATGTGATGTAAGAAGAATAAATGTAGAGGTGGCTTGTGTAAGAGAATGTGTAAGATTCCATTTTAAGCCAAGGTGGCTTGTGTAAGAGGAGGTGTAAGAGCTCTTAATGCCAAGGTGGCTCAAGAAAGAGGACAAAGTCCTTTGGAGGGGAAAGTCAAGTGGGTGGAATATTCCACTTTTTTGAATGAAAATAGGTATTAGTAAATCAAATTACATGTGCAACTTGACCATGGTTGACTCACCTTAGGGTGGAGTCAAAAGCTAAAGGAATGGGGATTAGTGTTAGGAGTTAATTAATTTAGGATAAATTAACTTAGATGGGATTAGTTGATTTGTGACACATGATTTAAATGTTTGGGTCTATTTAAATCACATGAGAGGATATTTGAATTTTAGGATTTAAATTAAATAAAGTTTGTTTATTTAAGTAAAAGAAAAACCTTAGGATTTAATTATTTAATTAAATCATATAGTTCTTCTTTTAATTAAATAAATCAATCTTTATTTAATTAAAAAAGGACATTAGGATTTAATTAAATAAAGTTGATTTATGTAATTAAAGGAAGAACATCAGGATTTAATTAAATAAAGTTGATTTATTTAATTAAAGGACGGACATTAGTGGATGATGACATAAAACTGATAAAGTGTATTATTTGATTTAAGAGGGAAATAAATTGAATAAGGATTATTCAATTAATTGGTTAATGTGGAAATGATTGAGAAAGAATTAGTGTTAGTAAATCAGGATCAAGTGCACGATATCAATCGGGATAGTTTGAGTATCTACAATACTAGTTCGACATCAATCTTCCCACAATTCAAAAATATATTTGATTGCTATTGCTTGAATTTGAATGGTGCAAGGCCCTAAATATCCATGATAAAACCATAACAAAGGAACTTTGATAGTAATTCATAGTAAAAAGGTAATGTTAGATTAAAGGTTAAAGGTCATGCTACTTAACTTGATTGAATGACATATATTAGCAAGGATGAGATCTCATACTTAGAATATGTCACTTAACTAACCTATGCACTCAAAGGATTTACTTTTTGGTCATTTCTCGTGTACTACAAATTATCACATGCCACATGATCTCAATCCATGCTATGCTAATGTGTGCTAGAGATTGGTCCTTAATGAACACAATGGACTTCATCTAGCCTAGAACTAAGAATATAGAGGCCATAGATACTTTAGTGGTTGGTTTACCAAATATAACTAATCACCAATATTTTTAAATAGAAGGTGTTTGTGCAAGGGATTAAATGCAACAAACGTCACACAAAACATCCTATTAAACTATCATGTGATGAGAATTAGTCATGTAGTGGCTAACTATTGTGGGCAATCCCTCCTAATTGACAAGAAAAGATGAATATTTTTTTGTTAAGGTGAAAAAATAGAAACACGTAGGAGAATACAACATTCTAAAGAACAAAAAGGAAAATTAAATATAAAACATCTAGATGTTAGACAAAATCTCAGTTTATTTAACATAATTTTTTCTACTTTCCATTTATGACATGTTTGTTCAAGTGAATATGATCCCTCATGTATTGGTCAAAAGAGAAATAAGTGGTCTTCCCTAAACACTACCCATGTAGCCATATTCCTCGAATATGAGAAGAAGGTGATGAATTTAGCTAGTGAGCTAGCCTTTAGTAGATTTTATGTTTTTTCTATTTATGAACTTGTTTACCATATTATATCAAGAATATGAAGACAAATCAATAGTGTTTAAAGTAGTGAAATTGTATATAATGTTTAAAAAACACGAATAAGAATTAAAATATTCAAATTAAAAGAAAAAAATAATGAATTCGTTGTCATTTATCTAAAATTGCTTACATGTTTTTTGAAAAAAATAAAATATCAAATGATTTATTTATTTTATTACCTTAAGCTCTCTAAAAAAAGACATCCCAAATATGAATATCTTTTACTCAAAAATGTGTACAAAAGAGGAAAATACTTACTAAACACAAATATATGTATATGTGTCCCTATGAATGAATTTTAAAGTTATGAGACACTTAACATTTGCAGTTATTTTCACATCCCTTTCTAAAGTAACTTTACCCACTTGTAAGTTGATAGCTAGACAATGAAAGACAAGTTTGTTGGGGCCAAATTTGATGGTTGATCTTGTTTATCAAGAAATTTTTTAATGATGATTTTTCATTTGAAGTTGTTTCTTAAATATTAAGACATATTTTATTATAATATAATGATTTATAAATTAAATGTATGTCATAATAATCTTATGTAAAATTTGATAGTTTGTTTGGAATATCTCTTTTTATGTGATGTAATTTTTTTAATTTTTTTTTAAATTTTGATTGTATTTTAATTTTTTTTCTAAATATAACTATACAACCATCAAATTTAATCTTTGATGAAGAGGTGTATTTTGAGTGAGCTTATTGGAATGTGGGCAAGAATGAATTAAAGGAATATGTTGTTGTCATATAGTTAGAATTTACTTTTTTTGTGCTGAAAATTTTACCATGCCAACAAAAACTGAATGCTGTCCCTAAATTTCCCCAACAATAAACACACTACAACAATCACCTAAATATATATATATATAACAAATAGTATATATATGTTAAAAAAATGAATAGATTTTTAAGAGACATGTTATTTCTACAATAGATTAGAATAATAATGAACAACTTTTGTTAAGTATGTAAAGATTTGTGAATATATATTTACTACAAGTTAGAAAAAGCAACCAATTTGATTATTAATACAGGCTATGGATACCTTCTATTGATGGGTTCGATTTAATACAACAAAAAATTTATTGTATGATTAAAAACTTAAAAGAAATGAATCTCTAGTGAATAGATGCTCATACTCTAGCCTCCAAATGGTATGGGCAGTAGGCCATCAATCTTATATAATAATCCTCACAAAAAATAATGCTCAACACACAAGAGTAGCCATCAAATGTGAAGTTTCAATAACTTGTAAACAAGTAAGTTTTGTATACGAGGCTCTTTTCCCAATTATCATCTACCCAACTCTCAAAATTTACTTTTGAATGCATTTATTAATCAATTGAAAATTATAATAAAATAGATTTTTTAATTTTCAATTAATTAATAAATAAGATCAAAAGTACATTCAAGAAACTGAATAGAAGTTTCCCTTTTTCCCACTTACTAAACTAATTGCCAACATTTACAAATCCATATGACATTTATTCACATTAATTTGCTTTAATCATATGTTTCTAGGGCATGACACACAGATTTCTTCCATTCTCTGAGCAAGATGGAATAACAAGAGAGTGAAAATGACAAGAATGATCACTGTGAAGTTGAAGGCACTACCTGCTTACATCTGAGACAATGAATGTATCATTGGCCATGATAGGCAAGACTGGTCTTTCAAGCAAACTTTCCTCAACATTTTCACCATGTACAATGAGACTCAGTGTTTGGACATGAATTTTTAATACCAATGATCCTGTTCACTTTATATCTTTTTAATACAGATTATATCTTCTTGTTTTAACGTGTAAAGCTTCAATCAGGTAATAGGCTGCCTTTGATCTTTATAGGAGAAATATGCAATATGTTTGGCATGTTTTGTAGATATATTCCACTCTCAAATGTAATTCATGGGTTCATATCCTAGAGATTTTCTAGATATGGGTGAGCCTGAAATTAGTTTATGGGTTCATTTTACATTGCATAATTTCTTATTTACTCTTAGAATCATGGACAGCAATAGTTTGGGGAGGGGATTTAAAATTGGATCAATGTTTGAAATCCTTAAATCCTCAGCTCAGAAATCTTATGAAACCTAATTTACCTTCAACAACCCCTTCTTTGGGCCTGCACTGTTTTGATAAAATGTGGTTTTTTTTAGGGAATTCATAGCCTCACAAATTATGCTTGTGATTGTGTGCACTGATATGGGATTGAATGTACAGCAAACACTAACAGAGCTACACATAGAGAGTATAAAAAACCAATCTTGTAAAAAAGGGCAGATACTGAAATTGAATGTACAGCAAACACTAACAGAGCTACACATAGAGAGTATAAAAAACCAATCTTGTAAAAAAGGGCAGATACTGAAATGGATGATCTAAACATGAGGATTGGTGATGTTATAATTATCAGGGAAAATTGCAACAAGTGGGCTAGCAACCTCATGACCATATGAATCGTCAAACCATATCAAAAGCCCCTCGCGAACTCTATCTGTCACTAAGGAAGGCCCATTGATTTCCATTGTCAATGTGAATTCCAGCTTCTGATTAGCCTGGTTAAACTCCAGAAAATCAGGCGTCACCGTCACATTTATATCTTCATCTATATATGCGAAGGAGTGGTACTCAACATTGCCCCCTCCAACATTGGTTAAAAGTCTCTTAAAACTCCGCACCTGCTTTTCCCCTTCTCTCGTCCCATAAAAGAAATTTGCAGTAAAAGTGGGAAGATTGAGGTCATATGGGGAACCCGCCGCGTTCTTACAGTTAGGGCCATTTGTCCTGTTTGTCAAACACAGATAATTCACATAATCCTGGTAGCCCATGTCATAGATGAGACCTGGATCGGCTGCTGATTGGGGGCTAATGTGGCCGCAGCCAATGTCAAGGGAACTCAATGCCGGTGCTGACGTATTTACGGGCTTGATGGCCTGGCCCGTGTTGTCCTGTTGGGAGGCCGTTGTCATCAGAGCCGACTTTATGGCAGCAGGGCTCCAATCTGGATGTACCGCCTTAAGCAGCGCTGCTATGCCTGCAACGTGTGGGGCAGAGGCTGATGTGCCAGAAGCCACGCTGAAGCATGTGCCACGTCGGAGCTTATTAGGGCAAGCGGCCATGATATTGATGCCGGGGGCAACCAAATCAGGTTTCAGGATCTCCGGGAACATGCGGCTGGGCCCGACAGACGAAAACGATCCCAACATCGGTGCTGGAGTGTAGTCCAGCTCTGTTATATGGAACTTCAAGCTGGCAATCGGAGTCTTCGTGGTACTCATGTATTCCAATATGGCTTCTGACTGGTTTGCATTTACAAAGACAACTGGCATTGAGTAGATGTTTGGTTGTAGGTCGACTGCATCGTCGTAGGTGATAATGGCAGCGATTGCTCCGGTAGTCTTGGCCACATCCACGCGTGTCGCCACACTGACGTAGGTGCTGTCCAAACAGAAGAGAATGTTGCCTGTTATATATCTGGGGTTCAAGCTATTCTCTATACATGTGAAGCCGCTTATGAGTGTCAAGTTCGGAGTGGAGTACTGGTTCTTGTACATGGAGGTGCCCTTCATAACCACCTGTCCACCGCCCAAGTTGATCTTGACAAAATAAAATAATGCAATAGCATGAGGTTTTCACAGTTCATGATAAATTAATACAACAATTTCTGGATTGTAATTGTGTGTAATCTTTCTTACATCAACGGATTGTATTCCATGATCTAATATCAAGATATTGAGCAAAGAGAATAAGAGAGTCAATATTTGGAAAAATGTCTTTTTTTTTGGTTAAATCATTGTTTATGATAGAAATGAGAGTTATATGTTTCTTTGGTTGAAGAGTTTAAACTGTTTTTGGAATAATCAACATATTATTTGTGTTGACATTTGAGATCATATTTAGTAATTGATCGTCAAGGTGACAATTTTCTCTTAATCTTGATGATAGATCAATAAATGTGATGAGAAACATAAATGCAAAAAATATACATAACTATATTTAAAAACATTTTCAATCAACTTTTGAAGTGAGAGATTCATGCATATGATCAACATATTAATTATTTAAAGGGAGTCATTCCTTACTCGGCAAGGAAGGCTCTATCAATGGTGGTGGCTCCTACTGTGAGCATCCATGGAGCTTCATTTAGAACTGTGGCAACCTTAGGACCATCATTTCCTGCAGAAGCAACCACAAGCACTCCATTTTGTACCGCTTTCAATGAGGAGAATACACTTGCATCTTTCACGTAGCTACTCGTAGACTTCCCCCCAATTATTGAGATTGAGATGATGTCCACTCCATCTGTGATGGCTTGCTCCATAGCGCTTATGGTATCACCCTGAGAAATATAATTTTTGGTGATGGGAGAGCTAGAGTCGTACCATACAATCTTGTACATCGCCACACGTACATGTGGTGCCATTCCCTTAGCAAGGCCAAGTCCATAGCCATTAACCTCAGCATTGGGGGTGTCTTGCCCTGCTATGATGAAATAGTCTCGTGCTGAGTTGTAATCCTTCTTCGAATTAACCTTCCTTCCTGTCATAACCAATACTTCATCATATTAATGAAAAATAATAATAATTTTTTTGTTGATAATCTAATTGCTATAGAGCAATCAACATTAAACTTAAAAGTATGTTGAAGAATAATAGCATTAAGATATCGAGGAGAACATCTTGAGCATAATTAAGTTTAAGATTTGTTTTCATATTTTATAAAAAATAATATATAATATAGTATTGGTGCATTAAAGATACCATGTTTTTATGGTTCATTTAATAAATTGTAAGGTCTTATAAAATCAATCTATACACAATTTTCTATCAACAACATTACAATTCATTATATGTTAAGTGATATTTGATTGGTTTAGAAAGAGTTCATTAAGGAAATTTAAAGAGTATGTTCTAAATATAAATGAATATCCCCTCAATTTTTAACTCTAAATCCAAAGAACATGATTTTACTAAAAGTAATAAAATATAATTACCTATATAAATGCAAAAAAATTAGGAATTGAGTAGTATATATGAAAACCCCTTATAAACTGGTAAACTTGACTGGTGAAGCTAGCGCGATATGCCCTCCGATACAACAAGGACGAAGGGGAGATTAGACCTCATGACGTCTTGCTGAAAGAGGATGCTTTAGCCAATCAAGCTAGGCTCTCTGTCCCAATATATTTATTATATTTAATATGTGAATATATTACAAATTAACACACATATAATTGAGTAATATGGTGGATGTGACTATTAGATTAACAAACTCAAAATTGTTTTAAATCATTCTAAAAGAGAAAAAAAAATCATTATTTTTAACATTATTGAATGCAATGAAACCTTTATTGAAATACAAAGCTCCAATAAAGAATTTTGTTAAAAAATTAACAAACTCACAAATTTCTTTGATCACATTCCCTGTTGCAAGAAAACCCTTATTGAAATAACGAGCTCCAATAAGTCTCCTATTACAAAGCGAGGGATCAAAATCGACACCATATTGACAAATGCCCTTCCACTTAGTAGGAAGTGGGCCCATTCCATCATCAACAAAACTTGGGCTCTCAGGCCAAATACCTATATCAACAACCCCAACGACAATGTCATTGGCGTCACCAAACTCCGAGTGCGGCCATAGCCCTTGCCTTTCAAGAGCCCCAGAAACTCATATCAACGAGTAGTCTGGAGCCTCCTCCCGGAATGAGTCTGTGGGTCCCATTCCCATCGTTGCCTAAGATCTTCCATACTGAGCACCGCGTCGCCCGTGTCCTCATGGCTTTCCACATACCCAGGCAACGCTTGCACTGCCTCCAACTCCGCCGACGTTAGCAATGCGCTGAATCCATGCATAACGATGTCGTACGTGTACACCAACTTTCTATCCACGTCACTTTGTTGCTTCAAATCCGCCACGGATAAGAGCACCGATTTGTACCAGTCATGGTGGCTGAGAAATGTGGAGGGCATTTGAGATTTGTCCATGTGGACTATGTAGACCTTTTCTGCCTCCTTAGTGTGTGCACAGACTGCCAATATCATGGCAGCTGATGCTCTAACTATCTCCTTCCTCGTACCTATTTACTCTTCACGGCAAAACAAGCGCACAGGAATTCATATGTAACAAGAGAATTTCGATTCTTCTGTTTTTAATAAGGAGGAGACTTAGATTTTTCCTTGTTCAAAAATAGGAAAAGTGATTGCTCCAAAATAGAAAGATTTTGAGGCTTACTAAATCCAAGCCTTGCTTTTCTATGACAATGTTTTTCAGTCAGTGATGTCATGTTCGTAATGGGTTTATCACGATTGACTTCCATGGTTGCAAGGCGTAGAATTTGATGGTGTTTTTTTAATTTTAGATAGGATTTTATAATGTGATTTGTTATATTAAAAATAATCATATACCAGTAAATTGTAAGTAAATATAGTATAATATTTTGATTTAGAATATTTTCAAAGATAATTTTTGATTTATTTTAGAATATTTTTAATAAAATTATTTTAATTTTTTAAATATCAATTTAGAAACTTATTATTATTACTAATTATCATTGTTTTCTAATTTTATATTTTATATATATTCATGTGACGAGTGATATAACAAGGATTTAAAAAAAAAAATTATTAAAAAGAAATATCATCTTGAAAATGTGATTATCCTTTAGTTACATAAGTATTGTATTAATAAGGGATTTTTTTTTCCTTTCTTGATTGTGTTTTCTATTCAAATATCTTTCAAAGATGAGATTTTGTGATGGTTAGATAAAGAGAGACTAAAACAAAACCATATTTGTCAATCTTCTACTTTATAGGTGAAACTAAAGTAGATTCTACATAATTCATACAATTATGTTTTTATTTTATATATAGTCAAAGATTTTATAAACTATTTTTAAGGTCCAAATTTTGAAGACACACAATAAAAATATTTAATATAAAATATTTTACATAAAATTCTTCATAAATTTAACATTTAATTGACAACTTATATCTTTTTTAAAATGTCAAATGAAAGGCATTAAGATGATTGAACTTCATAAAATTTTCATATAATAGATAAAAATAACTGTCAAATTCCAAACTTGATGGATATGATATTAGACACGAACGATATAACATTCAAGATGCATCATGACAAATAATATCTATCATCTATAAACATTGAGTGAACTTGCCCTTCATTCTAATTAATTAATTGTGGTTCTTTGTGAAAATGTCTATCCAACTGTGCTCCTTTAAAACTTATCTTTTATGGAAACTCTCCAAAATAAAAAAAATTGTTACTAATTCCATAAAGTGAACTTGTCTTTCATTCTAATTAATTAATTGTGTTTCTTTGTGAAAATGTTTATCCAGCTGCACTCCAAAACTTGCCATCTTTTATGAAAACTCTCCAAAATAAAATAAAAATTACTAATTTTTATGTGTAGATCTGAGAAGTGTGGATTTTGTATTTATGGCTCCATTAAGTAATCCACACATATTACAATTGATTTCGTATTTAAGACTTAATGCGGATTTATTTAATTTTTAAACATGAAAAGCTATTATTACTTGTTGAAAGCATCAAGGTTGGTAAATATCAATTTTAAGATTACACCTTATCCCTATTAATTCTCTATCTTTTAATATATTGGATGCACTTCATTAGTGTAAATATTGTTTATTATTTTACTTATACATGATGCATAATAATTTGATTCCAAATTATTTTGTTGAATTAAATAAAAAATAATAATTTAGTCATAAAATAGTTTTGTTTGGTATAAATTTTTATTTTTTAAAGGTGTATTTTTTAATTTTATTTAGAAATTGTATGATATATTTATTGAATTTGAAATATAGGATTTTATTTTCTTAGATTTTAAAAATATAATATTAGAGTTTATAAAATATTATAATAATGTATTCTAATATTTATTTTTAGAGGAGAAAAGTGTGTTTTTTTCTTTTTCTTTTCTTTTTATATTTTATGTTATTATATACATATCTTTTATTTGTGATTATAATATTTTTGAAGTGTTTATTAATCTCATACTTAACGTCAACATTTCGATATGTAATATTTTTTTATTCAAAATCTATTTGACCAAATTCTTATAAGATTTTCTATTTTAGATGAAAAATCACATAGATCTATTCCCTAGATGAGATTCCAAGTATGGTCTCATCTCTAGTTTAAGTTTTTTAATTTCTTACTTTCCAAGGGTGACTCTTCTTGATAATGACTATTTCCCATCAATGTGGGCATTGAAATTTTAATATTTTCTTAAGAGAACTATACATATATAAACACAATATTGAAATAGTCTTCCATACAAGGAACACACATTGCAAGTATAAAAAGAACATGAATATCTATCCTCTCATGAGAATTAATTATCAACCCTAATCTACTAGAATATGACTTTGATATTAATCAAAATTTGGCCTTTATTATCAACTTCATAATTGAAAGTCTCCACAAAGGTATCTATTAGTTACATTCATACATATTCATGTATTGAAAACAAAATGACATTCAATGATTAGCTTAGCAACATTCACTCCACCAATTATATTAGCATTCTTTGCCATCAATTCTATATTATCATTCATTGCCACCTTTATCTCTTTTTACTACTGTTAACTCAACCTAGGTACTTTACTAATGTTTGTTATCATTTTTTTAACCTTTATCTCTTTTAATCCTTGGAATAAAATCATGCCATTAAGAAAAAAAAATCTAGGTGAACAAAATATTTGGTGTGACCCTATCCCAAGGCCCTAAAAAGAAACAAAATTAAATGGAAAACAAAATGGATATATAATTTTACCATTATAATGTACCTAGATCAATTTGAGGTGTATGTGAATCTTAGAATGATTATGCATCTTAGGGTATACAATACTCACAAAGATGCATGCATAAAATAAATATTCAAACACAAAAGGATACAAAAAGAGGCTCATATAAAGTGATGGATTCTACAAAATGTCATCAAGTAGGTTCACTCTTTGTCATGTACTCTTCATAGGAACCTACAAAACAAAGAAAAATTATGCAATGAGTAAGTGGTTGCTATCTTTGTAGAAGCATTTTCCATCTTTCTAGGTTTTGCAATTAGTGTGACAACTTCTTTCTTCATTGTGGTACACACCATTCCCATTGTAATATAAATTGATAGCTCTCAGATCTTCCTACTAGGGTATTCTATCACCACATTTTGGCCTCTCCTTTTCCCTCTCCATCAATTCTACTAGCTCGAGAAAATCTCTTGATTAACGTATCTTCTACATTGATCACAAATTGTTATGCTTCTTCTATGGTAGTCAACTTGACTAGACTAAAATATTTTTGAATACTTTCCCTCAATTTTTTGATGTATCTTTAAATTTTATCTATGCCTACCTCAGTATGCCCTATCCTAATAATCAATTTATGAAATTATTTAGCATATTCCTTCATAGTCCTATCCCTTTGTCTCAAAATTTACAATTTCTTTAGTAGTTCCATAGCATATTCTATAAATATGAATTTTCTTTTTAAATTTATAATTAAATCCTCCCTCATTTTTTTAGTCTTTGCTTTCTCTTCCTAGTTTTTTAGTTGTACTACTTTCCATCAAATAAAAAATATCTTTTAAACTTAGTCTTCATAATCCTAACCCTCTCAAGGTCTTCAATCTCCTCATACTCAAAGTTTATCCAATCAATTAATTATTTTCAAACTATGTAAATTTAGTAGCTTTTAACTTATCTTCTAAGTCTCTTTCCAATTTTAGAAATGACCTTTAATTATTCTTCTTGATCTTCCAAGTCTTACACATCCTTTATACCATCTTCCTTCATGTCAATCTCATTATCATCCCTTTGATTCAATATTTTTTTTCACATCTCCCTCTAAAGCCTCCATTCTTATACTACTATCTCTAACCACTTTTAGCACATCATCCAACTTTCTATCAATGTTGACAACTCTTTAGACTCTTCACAAGATAATATTTCCTAGATTCCTTGTACACTACCTTTGGTTGGTGGTCCACCCACAAACACCCCTTTAAATTTCCTCCCAATAGGTAATATTTTAGCAAGTTTCTTGCACATCACCTCAATTTGAAAATCTATTCATAAATAGAAATCATAGAGAAATGTCTTACTTTTCAATGTTTAAAACTTAGTTTTTGATATCAATTGGTGTAGCCATGATAGGAGGGTCCAATGAAGGAATACCTAGCCATGCAACCAAAAATAATGAACACACATAAAATAGAAATTCACAATAGAATAACATAAGATTTACCCTACAAAAACCCTCAAAGAGGGAAAGCCTAGCCTCCAAAATATTCTTCATTGTATTATTGAATTTTCAAACAAGTTAAATTCTACCATAATGACATATATTTTAGGTCATAACCCTATGAAAATTACTATATATAATATCCTTAACCTTGAAATCTATCCTCAACCATCCTTCTCAAGCCTATAATTAGACCTCCAACCTTAAGTAAAAATGTTTCCTATATATTCCTTGATAATTTTCAATAATCTTGGTGACCAATGTATATTCATTTCCAACCTCTTTAATGATATATGTTGGTCATAAGGTGACACAATGTCTAATAATCCCTAAAAAATTTAAGCTAGTGAGAGATAATTTCTCAAACCAAACCAAACCAATGAAAAATAAATTGTGTAGTTCCTATTGTTTGCTCCCCTAGGTCTAATAAGTCTTCTCATATCTTCCTTGATTATCACAAACTTTAAATTATTTGATGTCAATAGTAAGCCTACAACTATGATACTTCACTAGTCTAATACAATTTCACAAACCCAAATAATTCATTACATGAATCCAATTATTCTTAAATATGGATATGATCTCCAAATAATCCTCTTGAATATTTTACCGAAATTGCAAGACTCCACTTTGAAAGGTAGTAGAATGTGGTGTCATCTTCTATAACTGAGTAGGATTGCAAAGAAACTAAGTGTTTACTACCAATGTGGGATTGGTTTACTTCCCCAAGGGTACGTCTACTTCAAATTTCCACATTCCTTAATTTGACAATTTTTTAACCTATAATAGCTCTTCATTCTAATTACATGTCCATTTTCACAATTTTCCCATAATTCTTGTAAAGTAAATTTGTGTTTATAAGATTAACTAACAAACTTACCAATATTTTTTTGGGGTCAATAGAAGATCTTTTATCACATGCACATATAGGTTTAATTTAAACAACTATCTATTTTATACTTTGACATGTAATAAAGAAGAATAAGTGTGTAGACTAATGACGACAAGAAACTTTGCATCAATTCTATGTTTTATAGATAAATGTTTATGTACCTCACACAATTATCTTGTTAACTCCAAAAGAATATTTATCACTCACATACTTTGGAAATCTATATGGTCAACTAGTGATTCCTCTAAGCCTAATATACATGAAAGGATGAAATTGTTGAACTAATTACCCTACTCTATAGTTGTAGTAGTAGTTTATAGGGAGATGCATTTGTTGAGATAACCTTAGATATATTTTGAATAAGAAAAAAACATAATTAACTATTTTAAAATATCTTTGAAGTTAGGATAAAATGTGTGAATTTTATTCTATAATTTTGTATGATCAAATTTCCTAACTATAGTCAATTTGGTAAAAAATTCCATTCTAGCCATTAGGTAGAAAATATAAGAATTCTAGAGTTTTGGACTTCCATGAGGTATTTGTGAAGTTTGTTGTTCAATATTGTAGTTTATTCAATCTTTTTTAATCTTCCAAAATAATCTTGATGAGTCTTAAAAATCCATGGTTTAAACTCATGTGCATTAAGAAGACCCATTACTATATTTAGAAGAGTTATAAAATCATTGATTTTTATATGTAAGTCACTCCTTTAGAGAGTCTTATAAATCTTGGAAGCAACAAGTCACTCTAATCTACCTATTCTCCTTTAGGCCTCTTAATTTTTTTATGATCAAGGTTATATTATTCCAATCCATTGTCAATGCTCAACATTGTGACTTCTTTATGGTTTATAAGCTAGAATGTATCCCCAATAATCTCATGATTGAGATCTAGAATACTTCATTGGAAATATCTATGATGTTTTAGCTATTGGGATCATAAAATAAATTACATGTCATGATGATCTTGTGGGATTGGATAAAACCAAGCACATGTAATGATACCCCCAATGGAAATTATTCTAAATATTTCTCAAAATACCTAAAAAATCCCACTCAAAACTATTTTTAGTGCCCAAGTTCTAGCAATTAATTCTAGTTGCATCAGGTACTTTCCCATTTTGAATCACTCATCCAGACCATTTAAATCTACTTGGAATTGTATGAATCATTTTTTCTATGTAGCAATAAGTAATAATGCACAACCTTTCAATGCTCCTTCCTTGCATGTTTCATGTCACTTTTTGGGCCCCCATCTTTTTGCACATACCCATATTCCATTGCATAATAAAAAATTGTTCAAAGGATAGTCTTAGATTTTCCACATCTACAGATGGTATCAAATCTATATCTCAAATAGATCCTTCATTGTTGTATGTGAACTTAGCAATACAAATTTGTTGTTATTTGATTAATTATCATTGAGCTAAAAAAATTCCCTTTTCTTGGTGTATTATCTATCAAGGTTTTCCTATTGGTGCTAATTTAACTCATTCGAATGTTGTCACTCCTTGTTGTCCATTATGAAGACACCATGAGACTTTGAAACACCTTTTCTATTTTTTCTCTAGAGTTGAGGCTACTTGGAATTAGATTCATGATTTTTTTAGGCTTTAATCACTTCTCTACCCTCTCAAATGATTCATTATAATTTATTATATTAATTCAATGTTTCATCTATGAATTAACGTGAAAATTAATAAAAGAATATTATGTAATACATTTTAAATAATCTAAGAAATGGTTCTAAAAGAACTCGTGTAGTTCGAAAAAGTTCACGTTGGTTTGTGTTGTAATGTGTGAACCAATATGATTTGATGTAAGGGAATTTTCTCTATTAAATAAGGGGTCTTTTAGAGTTGTTGTTTCTAACGATGTGAGATGTGACGGCAAGTTAAAATTAATCTATTTGTTTTCTATTAAATATTTAATATTAATATTATGAGAGATAATTAATATATTATTTGAAAATGGGATAATAATGCCTTGATGGTGAAATGGTAGATACACGATACATAGAATCACAAACATGTAATTCAACTGTAGGCTCAACCAGCTAGGCTCACGTAGCCATGTAAGAAACCATGGACTCCACCATCTTCCTCTAATTGTGCTTAGTACCGCATAAAACATAAATAAAATTTATCCTCCAATAACGATAAATCCCCACTATATTGGTGTCCAAAAATGGAATGGGTTTTGTATGAGAAATATAGCATCAAATCGATGCTATGTCTTTCTAGCAAATTGAAAAGATAACAAATTTTGATTATATATGATTATAATCAATAATAATTTTTAATAAAATAATTACTATGTGCCCACATTCCGACCTGATTTATGATCTATTATTTAGTATCACAAAGATCTTTAGGAATAAGACTCTAGGTCACAATCGAAAGAATTTTACTTCTTATAATTCTAATTCCTTTTTTATTTTTTCTTTTCATTCATATTTCATCTTTACTAATTTTTGAATAAATTATCTTTTTTGTAGGCCATCAGTTTTGCATTTAAACAAAAAAATGTAATGCTTTTTAATAAAAAATTAGCATGAAAACATAGGGAAAATATGAGAGAGGGGTGGGTGCATGGAAATAGGTAGAAATTTCGTGGACACCTTTCAAAAAAACTTTTGAAAAGCAAAAAAAAAAAGTAAAAACCTATGATTGTTATTTTGACTATTTTTTTCTTGTAGTCGCGGCCAAAACCCCCATACTTTCGCGCTCGCGTTCTAGGAGGAGCAATTCAACAAAAAATTTCACCAACAATTTCTATTTCTTCTCAACGATGGCGCCACGATGAGGAGGAAGTGTGAGAGGTAAGGATTTTGTGGTTTTTGTTTTAAATTAGTTAGTTTTAGGTTGAATTTGATATATAAATGTTTGATTTTTTAGGAGGTGCAAATTAACCTGCAAACCCTCAAGATCCTCAATAGGAAGACCAACCAAATCCTCAAGATCAAAATCAACCACAACAACAACATCCTCCACCAATCACTCAACCCCCTCCTAGCACTCAACAAAATTTAATGAGTGAAATTGAGAACAACAAAAAAAAAAAAGGATTTGATTAGTAGGTTGAGTGATCCAAATGGTTCAACCATAGAAAGAATGACCCTAGCAAATTCATTGAAAAATATGTCAAAAAATGTAGACTCAATTAGTAAACAAATAACTGGATGGAAAGATAGGAGGCAGTCGGCTAGGGATTATTATGCAAATAAACTATTATACAAAGATGTAAAGGATTTAAAAATTACAAAAGGTGATTTGTGCTCATTATTCATTGACCCACACACAAATCAAAATCTTACCCTCAATGTGAAGAGGTTTCCTATCCATTGGTGCCACCACCAACAGATTAGAGACCAGTTTTATGATAGGTGGTACATGGTCTTCAATTACCCACCGTGCAACAATTGCGAGGTCCCGCAATATTTTGTTAGGAAACTATATAGTGAGTTCATATTGAAAAAAATCCTAAATTATTTTGATATGAGGGATTTCCAAGGGAGAGGTGGGGGTTCATCTCAGGATAGACCCGGTGCACAGCCAGATCCTATGTGGCAAGGTAGACGCGCTCTCGTTAGGCCACCTCATGAGCATGTTGTTATGCCTTCCATCGCGAAGGAAAGTGCTAACTTACAGACATTGCAGACGATCAACACTTTGACCCAGAGTGTCATCCATCATACTAGCCCTATTCTACAATGCCATCCAAGGGAGTCTTCGAGTGGTGGCCGTCGAACACATGTGTGTCAATCTTGCGGGGCTACTTGTTCATATGACCCCACCGACACTCAGGAGACTGATACATAGGATCCGTCTGCAACTATGGAGATGGAGAGGGAAGTTGACATTTTGCATGAGGCATATGGCATTGATAGTCAAGTAAAAGTTAGTGCATGTTCATTGAATTTAATTTATTAAATTTTGATTTTGAAATGCAATATTAACTAAAAATGTTTTATGATCTTAATAAAATTGCAGGGTCATAGTGTTGAGACTGGATACACCGCCCCCCCCACCAGCTTATTTCTACAGTACACCTATCGCTGGGGTATGCAACTAGTAAATAATTATAAATTTTTTGCATGTTAATAGCATTGTTTTACAAATGGTAATTTAATATGCGATTTGGGATGTTGAACAGACTAATATTGGAGGTTTTGATGAAACACTTCCCAGTGGTGGTGGATTTACTCAAACCTATATTGTGGTAATAGAATAAAGAGTTTAACTAATGAATCAAGTACTTAATAAATTTGTGTAGTTTATATGCACATCGTTCATTACGTTGAATAATTTGTTGTTTTATTTTCAAATGATGCAAGACGAAAAACCTATGAATGTGATGAGGGCAATGGATATTGGTGTGTCATTTGCTATACAATCCTCAATGGCTCTGATAGGAGAGGTATGAGGCAAATTAGTAAATTTACATTTACATTTGTTGTTATAGATGTTAGTTAGTGAAAAATCAAACCATTATTGATTCACATAGTTTAATTTCTATTTGTATGGTTTATACAGGGCTTGAGCATGCCTGAGCATGGGCGTGAGAATATTTACCCCATGGAGAGAGATCATGAGATGGTGGTAAGTGATTATTTTGTCAAATATATCATTTTTTATAATGTAATTTCTATATATTCATGTCTTTACTTCTTATTGTAACAGTTAAAACTTCACCATGAACTAAATCCTAGGAGGAGCAGTAGGAGCACTCCTCGAGCACAACAAAAATGAGTGACATACCTATCACCATCCGATCGAAAAGGAAAGGGAAAGAATTTATTTTCAGGGCATGGAGAGCAATGACTTTTGATTTGAGAGCCCTTTGTTGTATGCCTACATGGCAGTTTTGTACATATTTTTATTAGACATATTTGACATTGTATGCCTATATGGGATTCTCGTAAGCCTATATGGCTATTTTGTACATATATTTCATACTTATACCAACATATATTGATGTATGCCTACATGGCTATTTGGTTAATACAAATATCTTTTATCGATGCCTGTCCATATTTTGATTCTAAATTGATGGTTCAATAGATATGAGTTATGTGTATTCAAGTGTATACTTTACAACTTACGTGTATACTTTGTGACTTACATGCGTTCGAATGTATACTTTGTGGCTTACGTGTTTTCATGCGTATACCTTGTATTTGTGCATATACTTTGTATTAATTTGTGTATACTATGTATTCATGTGTATACTTTTTGAGACTTACATTTTTTTGAGTACTTGTGCTTCCCTTATTGACATGTACATGCTTGAATTATTCACATGTATAATTATTAATTGGTTAGCCCTAGCATTGATCATTGTTGTCCTTCATGATTTGTCTTGAATATTAATTGATTGATGCTAAACAACTTTATCTAAAACAAAAAACACGTTTACAATTGACATTCCATGAAATGATTCATAAAAATATTCCAATATGTTCTTTATCTAAAAGCTGGAGGTCATACCAAGTATGGGATCAGCAAGTTTGTATAAAAAATCTAAAAAATAGAGAACAGTGTGAATAATTCTTATTAGATCTTCTCCAAAAGTTCATCAACAACCTCCATCCGAGCCTCTCAAGGATTTACATAGTGTTTTACACCCTTCTCTAACTGATCCATGCCCTCAACTAACTAAAAACCAACTTTCAAAACAAGTAATCGTTGCATTTCAAATTTGTTGCTTTAAGCAACTTACAAATTTGTAACTTTAGACTCCTCCAACCTAATGAGTACATCTAATGACCTCTAAACCCACACAAATGGCATACAAATAGCCTTATTACATCGAAAAAACTCCATTCTTTCACAATCATATACAAATTCACAAATTTTCCTTCAAAGGCTACAAAGACAACAGTGCAAGATTGAAATTTTCACATTTTTTATCACTAGACCGAAAAGTCACCCTAAAACATACCTAATGGTCTTAATTGACCTTATTCAAGACAAAGAATTCTCAAAATATCCAAAACAACCTATTGACCAACCTATTCACCATCAAATAATCACTAAAACCACTGAACTAGACTTTCTTCATCAAATAGAGGAACAAGGTGATCTGCACCAATGATCATACGCTTTTTGTGTGGAATACTTGAACTTCTCAACCGTCATTTGTATGTTTCTATTTTCCAGTGTTTTGCATTCCATCATAAGGGATCAAGTCAGTTGAATGCAAGTCAGATCAATTCCACGTGTTTGGATGCAAAATAGGACCATCTCTACCATAAACCTACCTATTGGGACGCTTGCAAAATGAAAGTTGCACTACTTTGCAACTTTGCACAGCTTGAATTTGACATTTTTTCCATCAAGTGAAAATCCATCGCCACAGAAAAACCACTCCAAGATAGCCAAAACTAAGAGAGTTTTTTGTAGAGGGACCCAACGTGATCCTGTAGGATCAGACGATAAGTTTCTAAGCATCATGGTATCTAAGTAATAGCATGCTGAAGTTTGCATCCATTTTGCACTTTGGACCTTTGAGGGATCGATCTAGTGGAATGTAGCTTGGAGTGATTTCGCGTGTTTCAGTGTGAAAGAGAACCATTCCTAGTGTAAAAATACCTATTTGAACGTGTTGGAATAGTGCACTTGGTCACACAAGTTATAGAATGAAAGTTGCACCACTTTGCAACTTTGCACTGCTTGCATTTGAAGTTTTTTCCATCAAGTGAAAATCCGTCGCCACAAGAAAACCACTCCAAGATAGAAAAAATCGAGAGAGGTTTTTGTAGAGGGGCCAACATGATCTTGTATAATCAGATGATAAGTTTCTAAGCATCGTAGTATTTGAGTAATAGCATGCTGAACTTTGCAGCCATTTTGTAGTTTGGACCCTTAAGGGATCAATCCGGTGGAACATAGCTCGGAGTGATTCTGTGTGTCTCAGTGTGAAAGAGGACCATGCCTAGTGTAAACATACCTATTCAGATGCATTGGATCAGCTAGTTTGGTCACACGAGTTGCAGAGCAAAAGTTGCACCACTTTGCAACTTTGCACAACTTGAATTTGACATTTTTTCCATCAAGTGAAAATCCGCCACCACGGGAAAACCACTCTAAGATAGTCAAAACCGAGAGAGATTTTTGTAGAGGGACCCAACATGATCCTATAAGATCAGACTAGAAGATCCTAAGCATCATGGTATCCGAGTAATAGCATGCTAAAATTTGCAACCATTTTGCACTTTGGACCCTTAAGGGATTGATCCGGTGGAACGTATCTCGAAGCGATTCCGCATGTTTCGGTGTGAAAAAAGACCATTCCTAGCATCAAAATACCTATTCAGATGTGTTGGAGCAGTTAGTTTGGTCACATGAGTTGTAGAGCGAAAGTTGCACCACTTTGCAACTTTGCACAGCTTGAATTTGACACTTTTTCCATCAAGTGAAAATCTGCTGCCACGGGAAAACCACTCTGAAATAGCCAAAACCAAGAGAGGTTTTTGTAGAGGGGCCCAACACAATCCTGTAGGATTAAATGAGAAGTTTCTAAGCATCACGATATCCGAGTAATAGCATACTGAAGTTTGCAATCATTTTGCACTTTGGACCCTCAAGGGATCGATCTGGTGGAATATAGCTCGAAACGATTCCGCATGTTTCAGTGTGAAAGAGGACCATGTCTAACCTAAAAATACCTATTTGGACATGTTGGAAAAATCCGCTTGGTCACACAAGTTGCAGAGAAAAAGTTGCACCACTTTGCAACTTTGCACAGCTTGAATTTGATACTTTTTCCATCAAGTGAAAATCCGTCGCCACGGGAAAACTACTCCAAGATAGCCAAAACCAAGAGAGGTTTTTGTAGAGGGTCCCAACACAATCCTGTAGGATCAGATGAGAAGTTTCTAAGTATCATGGTATCTGAGTAATAGCATGTTGAAATTTGCAACCATTTTGCACTTTGGACCCTTAAGGGATCGATCCGGTGGAACGTAGGTTGGAGTGATTCCACATGTTTTAGTGTGAAACAAGACCATTCCTAGCATAAAAATACCTATTTAGATGCATTGGAGCAATTAATTTGGTCACATGAGTTGTAGAGCGAAAGTTGCACCACTTTGCAACTTTGCACAGCTTGAATTTGACACTTTTTCCATCAAGTGAAAATCCGCCGCCACGAGAAAAACCACTCTGAAATAGCCAAAACCGAGAGAGGTTTTTGTAGAGGGGCCCAATGCAATCCTATAGGATTAGACAAGAATTTTCTAAGCATCATGGTATCTGAGTAATAACATGCTGAAGTTTGCAGTCATTTTGCACTTTGGACCCTTAAGGGATCGATCCGGTGGAACATAGCTCGGAGCGATTCCGTGTGTTTTGGTGTAAAAAAGGATGATGCCTAGTGTAAACATACCTATTCAGAAGCGTTGGAAAATTCCACTTGGTTACATGAGTTGCAAAGCGAAACTTGCACCACTTTGCAAGTCTGCACAACTTGAATTTGACACTTTTTCCATCAAGTGAAAATCTACCGTCACGGGAAAACCACTCCAAGATAGCCGAAACCGAGAGAGGTGTTTGTAGAGGGGCCCAACATGATCTTGTAGGATTAGATGAGAAATTTCTAAGGATCATGGTATTCGAGTAATAGCATGATGAAGTTTTCAGCCGTTTTGCACTTTGGACCCTTAAGGGATCAATCTGATGGAACGTAGCTCAGAGTGATTCCACGTGTTTTGGTGTGAAAGAGGACCATGAATAGTGTAAAAATACCTATTCGAATGTTTTGGAATAATCTACTTGGTCACACAAGTTGCAAAACAAAGTTTGCACCACTTTGCAACTTTGCACTACTTCCATTTGATATTTTTTCATCAAGTGAAAATTCGTCGCCACGGGAAAACAACTCCGAGATAGCCAAAACCGAGAGAGGTTTTTGTATAGGGGTCCAACACGATCTTGTTGGATCAGATGAGAAGTTTCTAAGTATCATGGTATCCGAGTAATAGCATGCTGAAGTTTTCAGCCATTTTGCACTTTGGACCCTTAAGGGATCGATCCGGTGGAACATAGCTCAAAGTGATTCTGCGTGTTTCAGTGCAAAAGAGGACCATTCCTAGCATAAACATACCTATTTGAATGTGTTGGAGCATTTATTTTGGTTACACGAGTTGCAGAACGAAAGTTGCACCACTTTGCAACTTTGCATAGCTTGAATTTGACACTTTTTCCATCAAATGAAAATTTGCCACCACGAGAAAACCACTCCGAAATAGCCAATACCAAGAGAGGTTTTTCTAGAGGGGCCCAATGCGATTCTGTTGGACTAGACAATAAATTTCTAAGTAAAATGGAATAAGTTTAATGGGGTTTGTGTTGCTGCCCCTATAGATTTTGATGGAAAAGGGCATGAAAAATGAGGTTTCACCCTAGGGTTTGATAAAATATTGCATGTAGAGGTTGGGTGATTGTCTTTTGATTTTTTGCAGGTGATTTTAAGAAGGTCTGAGGTGATGGCATGTTCTAGTAAGGTGTGGAACCATTCCTTTCAATAAACCCTCCTTGTACTAGCATAAAATAAGGGTTTTGGTTTGGCATGGTGGAGTGAGTTTGTCTTGAGACAAATTAAGGATTTGAGGGTTTGGATACATGATAATTGTTGCCCCAACAATTTAATGGGGTTCTTGAATGTTTAAAGGTATGTTCCTTTGTTTCTTGAATTCCCCTGCACAAATAAACACACACACACCTAAAACATTCTAATTTTACCTTACATGTTTTATATCACTTCTCTAATCACCTAATGACCTCTTTGAGACTTTGAATACATTACATATGACCTTTTTCACATTTTTTACATTTCAAAATTCAAATTTTGCAAATTTGCCTATTGAAGGCATTTACAGAACAAGGTGCTATTGCACCAAACACGAACTCCAAATTTACAATATTTGAGTAAATCTCATTATGTAAGTAAATCTCATTACAATGCCTTAGGTACTTCGTTCTCACAGATCTTTTACAATTTCACTCATACATTCAAGATTCTCTTTATATGTCTACATCATAGGTGCTCATTATGAGGTTAACTTCAATTGAGTAACTTCAGATTCCCTCGCTAAGCTTCACATGCTCTTTTATAATGAATTGAAATCAAAATTGAGATTTGTCAAGATCATCAAAATAAGGATTTTGCGTTGCTTTTTTGGCTAAGATTCTCTTTGATGGCTCATAAATCAACATTTTCTGCAACGAGAGATCAATCAATTTTTAGTAGTTTACTTACAAATACGCAAAGTAAAAGAGAAAAAGAAAGAGCATCCAAAATGGAAATGAAATAAAAATAGATGGAAGGCACTTACAGATAGGCATGCAGGTCTCACAACTTAGTCACTCCTGGTCATACATCTTCACTGGGAATTCCAACATACCTATTGCACACAACACCTCTCATGAATAGAGTAAATTGAAATTTCAGAGGCTCTTATAATGTCTACATCATAGCTGCTCATGATAAGGTTAACTTCAAATGAATAACTTGAAATTCCCTCACCAAGATTTGCACACACTTTTCTAATGGCTTAAAATCATGATTGATATTTGTCAAGATCATCAAAATAAGGATGTTGCATTGCTTTTCTGGCTAACATTCTCTTGGATGGCTCATATATTTGCATTTTTTGCAAGGGGACACCAATCACTGTTTAGTATGTTACTTAAAAATACGCAAAGTAAAAGAAGATGATAGAATTTGCATCAAATAAATTAATGTGAATACAACTATAAATTAATAAGAACCAATGTACATATACTTACAAATTAATCCAACGAACCATCTGGGTCTGCTCTACTCTTTATTGTGTCAAGTATTGCCTCATGGTCAAACTCACGAACCTTCCACAAGGTCTTCTTCAAAGGTCTACCCCCATATTTGGTCAATAAAACATTGGATGCCATGAAAAGGTTCGAGTAATGAAGAATCTTATGATGCATGTCAAAGTCCTAAAATAGCCAATGTTTAACACTCAAATGTGGGTACCTTCTAAGCCATGTTCCAGTAACCACAACTGAGCCTCTAGGGTATTCGATGTTTTCTCCATCTATAATTGGGGCCTCCAATTTCTTTTTGGCCTCAACACAATGACACAAGTAATAGTTTGTTCCCTCTTCATTGTCTTCATTTGCAATAACTGCATAAACATGCCCTGCATTGATATGTGCAAAAAATATCTTGAAATTTTTCAACATTACGAATACAGTACAAAGTAAGATAACGATATGGAATTTCAACAAGAAAGTGGATATATCACCTGGTTGAACTAGATCTAATACGTGGTCAAAGTCAACCAATGATTCCATCTGTGTCAGTTCCAATACTGTCGGAGGGCGATACATGTGAAGTGGGCTAAGATAACTTGTCAACCATTTGTCAACCCACTCCCCTGACTCACAATCATTCCAGACTTGCATTTTACATGAAGAACAAAAGCATGCCATCTTTCGTGTATCGATACTCCATGAACCTACAATTGAGCTAAGGAAAGAGTGTACCTCACTCGATCCTGTTAGTCTAAAATAGTCCTCATATGGTGCATTGTTAGTATCATCCATCAACCAAAAAAATCTATGAACTGAAGACATGCCTTCATTACCTGGACCCATTGAAGCATTGCACCACTCGATGATTGATTTTGCATCTGTCAAATTTGCAATGTCTTTATACTTTAACTCTTCTCGTGCTAAAGCTATTTTCATGCATTCTCCTGCACCATCATGCTCCCCCTTTCCATGTTCGGCCTCACAAAAGTTCCACATATGTTGAACACCTATAATTACATGCATCCTGCATAACCAGTGGAACATGCGTGAGTTCTTGAACTGTGCTACATAGTTATTAGACCATATTATATGTCGGTTGTATTTTATGCCCCTCTCAACCAAACCATTGTAGAACATATAGAAGCAACCTTGCACGAATTCTGGAGAATGTGTGCAATCATCACTAATGTAAAACTGGTAATCCCTCAATACCTTCCTTTGGTCATCTATACTATCAGATGCATGAATGAATGCTATGTGCACAAATATCAAAACTTGTGTGGTGTTGTAATACTATGAATGCACCTCATGTTGTGGTTGTAGAGTGTAGTTCTCCACAAATTCAACCACTGATACTATGCTTCCACCTGGAAAGGTGTCCTTGCATAGCTTGAATTGTGTGTCCAACCATTGGGCTCTATGGGTATGCATTGCATACTCAGACAATATATTGTCATGAAACATGGACATAAACCGGTACACTGGAATCTTCTCAATAACCAAATCACACCTTTTTGCTTGAGACCCATCTTTTGTAGCATATGCCACTGTTTTATACTTCCTGAAATCTACTAGTTTTTGTCCCACCTCATATGTTCTTTCCATATGTTGACATACTTGCATATGCTGGAAGCCACAACAATGCTCACATAAACCATCCAAGCATTCTGTCCTGTAGAATATCTGGCCATCCTCTATTTCACATAAATTTTTTGATAAGAAATCTCTTGAAGATTTTGGTGGGGATTATATGCCACAATCTTGCAAAACATCATTAGTATGCAAATCTACACATATAAAATGATAAACATCATAATGGTTAGAAAATTCAATATGTAGTCTACAATGACGAGTAGTGCATGTGTGATTTATCTTGACATAAAAAAGTTTAAGCATTTCAAAAAATCTTTGAGAAATACTAATTTGAGGATAATCATTTTCAAATTTTTGAAAAAATTAGGTTTGAGTCATATCCAAAAAATGCTTTGGATGTGGCTCACGATTTCGACTACCGATTCTCCTTCTTACCACATCCCTTTTATTCGGAGATGGCCTTGTGTTATTCTTCCAATACTCTTCAATTAGTGTTCAAGGCCTCAACAACTTCTTTATCCTTTCGTGACAGAGAATGCCCGAAATTCATTTGAATCATTGCCCTCAATTCTTTGTCGCCTTTGAATGGCTCTTGGTAAAGTTTTTCTACTAATTCCTATTTTTTCACTTGTCTTTTTAATGATACGAGCTCTCTTTGTTTGACAGCTTACCAAAGTTGATGTAATGACACGTCAGGTGACATTACTATCCTTTGAGTGTGAGGTCTTACCCACACGCTCATAAGCATCCATTAGATTCTTCACAATAGTGTCTTCACTTGATGCATTCAATGTTCTCAACCCAAGAGTCTTCATTATGTTCTTATACTTTACACCCCACATCATTTCAACAAATAGTTGACATCTTGTAGGCTCATTTAGCCTTTCAAAGAATCGTTCCCAAATCTTATCAACATATCTTCTACAAGTGTGTGTTGAAATATTACCTTCCATGTGCTACAAAATCTCATCATCAATATTAATCAAATACTTTGGCTTTCTACGTAAAATTCTAGGTGGTGTTCTCCTAGGCACATAGATCTCAACATTAGGAATTTCATAAATATTTAATTGAGGTGGGATAGATTGTGTACCTTCGATCGAGGGTGGAGAAGAAGACATACCTTGAGGTTCACAAGGGGATGATGGCATACCTTCTTCGTCAAATCCGAGTGATGATGTACTCTCAACTTGAGATGTGTTGGATGGTGTCCAACAATATTCACTTGAGGTAGATGGTGTCCCTCCATATTCACTTGCAGTAGATGGTGTTCGCCCATATTCACTTTTGCTAGATGGTGTCCCTCCATATTCGCTTGTGCTTAATGGTGTCCCTTCATATTCACTTGTCGTAGAGGGTGTGTCTCCAACTATGGTATCTGAATTTGTCTTATGACAATGCTTTCACATTCTTGCCTTTTGTGCTACCAATTCCCTTTTTTTTTATGGTTGAGGTTCCTCTTCAATTGTCTTGTTTTCGTCAATTGTTTCCAATTTCTTCTTTTCACGATATGTCGCCACCTGAACTCTCTCCTTTTCTTTGAAGGTTTCATTCGCTTTGTCTGTTAGTTTCCTCTTTGTCTTTTTCTTCAGCATGGCGGATAATTTTATTTGTACCATGGTAATGAGATGAATATTAGTTCCTAAAAAATATATCCATTCAAGTTAATTGAAAAATATATGTCATTCAAGGCTTCATTTAAATAACACTTACAATCATCTTGTACAAAAGTTAACCTAGCATAGACAAATGTGACATGATTTTTTTCAATCCAGAATGCCTTAAAGAAAAGTGGTAACATGGCATGTCATGATTGCAAGATAGGCTCAAAATGGAAGCATGGACATTAGCAAAAAATTGCATTTTTTGGCAAAGTTGTGAAGAGATAAGTTAGTTAAAAAGTTACAAAAATAGTTAGATACGTTGGGGGAGTTGAGTTTGAAGGGGAATAAGATAAATATCGTGTAAGTTACAATAATAATGAGTGTAATGGCATTGTGAGTGTTTGATAAGTTTGTGGTGCAGGAGCACCTTGATAATCTATGCTTCCATTTTAAAATTTGATTCAATTTTGGGTATCTCCATGTTGTAAGAGGGTCACTAAAGACATTTTCCATGTATGGGAATCATTAGGAGGTTTAATTTTTAATTCCTATGTGTATTTTGTAATGTTGTCACTATTTTCAAAAGTTGCACAAATACAAAATTCTGAAAAGTTACAAAAACTGTGAAATAGGGAAGGTGAAAAGTCATATGGGCTTATTTTCGCTTGGAGGAACTTCTAGACTCTTGTCTTGCACTTCCATTTACAATTTCTAGACTTTAATTCAACCACCTTTATTTCATCCCTAATACAACTTCTATACTCTTGTCTTGCAATCACCCAAAGACCTTAAGACATATTGTCACCAAAGTATATTTCGAAACATGGTTTAGGTGCCCCTGCACCATGGGTTTCGAATACTGCAAGGGGAAGCATGCTCAAAGGATTAATTTTGGTGAGATATTTGGAATGTGTATTTGGTTTATTTCAATCAATAACATGTTGATTATAGTGTCTTGGATGTCTGGATAAAGGTTGGTAGTTACCTTCCATGATTTGTTGTTGTTTTTCCATGTAAGTTGCAGCATTGAGTTCTTGAATTAGTGAATCATGAATGAATTGAATGGTTCTGAGTTTCTAATCAGCTTTATGCTATGTTACAATCAATTTTATGATGGTTAATCTATTTTTTGATTTTGAAAAAGAGTTGAAACCAAGTTATAATGTTTTGTGGAAATATGAAATCAAGTGAAATTGAAGGATTTTGATGAAAAGATGATTGAGTTTTGTTTGTTGATCTTCTTCAATTTAAGTTAGGGTCAAAAGTACCCTTGATGATTTGTGGATCCTGGTAGATTCTCTGCATCAAGTTTAAAATGGTAATTGGTAAGTGTATATAATTGTGTAATTTTAAATGTACATTGACAACGTAAGGTTATAATGACAAACAAAAATGAAAGCAAGTCATAATAGAATGAAATAAAATGTCTAAAGACTTCACATACCTAAAAAACCAGACTTTCAAATGGAGGAGTTCAACCCAATTATGTAGGCTTAGCTTCTTTCTTCAAAGTCCACAACAATTTGAATTGTTCGAAAGCTTGTTCCCCTCCAAACTTCAATTGTATATCAGTTTTCAATGGAATTCAAACTTCAATTGATATTATATGTCTTTCAACGTGGAAACTCTTCTCTTTCATGCAAAGGTGGTAGAAAGATCATGGAAAAGGTGATGGAATGTGAAAAACATTCTTGCACACTTCACAACATCATCAAAAAGCTACTTTTTGTCGGAGCATGCGCAGAACCAGGAGAATATGCAAACTGTGGGCCTTGACATCACGGGTATATTGAGTTTTTTACCATTTTTAGTGGAATAAAAAATGTGTTCGCATTATAACGTGAGCACGTTATTTATTCCTAAAATGGTAACATCTCTACTTCTTCAAAACGCGCATGCATTATATGAAATATGGTTTTCTTAATATATTTCTTTTCTCCCTCTTTGTCTATACCCTCTATCCTAATTCTATATCTCTCCCCTGCACCCTTATAGTAGAGGAGATAGAGGTGAGTGTGTGTGTGTGTGTGTGTGTGTGTGGGAGAGAAAGAGGGAGAGAGAGGGAGGATGGGAAGGAGGGAGGAAGGGAGGGTGAGGGAGAGAGAGGGAGGGTGGGAGGGATGGAGGGAGGAAGAGAGGGAGAGGGAGAGAGGGAGAGAGGGAGGGAAAGAGAGAGAGGGAGGGAGGGAGGAGGGAGAGGGAGGGAGGGAGCGATGGAGATGGGATAGGGAGGGGAGGGAGAAAGAGAGAATGGGAGAGAAAGAGAGAGTGGGATAGAAAGAGGGAGGGAGGGAAAGGCAAGGAGAGAGGGAGAGGGAGAGAGGGAGAGTGGGAGAGAAAGAGAGAGTGGGAGAGAGAGAGAGGGAGGGTGGGTAGGAGGGAGGGAGGGAGACAAAGGGAGGAAGGGAGAGAGGGTGGGAGAGGGTTAGAAAGATATAGTGGGAGAGATGGAGATAGATAGGCAGGGAGAGAGGGGGAGAGGGGGAGAAAGAGAGAGTGGG